>JAOANR010000010.1:25635173-25975173 GCA_030278955.1 Hygrophila difformis
TTGAGGGTTTGCCAAATCTAGCCTTTTCTCAATCATCTCCGCACGAACATTGCATTCTCTAATCATGTGGTCTTTTCCACCACATCTATAACAAGTCCCGCGTCTTGGGCATTCGCGCACCAGATGGCTTGGTGGCACTGCGGGCAACGTGGTATGGTTGTACGACGTATGCCATTTCTCCATTATTGAAACCTTTATTCTTATCTCCTTTGGCTCATTGAACCCAGCTTGACCATTGTTCCTCCAAAAATTGTCATTGTTATTGTTTCGATTCTTTGTCTCAAATTCTTGCGAGTCCTTGCTCGACTCCCCATTTCCTTTACGCTTCAGTTGCTGGATTCGAGCAATTGCTACAGCGCGATCACATATCGTCTATAGGTTTGTGAATTGTCCTACTGCAAGTATCTCCCGGATACTAAGGTTCAGACCCATCTCGAATTTCTGAGCCTTGTCAGAATCGGTTGGTACTATCCTCGTAGCAAATCGTACTAGCTCCTTGAATTTGGTGTAGTACTCTTGCACTGTTTGTGCACCTTGCTTCAGGTTGATGAATTCCTCGTATTTCGCAGTCATGGTGCTCAGTGGGTAGAATCTTTCTCTCAAGGCTTCCTTAAGTCCTTCCAAGTGTAGGCTTCTTCGTCTTCCTCTGAATTCGCTTGAAGGTTTTGCCACCACTCATCGGCTTCACCTCCTAAGTAGTAGGTTGCCACGTATATCTTCTCCTCGTCAGGGCATTTGATAGCATCCAAAAGTTCATCAAAGGTACGGATCCACCCCTCTAGTTTGGCGGGATCCTCTTGCCCATCATAGTGTGGTGGGTTGTAGGGGTTTACCAATGCCAAGTAGTTGACTTGGGCTACTGGTGGGGGTACTGCTGCTTGTGCTCTATGCACCTCAGCATTTCCTAATGCCAGAAGGACCTCCTCCATAGTCCTTAGGCGTTCTTCCATGTTGTTGGGTATAGAAGGCGATCGATCTCCTACGTTCGGAGGAACCTCATTGTTGTTAGGTGCGTTTGGGAGGTCAGCGTCAGTGTCGTTTGGGCTTACCTTCCTCAGTTTTCTTTTAGGTGCCATTTTCTGTTATTAAGCGCGCGAATGAGTTTCTAAGTGATCAAGATCTAGGACTAAGACAAAGTTTAGTCTCAAGTTAGCGCTTCTAAGTGAAGACTCAAGGTCAAGTCGAACATTAGAGTGAGAAGGTTATGTATCACAAACAATTCACATAAAAAGGTTAGCACAAATATTTATGTATGCATATGCATATGTAATCCCCCCAATAAAAAGTTAATTTATGCATGCATTTATTAATCCATGGGTTTTAAAAATAAATTTGTTCCATGGATATGTTTTAAAAGAATAAGGGTAAAAGATTTGGGCCACTATATTGGCCAAAAGAATAAATTATTTGGGCTTAAGTAAAAATAAGGGTATTGGGTCAAAATAATTGGGCCAACATAGTAATTAAATATTGGGCTAAAGATTTGGGCTAGGAAAAATAAATTTTGGGCTCAAAAGGTTTGGGCTTAGAAAAAAAAATTTGGGCTCAAAAATGTTAGTTTTAAAATAATAATGGATTTTTAAACATAATACTAGTTTAAAATAATACTCGTAATAGTTTAAAAATAATAATACTAGTTTTAAAAATAGTCCGGGCTCTGATACCACTTTGTAACACCCCGGATTTGATAACCCAGGCCGGGATGTCACCGCCACACCTCCCTAGCAAGACACGGTTTCTCCGAGCTTGCTAAAGAGATGCAAGGCTATGGTTTTTCAGAATTTAAATCATTCAAACAGCCCATTATAATATAATTTAAAAAAAATAATAATATCAAAGTTGCAGCGGAATGTAATATTTACATATATAATAGTAATGCAGCGGAAATTTAAATACTGGGCCAACACGGCCAAAACACGGGTTAAACAGGCCCGTTCATGCAAGTTGTAATTAAATTCCGGAATTTAAAATAGAGTTTTTCCCGAATGTTCCCATGTATGCACATGATGATGCATAATCCTCATATTCTGAAAGAAAAAGGGAAAATGTGGTTTGGTCAGCAAAAACGTGCTGAGTAAGTTAACACCTAATATGATCAAGGGGTTTCAAAGCCTTTATTAAAATTTAATAAAAACATGCTTGTAGGTAATTCACAAATTGAGTTAATCATCCTCTAATAAATAAATGACATAATTTAACCCAAGCATTTCACGTGATCATAATTCAAATTACATGGTAAAATAATTGTAAGGCATAATTTAAAGGAATAACTTAAATAAGGAAAACATTCACGTCTTAAAATTTTTCCGTTACTTCACGATTAGGTATTTCAGGATTTTCATTCTTTCACTTTTGTTCAATATGATTTTATATGATTTGATCTTGGGGAAACAAACCCGCAAGAATTTAAACGTTTCCTAGGGAATTGAACCCGTAGGAATTAACACACGTCCTGGGGAATCGAACCCGCAGGAAGACAAACGATCGCCCTTGGGGAAATCGAACCCGCAAGAACTCAAGTACATCCTAGGGAATTGAACCCATAGGAATCAACACACATCCTGGGGAATTGAACCCGCAGGAAAACATATGCCTTGGGGAATCGAACCCGCAAGGTAAGGACAAGTTTTGCAAAATTTCACAAGTTTTTCATGCAAGTATCTAACGTCCATTATAGGCACGCCAAGAAGGCTAGAGGGGCACCCTGCAGGGCACTCGCCCTCCACCAAAGTATCTCAATAACATTTCGATTTAGTATAACGGCATTTTTCAAAAGTATAGATGTATCGTATTTCAAGCCTTCGGCCGTTTGTTTCGAAATTTCAAAATCTCTCGATTTAAAAGTCGTTCGGCGTCACAGTTTACGCCTTTTTAATTTAAAAATTCATTTCAAGTCTGAAAAATCCAAAATTTTCACAGTTTATCAAAAACACCCTAACGAACAACTTTCGTGTTTTAAAGATTTCGAAATAATTGAGGAAGCATGTCAAAAATTGAGTTTATTGCACAACATGTACACTGTCAGAATTCAGGTTTATCACAGTATGGAAAATCGACATTTTGACACAACAAATGGACTCCAAAATTTCTGAAATTTTATATGCACATACTAAACATAATTATCTACAACTTTCATTTAGATTGCAAGGATCCAATCGGTTTAGAAAATATAGAAACAGGTTCATCAAGTTCGGACATATTCACCGGCAGATTTCGAAAATGTTTTGTCAAAACAGTTTATGTTCGATGCGATTTGAAATAGCAAACATCAACGAAAATGTCTGAAATTTTTACACAACCTAGATTAATGTGTTAGGATTAAAAGTCTAGTTTTGAGTTTTACGGTTTGAAATCTCGAAATAGGGGTTTTGGTCCGATTTCAAATCTGTCACAGTTTCAAGTTCGACTCTCAAGGCAGGTTTGTTGGAGGCCGTTTTCGGATACCAATACGCAATGAAAAATTATGTAAATTTTACACGAACTAGATCTATGTCTTAGGAACATTTTTCGTGTTTTAAGTTTTTCCGTTTGAGCAGGTTTAAGTGTTCGAAAAATTCACACCAAATTGTTGCGCCGAGGGTTTTTCGTGTTGACAGATTTTAGAGTTATTAAATCCCTATGTTTGGTTGCATTTTAAGTCACCCATAACCAAGTAAGCATTAACTTACACTGGGGATGATGTCTGGGACGTCTCTGGATCGATCGGGGCGTCCACGCTTGCTACGGACACGTCCCAATTACTCCGTCTCTTCTCCATTGGCCCCGAAACGAAACCGAAAGTAAAAATTTAGGGTTAGATCGAGTTTTCGGACTCGAAAACTTAAACGAAAAACCATGGAGGACTTACCACAATCTGGGACACTAAAGATGTTGTTCTCCACGCCTCCTTCGTCGATTTTCGTCGCCGGAAAGTAATCGGAGAGTCGTCGGAAAGTGAAGAACTTGTGTTTCGGTTTTGGGAGAGTTTGAGGGTGATGGATAGACTTGAGAGACTGATTATGGGAGTGAAAATCAGTCATTGATCGTCCTATAGCCTTTCCCCCCGACTGGGATTGGGTTTCCAAAGTCGGGACACGAAAATATGGTAAGAAAATCGCCAAAACGCGTCCTTTGGCAGCCACTGCTGCACAGGCGCGGGGTTGTCGCGGTTTATAGCCAAACCCCGCCCGGAGGGCGCGCGGCCTGGTCTGGGCCGTGCGTCCGGACTGGGCCGTGCGATCCCGTCGGGCCTTTTCTCCTCTCTTTCGGACTTCTGTCCTCCTACGTTTTCGGGCTCGATTTTTCGGGTCATTCTCGGATCATAAATTCTTATCTTAAATTTATCTCGACTCAAATGAATTTCATGTTTGAAATCTTAAGTCCGTCGGTCTCGGGTTCGTCGGCTTCCAATTCGTCGTCTTTTGACTCCCGTGCAATAACTTGTGTAATTAAATTTCTTCCGACTTCACGGGTTCTTGGAATTAGAATTATTTTCCTTCTTGAATTTAATTCCAATTATTTTGACTCAATTCATGGAATGTCTTCGGGCTTCCTTTCCCTCTTTTATTCCATTTTGAATTTTGAATCTATCGGCGTTTATTTCCGAGCAATAATTTATTGTGATAAATTATTTTCTTCTTCTCGGAGATATTTCGACATTGATCGGAATAAATTTTATTCCTTTGGACGTTGATAAAAATCTGGGGTATTACAAACACTAAACTAAACTAACTATGAGTAATCAGGAGTGTAATTTTCTTAATAAACGACGCTGCATCCTCCCCGGCAACAGCGCCATGAAACTTTTGACAATTTCCGCACACGAGTATTTTATAAATATCGAATTTGAATTTATTAAATGAAAAGAGTTATGATTTATGGGAAGGGGTTTAAGGATATATTTCACTTTTTATTACTCATGTGGGAAACTTTGATTTCAAATGGCGCTATGAAACTCCCCGGCATGAAACTTTTGACACTTTCTTGCTACGAAGATCCTTGCCACGAAACTTTTGACAATTTCCCACTATATGAGTATTTTCTGAAAAATAAGAATCCCGGTTTTCAATTTTATTTAATGAAACCAATTTATGAAGATGGAATTGGGATTAGGGATATATTTATAGGTTGTCACGTTTTTATTTACTCGCGTTATGAAACTGTGCCCCCGAAAGCGCACGGTGTCAAAAATTGCAGTAATTTATAGTAAGACCGGATCGTTCACTGGAGGATGTGCGATAGAAGCAGGGCCCACGTTGTTTTATAAGATTTTCCACTCGGTTACTCGATTCAAGTTTGTGTTTTTAACTATCAACTACTTGACATAATTTAATTCTAAGCTATGAAAGCAATAAAATAAGCAGATAAAATTATTCTAGAAAACGAATTTAATTTAATCTAAGAAAGCAATAAAATTATTCTAATAAAGCGGTTAAGATTATTCTAAGAAAGCATATTTAAAATGAGACAAAAGGGACAGGAAGAAAAGAATAAAGATTGGACAAGACTCAGATGAGACACAATTAAACTTCCATTTTAATACACAGATCTTTGTTCGGGATAATCCTTTCAGTTAGCTAATTCTCATGCTCTCCATACCATGTTCCCTTTAACAGACAGGTACTTACAGTAAGAGTTCGCATTCTCTTAAGACAACAAAATCTAAGATACCACAAACTCGTAACTTCCCTTGCAATGCCTTGCAGGAGTATGTTAGTCATCTGTGGTGGACAAGCAACACTTGACAAATCATTAGTTGAAGTGTCAAGCACTGCTATCATTCCCCCATGTCACGCCCAAAGATTCTAATTAAGCCCTCTTGAACTATCCCTTAACTCTCAGTCCTAGAAGCAGTTAGAAGATCTAGTGACACATCCGAGTGACCTCTACGAAAGCGATTAAGAGAAAGCAGTAAAGAAAGCAGTTAAAATTCTATCACTCGGGAGTTTCAAAAGCTTCGTACTGGTAGTAAAAGAAAGCCCCCAGTCAGAATGAACGAGCGTGGATCAAGAATTCCCGGACCTCGGTGAACCGCTCGCAGTGTTCACTTTCTTTCGGGTGGTTATGAGATACAAACTAATGAAACGAACTATTAGATTAGTTCGTTCCGGATGCACTCACTCAGGATTCAAAAATAGGCTTTGGCAGAAGAGGACAGCAGTTGAAAGGAACTCAACCCTATCGTAGAAGATAACCAAGGCCTATGTATTGTTCCTCTAGAATTATATAACACACTGTATTTGAATCCAAGTGGATCCCATCTCGGTGTGACAATTAAGACTAGATTCCCAACACATAGCAATTCTGGAAAATAATAAATCTTTGAAAATCATTCCCTAAACAGGTACTGGACTCTCAATTAAAACACAGATCCTTTCAGTCTAGATGAGACCTAATCGCTGACTCTGCTTCTAATCTCCCAAAATCAATCCCCAGTCAAATGTGAATTAGTCATAACAGTGGAATTTATCCCTTAGATCCGGATTTTATAAATGAATTTTTGTTGGAAATTTAATATGAGACATCTGATTTTAAGTCAAGACTTCTATGTCCAAGGGAAGGATTCCAAAATAATCATGACCACAATATTTACATAATAGTATCATGCGTAATTTTATATGAGAAGTGTAAAATTAAATTAACCCAAAATATAAGGAGGGTTTAGACAGAATTTGTTACACAAAGATGAAATAGCCGGAGACAAGAAGAATTTATTTGGCTAAAAAGATGACAAAAATAATCAGATAATCCGGACTGCAAACATCTGCTATCCAGGTCCTGACTATTCCAGGTGGGATGATTTTAGACAGCAGAAAACCGTAAATGATAGTGATCGCTATCATCAGGATTCCTACTATCTGTGAAATGAGAGGAAAAACCTACATACTTTCTCACTATAATACCAGTCAAACAGTGTTGATCGACATCATCTGATAATATTACAGTTTGAAATTCGGGTTTGAAAATGAAATGAGAAAATAAAACTGTATTCAGATAGGGACTGTCTGAGTGGCTACTTTATTTCCCGGTAAAGGGACCGTTCGCCTGACCTCGTTGGTCACTATCCAAACTATGCAAAATAACAACCAGTAATTAATATTCAGACTACGGACTACTTCATTTCCCGGTGAAGGGACCGTTTGCCTACATTATTTTGTAATATCTTTTACTGCTCATTTATACATCACGAAAAAGACGAATTGAAAAATGAATAAAATAAAGAGGATGCCTTTATGAGAGACATTGGATTCTCATACAAGGTTATGGAATTAATCCATAGTTAATTACTTAAATAACCCTTAACACCATAATTAATTACAGTCCGGATTATCTGCTTAAGGCATTAAGGTTTTGTTTATAGAAAAATATTTTAATGAGAATTGAACAAAGTTCCTTTAATCATGCTAATTATTGACCTTAATTATTGCTAATCATGATCTTTAATTAATGACTTAAGGGTTCAATTATTTAGGTGGGAGAATGGAGAATAAGGATTTTGGCAGCATAACGCCTTATATTGCAAACTGGGGTATTACATCTTAACCCGTGGGGTTAAGACGTGAGTGATGCAATATTAATGGAGGAATAGAAATCAGAATTTTTAGAATTTAAAAAGATAGGAATCCTGTCTTGATACCATAATTTGTGTCGCTGGACAAAGCTAGCGACATGGGTATCTCGACAGGGTAATTTTAGAAATTTTAGGTAGGCTAGGCCTTGTGTCGCTAGACAGGAAATGTGTCGCGAGGCATGGTCCCGCGACAGGAGGCTGGCGCCACAAGGCTTTACCGGAATTTTTCTAAGTATTTGGGTCCCAGTCGCGAGACTCAAAAATTGTGTCGCGGAACGTGGTCTCCCAACAGGGTAGTTTAGCGACTGGGGTTTTTAAAAAAATATTGCAAGGGCATAATTTCCTGTCTCGAAGTAAAAGTGTGTCGCAAACTGTGGGTCCGCGACAGGGGTTTCTCGACAGAGCCATTCAGAGAAAAACACGAGTTTTTGGTCCCCAGTCGCTAGGCAAGGGTTGTGTCGAGAACCGTGTGTTCGCGACAGGAGTGCTTCACGACTGAGGGTTTTAAAATAGTAAAACAAGTATCCCTAGACATCCATGTCGCGGAACAGCCTTCCTGTCGCTAGACGTGGTCTCGCGACAGGAAGAGGTTGGTGACATGGGTGGTTCAGGACACAAGTCAGAAAAAGGAAAAGGGAACAGTGGCATGCATTGTGCGTGATCTTACCCATTTCAGATTAAAAACCCATTCTAGCCTAAAATAAACAAACACACATTAAATAAAACTAAAACATGCTTGAATAAAAAGATAACATAAACTAAGGCAGTATTTAAAAATGGGAAAACCCTAATCTAGGCTTGATCACATATAAACATGCACCATCCAAAAATAAAAGAGAATAATAAGCAAAGAACAATAAATAAGTGTCAAGTGACCCAAAAGAGAAATAAAAGCAGTAATCCATGGGTTAGTAATACCCATTTCATGATTTTGGGACACATTTCCAGATTAACTTCCCATTTTATAAAGTGGGTTTGATAATACCCATGATTTGGGGTATTTCAAACCCTAAATCAAAATTCTAACAATATAATAACATATAAAACTGGCTACCTATCTAAATACTGGAAAACAAAACTGGATTAAAGCGTAAACTAAGCTAAACTAGGACACAAAGTAAATAATACAAAAAAAAATAAAACTAAGCTAAGCTAACTACCTAGAGAGAATATCTCAGATTCTGTCTTCAAGGAGAGAATTTCTAACTCTTGAGCACATAGGGATCACCATCTATTTATAGAGGTGAAACCCTAGGCCCATGGGCCTTGATTTGAGGCCCAAGCCTGTCGTAAGGCTCACACACATCACAAGCATGTCGCGGCATCACGCGGTGTGGCGCGGGACGTGGTTGCATGTCGCAAGACTTCACGCCCTGTCTTGAGGCTCTCTGGACCAGGTCTTGGTTCTGTATCGCTAGACTACCCCCAGTCGCGTGGCCATGTTTAGCGACTGGGTGCCTAGCGACTGGTGCTTTGAGACTGGATTTTTGTCTTCAAGTCTGCTTCTGTGTCGCTAGACTGCCCCTGTAGCGAGGCCATGGATCGCGCCACGGGGCTAGCGACAGGAGTCTAGGGACATGGTTTCTTCTTCATCATTCTTGTGGCGCGGAACCCTCCCGTGTCGCTAGACCATGCTTCGCGCCACGGGGTCTAGCGACAGAGCACTCTGGACACTGTCTAGTTTGGGCCAGATGGGCCGAACTTGCGTTTATTGTGGGCTTTTCTTTCTTTTCCCATCTTTTTGTATTTTGTGGGTCTGGTTTATTCTTTTGCCCATCTTTTTCATTCCTTTCTCTTTTCTTTTTTTTTTCCTCTTGTTTTTTGGATTTTTCTAACATAAATGTGTAATAAAATTACATATTTATGCCTGTTTCATACCAGCTTATTATTTTTACAAATATGCATAAATCAGTCTAATTCTACTGCTTTCTTATTTAATATAAGACCGGAATGCGATCAAATGCCCGTTTCAGACACGAAAATGGATTGAAAATAATGGACATTTCTGGCCATTATCAGTGACATAGCTACTGAAGAAAAAATACCCCCAACAATACTATATGAAGATAATGCAGCTTGTATAGCACAATTGAAGGGATGGTATATTAAAGGAGATAGAACGAAACATATTTCACCAAAATTTTTCTTCACTCATGATTTACAGAAAAATGGTGAAATAGATGTGCAGCAAATCCGCTCAGCTGATAATCTTACAGATTTATTCACCAAGGCACTACCAACATCGACATTCGAGAAGCTCGTGAAGAAAATTGGAATGCGGCGGTTTCGAGAATTAAAATGATGTGCAAATCAGGGAGAGCAATGAATACAAGAATATTGTACTCTTTTTCCTTCACTAGGATTTTTTTTCCCACAGGGTTTTTTCTTAGTAAGGTTTTAGCGAGGCATATTCTTTGTATTAAGGGGCATTCAAGGGGGAGTGTTGAAACATCCTAATCATACTAATGAATGCCGGACAACTTGTCTCCTTACTACTATGGAAAGAGGGAGACATGGAATTAAATTTCTCAACCAATCCCTTGTCGGTAGAAGTGTTGGATTGCCATTCCACATTATTTGTGCTTCCAATTGGCTAGCTTCTACTGCTATATATCTAATATATATATATATATATGCAATGCGGGGTTTACTATTGGGAGGAATAGTAATTGTTGGGTTACATTTCCATTTTTGCCCTTCTTCCACACTAACTCCACCGACTTGCCCTATTTTATTTCACTGATGTGCTTCAAGCTAATATTCCCGTCTGCCCTATTTTCTTCTCACAGAAGTGCTCCGGCATCCGATTCTCGTCCTCCCTCCGTTCACTTTCATCATCAGCGGCCGGCACCGGATCCCGCCCTCACGGTGCCCGCCGTCCTGAATCAATAGCCAGGGGTGCTCCCCTGTGAACCAATCTCTCGCAACCAGCACATCGCCGGCGGTCCCCTGTCAAGCCATCCCTGCTGCGGTGCTGCCGTCCGCTTCAGCTGTCGTCCGGGTGCTTGGATTCGCTGGTGCTCTATTTTAATTGGTGTTGATTTCGCCTCCATTGCCCTAACTTCCGTTTCCTCCCCCAAATTTTCAGCATCTGCACTGGCTCTCCTCGTCGATCGCGCTACCTCTCTACGCCGCCTGCCTCCCTCCCGGGCGCGAAGTCCCGCCCGCCTCTTCTGTCCGTGTCTCGATCTCGCCCGCCGCTGCTGAACAGCCACCCTAGGTACGATCACCGCCCTACAAAACCCTCGAGGAACTTTTGTCTTGAATACTTGGGCCTTCAAATTATTTGCTTTGTCCCTGTGTTCTGTGTGTATAGAATGGGGAATTCTCCCGTCGTGTTGTTCCATGCGAGGCTGCGTCGGGCAACTTACTCTTTGATCTTTGTTGTTTCGTCTATTCGTTGAATTTGGAATTTAAAAATTTGTAGTTGGCCTACGGTTTATAATGCACAAAATCATATAGAATGCTGATGGATTTGTTTGTATATGCATTACCAACAAACTTAGATTTAATCTTATGCAACTTTAATGATAATGAATGGCGTGATGTGGTCTGAATGTGGCTCAAGTAGGCTATTATATCATTTGTCGTTCCATGTGAAGCTGAATTTAAATATTTAGAACGGAGGTGCTGCTGATGTCGGGGGATTTTATTCATGTGATTATGCTAACTGGTTGTTGCCAATTTGTCCCTTGCTTAGTTTTATGGTTTGGCAGTTATTTGCTTTGAATAGATCTACACTTCTTTTGGTGTCCTGCTTTTGCCTTTGCACATGCCACCTACTGATTTTCAAGCGCCTGGAACTAATTCTGGATTTTAGGGTGTCTGTATATTAGCTGGATGTTTATGAATTCCTAATTTGAGACTTCCATTCCTTTTGCAATTATGAATCCGTTTGACTGTGTCAGTACTCTGTGTTGCGAATTTCGTTGACTTCATGCCTATACAATTCATGTCTCAATTTGGTTCTGAATCATCCGTCTTGAAGTCATTAACTTGTACATATGAAAATCAATGGCCTACAAGATCATGGAGCTTTCTGCCAATCAATTATGTATTCTGTCTGGTGTGAATTTTAGACTTTGGAAATCTATCTTCTGAGTTCGATAAATTGCACACACACACACCCATAATTGCTCTGGTATTTTAACATGTGATCTCTTGCTTCTGGGAATCCGTTTATTGTTGGTGCCTCCATCCTTAACAAGTGATTGTGTTTTTATTTTAATTGCAGGGGTGCTTCGGGGATGAGCCTTGAAAGTGTGCGCCGATGCCAGCAGCGCGCTGATGCACGCCTAGCAGCAACATGCTCGGGTCTGCGAAGAAGTGCCCGCCGCCGTCCCATTGCACCGCGCCCCGACCCTACAACAGAAAGCTCCGTCACCCCATCTTCCCCGCCTCCCTGCAGGCCTCACCGCCTGTGTACACTGCCTACTCACGAAGTACATCTGCACATTTAGAATTTGTTCATCTATACACTTTTCCCCTTTTGCTCAAGTTTGGGGTTTAGGTTTTAGGGTAACATTGCAAAACCAAACAAAATTAATCACCTAAACCCTCTATTTACAAAAGAAATCAACAGCTTCCTCAAGTCTGTGACGGTTTTCACTGACTATTGTTTTCATTTGATTTCAGTTGCATATTTAAATTTTTATATTTGGTAAAAAAAAATCAGTTAAATACTTGTCCGGAGCGGACAGCTTGCAGCCAGCCCTTACCCTCATTGCTGCCTCCACAACCCGTCGAAGGGATGCCCGATCACCAATGATTTTTTTTCCCATGTTCTGCGGATACAAGGGATTTAGATTGGCGCCATTGAAATTTATAGCTTTTGGATTTCGATATAGCATTGCATTTTATTGTGTTCTAGAATCATAGTAGTATATATTAGGAACTATATTTCCTCTATTTACCCCCATTTTTAGTTTTTGCAATTGTTTCAATCTAGCGCGTGCCATCTTATCAAGTTATAGAATTGAAGTTCTTTTGCGACAATGAACAGGATCCAACATACTGGTCCCCATGTTATGACCGATGCAGCTTATGATTTTTCTGTTTTAGATTAATTTTTCCAGCTGCTCTACTCTATCCTCTAGCCATTTTCGCTGTTTATCTTCTATTTATTAGGCATTATTGTTATTAAGTTTGTGTGCTATGTACAGCTGCTCGCGTTACGACTTTTACTTTATTGGCCTGTTTGTCCTGTTTCTTCTCGATTTCTATTTCGCTTTCCCTCTCTTTAAGGTTTACCTTTTCTGTATAACTATTAGGAGTTATACTTTTTTTGGCCTGCATATCGTTCTAGATTTATTATTTTTAATTCCTTTGATTTTATTCGCATTTCATTTGGAACTTCTCATTTTATGGAGGCATGTTACCCTTTATTCTGCAGACCACACTACCTGGTGATTCTACCAGTGGACGGCCGCAGCATGCACCAACTAGCACCAACAATGATGGACCAGAAATGCACGAATCTCCATGTCCGGTTCCTACACAGCGGGGCAGACGGAATCCTCGTTCGCAGCAGTCACGCCTGCAGGTGCGTAGAAACAATATAAGCAATTCACCGTGGGCACCGCCTCCCCCCAAATCTGCACACACTGTGATGCTTTACTATTCGTAGGTGAGCCCCAGGGCTTCTGTTGTGCATTTGGCACATTTAATCTGCCTCCCCTCATGCCACACCCTACTCTGCACGATCTTTTCATGCGACGCCATCCACTATCTGATCATTTCCTTACATATATCCGTAAATACAACAACTCGTTCGCTTTCTCAACTTTGGGAGCCGACTATGATGTTAGTATGCAACGCAACGAACATAATATCTATGTATTTCGAGTGAATGGAATGATGCATCACTTCATTAATGCCTTATTCCCAACTGTAGACAAACCTAGGCACCTCCAACTTTATTTCCACGATGTTGGAATTGAGCTTGAAAGGCGCTTGCAACACACCGAAGGTCTAAACAAAGATCTTGTTGCTCTACTAATAAGTATTACATCAACGAATCCCTATGCGCGCTTCTTTCGCCAGCTTCATACTATTACATGTCTAAATGAATATAAAATCTGCCTTCGAACATCTAACCGCCTAGACAATCGTGTCTATAATCTTCCTACTGTTGATGATATTTCAGTCATATGGCCTGATGGTCAATCAAGCGATGCTGACCTGAGACGAGATATACAGGTGTATCCATTTGATGGAATGCCCAAAAAAGTATCCTACTACTCTTTTGCATATGATCCCGTTCAATACCCTTTAATCCATGCATATGGACAGGCCGGCTGGCAGCCTGGCATCATTAAGAACAAACGCAATAGACACGGTGTTGTTGAAACATAAACAGCTCAGCAATTCTTTTCAACTTTGAACGAATCAGCTGTGGGCCAACCACCCCAAAAACAAAAGCGGATGGATAAAAGCCATGTGTCTATTCGTGAGTACTATTCTTACCGTCTTCAAATTCGCCCTTCCTCTCCTGCCATATTGCTGAACACTGGCCGCTTATTCCAGCAGTATGTTGTTGACCAATATATCAAAATTGAAACTCAACGCCTTGACTTTTATAGATCTGAACAAAATAAAAAAAACAGAGAATTGAAACCCTTCAAGGAATACAAGATGCTTTCCACATGCAAGGATTGGATGATCTAAATCAAATTGGAAAACCAATCGTTTTGCCTTCTTCATTTATTGGTGGTCCTCGTGACATGCACCGCCGTTATATGGATGCTATGGCTCTTGTGCAAAAGTTTGGGAAACCTGACTTTTTCATTACAATGACATGTAATCCACAATGGATTGAAATTACGCAGCACCTTGCAGCAAATGATAATTGCACTAACCGTCCTGACCTCACTGCACGAGTCTTTCGCATGAAACTCGCTGAGCTTAAACATGAACTTTTTGATTCAAATCTCTTAGGCTGCGTGCGTGCTTACTCATATGTGGTTGAGTTCCAAAAAAGAGGCCTACCACATGTGCACATGTTATTAATCATGCAAACAGAAGATAAAATGGATGATCCTTCGCAATACGATGATTTCATTTCTGCTGAACTCCCTGATCCTGTTACAAATAAGTACTTGCACGAGCTTGTGGCAAAACACATGTTACATGGGCCTTGCGGAACAGACAATCCAACCAATGTTTGTATGCGTAATGGACAATGCAAAAATCATTATCCCAAAGATTTCAATGATCTGACAACACATGCTCCCAATGGCTATCCATTATATCGTAGGCGTAATAATGGGCCACTTGTGTTTTCACAAAACCGTTTACTAGATAATAGATGGGTTGTGCCCTACAATCCATACTTCTTAGCAAAGTTTTATTGCCATATCAATGTTGAAATTTGTTCTACTATTAAATTAGTGAAGTATTTGTATAAATATGTTTACAAAGGTCATGACCGTATTGCGTTTTCAGTGCGTGGTTCAGATGAGCCGCATCAAATCGATGAAATTACAGCATTTCAAATAGGTCGGTGGGTTGCCCCTCCAGAGGCAGCGTGGCGCATTTTCTCATTCCTCATGAATGAAATGCGACCTCCCGTTATAGCACTCCAGTTACACTTGCCAAATTACCAGTACACCAGCTTCTCTGCAACTGCTCCCATTCAATCAATTGTTGACAACCCTCAATCACAACGTACTATGCTTACGCAGTTTTTCTACATGAATGCCCACAATAGCTTTGCTAAAGAAAAAAACCTTCTACTTCCTCCGTTCCTTTTTAAATGCTACGGACCCACATTTCACGCAATCCAATACATATCTTTAATGCTTCATAACTCAAATTGCATACAAGTAAAAATTATGAAAAATTGATATTCTAAATCTATGCGATTAGACGAATCCAACAAGATCCCACTTGACTATATGTTATCTTATATAATTGTATTAAAAAGCCAAGTCAAAGCTACTCAATGAACAGTACCAAAAGTCAAAACGTGCATTTAAAAAGGAACGGAGGTAGTATATAAAGATTTTCCTGAACATTTTGTGTGGGATTCAAAAGATAGAGTTTGGCATCAACGAAAGTGTGGAACTGTCGTTGGCCGTATTGTCACTGCACGCCCTAATGAAAATGAAAGATATTATCTTCGCCTTCTTTTACAACATGGACCAGCACCAACATCATTCGAGGACATTGCAACAGTCAATGGCACCCTATGTGAAACGTTTCGCGCTGCATGCGTTGCCTTAGGATTATTAGAAAGTGATACGGCCATCATTGATTGCTTGACTGAGGCATCCCACTTCCAGCTCCCCAATTCCTTTTCGCAATTGTTCACAACCATCCTCATGTTTTGCAACCCTTCTGAGCCGCAAAAGTTGTGGGCTCAGTTCCATGAATATTGTACCAATGCTTCGCCATGTGTAAGTAACCATTCCAACATATCTACCGAACTTGATGCTGCTATTAATGTCAATAAGCACCTTGCATCAACAACAAACAACCTAACAGACTTTGGTATTATAGTAAACACTGATTCCACTTCATATACAGCTGAGAACAGTCAACAACAAAATTCCCACTCTAATTGTTCAATATATGATACCCTTCCATTACCAAATACACTGAATGCAGAGCAGTATCATGTTTTCCAAGCTGTGTCCGAAAAATTAAATAATCGTTTGCCTTTTGTGTGTTTCATTGATGGTCCTGCTGGCACTGGCAAAACATATTTGTATAATACTATACTTGGTTACGCACATAAATTGAATCTTATCTCAGCTGCTGTGGCATCTTCAGGGTTGCGGCTTCTTTATTACCGAATGGCCAAACAGCACATTCAAAATTTAAACTACCATTAGACATTCTTGAACATAAATCTTGCGGTATATCAAAACAATCGAACCTAGCATTACATTTGAAAGAACTTACATTGATTATTTGGGATGAAATTTCAATGTCTCGCAAAGAACTTATTGAAGCATTGGACTACACTTTAAGAGATATCACTGATAGTGTCGAGCCCTTCGGTGGAGAGGTCGTTATATTTGGTGGTGATTTTAGACAAATTACACCGGTCATACCAAATGCTACGAAAGACATTTACATTGAAGCAAGTGTTGTGTCCTCTAATTTGTTTCATAATGCTCAGAAATTTCATCTCAAAAAAAATATGCGAGCTCAAAATGACCCTGCATTTGCTGCTTTCCTGGATGCAATTGGGAACAATACATGTCCCAACTCATCAAAAGGTGAGGTAAGGATTCCTCATAATAATTTAGTTCCCTTCCAAGATGAGAACATTGCTGCGCTAATTGGAAAAATATATCCACCTGCTATTCTCCAATCCCCGTCAATCGAAGCTTTTGTTTCAAGATCAATTCTTACTACAACAAATGAAATTGTTTATCATATTAACAATATAATCTTACATCAAATCCCAGGCGAGACAATGACATCTATTTCAAGGAATAAAACAAAAGATCCAGCCCAACAGACCCATTACGAAGACTTAATAACTACTGTCACACCTAATGGCATGCCACCGCATATACTTTCTTTAAAGAAAGGTGTCCCCATAATGTTGCTGCGTAACCTGGCCCCATCGAACGGTCTCTCAAATGGAACAAGGCTTATCTGTAAGTGCATGTCCCATAATCTTCTTGAAGCGGAAATAATTACTGGCCCATGTTCTGGAACAACTTGCTTTATACCTAGAATACCTTTACAGCCAAAAGAAATAAATAAGACATCTATTGAATTTACTCGGATCCAATTTCCGGTGAAATTATGTTTTGCAATGACAATAAATAAATCACAAGGCCAGACATTACAGCACATGGGCGTATTCATTAAAGAGCCTGTTTTCATGCATGGACAATTATATGTGGCTTTGTCACGGGCAAAATCCTTTGACTCTCTATACGTAACAATTCGACCACCGGATGACTTAGTTCCAACGGATGCAATAGATGTTCAATGGACACGTAACATAGTTTACCAAGAACTTTTAAGCGCAGCTGGCCTCACAAATATATAGTATTCTACTGCCATTGCTTGCCTTCAACTCTTTAACTCACTTTATCATTCGACTTCATTTACTTAGAACAGTGACCTGCTCGTGATAAAATGCCGATGCTCTTTTCCATTTGGCAGTCCTGAATCCATTGTTGCAAATAAAACAGAGAATATAGTTCATGTGTGAGGCGTTCAACTTTGAACAATTTCTACAAATTCGTTTCTGTTCAATATCCGCATACACTTACATTATTCCTCATGCACTTCTTATTTATTATTGCCATTTAGAGGGTTTTCCATATATCGTTTTCTTCACTTGGATTACTCATCGCTTCATCAAAGCAGCATGTATTTACATATATGGTATTATTTTTTATTTTTGCCTTCTGCCCGGTTTATTTTTTGTTTCTCTAAATTTGTTGAATCTAATTTTCCAGGGTTCTGCACTGCAAAAAAAGGAAAACTTGTTTATGCCTTCCACATTTCCAGTCTCCTGCTGTTGCTATTCTGTCGGAAATAATGAATTTTCCAAAATAGGTGGGAGATTCTGAAATATGTACCTGCCTAGCTTGCATGTGGTCTAAACTTATTGCTCTTACTGACATTTTTCTATATTGGCATATGGGAAAAAAAGGTAACGAAATCGCCAGGTTATCCAGGATGCTTTTGTATATGGAAACAGCTACTTTTCTGTTTCCTTTTTACTGTATCCACTTTTTCCCCTGTCAACATATGGATCAGTTTATTGGCTTCTTCCATTGTTCCTTTCAATCTCACGAGTAATTTCTACTATGCAATTAAGTATTTCAGTTGCTTTTGTGATTGGCAGAATATATTTTACTTTGTCATTGATGACTTGCGCTTCCCACCGAGCTGCCAAGTACGTGAACATCAAGAGCCTGCTTCAACTCACATGTCAAACTGTTGCAGACATGATCAAAGGGAAGCCCTCAGAGGAAATACACTATACCTTCAACTTAAAGAAAGACTTCACCGCACAGGGGAGGGGAGGATAATTTCCGAGCCTTCCAGTATTTCCTACATTCTCCATATTGATGCTAATCCCCTTCATAGTTATTCAAACATGCTACTGATAATAAATATGTATTTATCGTAATATGCAGGTATCTCCCTAAGCTATTGTCGAACCATGCTGCTTTTGGGCTGGCCACCTAATATGCAGGATGCTGGTTCAAGTGCCTTATCCTTTACAAAGTTAGTCCTCTTTGACTCCAGAGATTTGCATGCTTCAGTTTCTCTCATATTCAACAAACTTATTTCATGGATATATAAGGCTTAAGTTAACATAGGAAGTCCTTTGTATTGACCTAAACAGCATAATAGAAAATCAACACTGTCAGGCTTTGTACCAATGATTGAATTTCTGTCACTATGGGCTTTTGGGAATTCCCTAGAATCCTCTGAGTATTAATACTATTTCTTAACGTCCCTTTTATTCAGATCTGTTTTGCAGTGAAAGACATTGGAATCAACTGAATTTTCTGCAGGGCTTGGTAGTGGAAACTATAAAATAGATCTTCAATCACTTTTGTTCTGTGTGATCTTGTATGCATCAAAGGTATTAACTGAACATGGCGGATAAACTCCAGTTTATGGCAAAGTTAGTTGTTTGTCATTTTCTTAACAAGTGAAGGTTTGAACTGTGTGCACTTCATGTCTTGTTGGAATTTGCTTTTGTTTTATTTAGACTTATGCTTGGGAGTGTTAAAATGTAAATTAGTTCTGCCTGTGGAATTGTGGAAAATGAACTCATGGTTTTATAAGATTAATGTTGTGTGTAATGGCTGAACTCATAGTTCTGTCCTGGTTTCTTTCTCATTTTTTTTTGTTCGACTTTCTCCATGGCTGATAAAATTTTACTCTTTCCTGTTTTGGGTTTATGTAGAATACTAATTTGGGGTCATATATGACTTGGTGAAGTTTGTGAAGCTTGTGCACCAAGCAGGGCTTTATGTCAATCTTAGGATTGGTCTATACATTTGTGCTTAATGGAATTTCGGGTAAGAAACTAGCTTTCAATGAAGACCAGGTCAAATAACACCGACCTTTTTGACAACAGAGCTGAATATCCAGTTTTTAATTTTCAAGGGCTTTCCAGTTTTGTTACAATATGTTCCAGGCATTAGTTTCAGGACAGATAATGGGCCTTTTAAGGTGAGGCAGTTAAAAGGTTTGGCCTAGATGCTATATCATCAATTTATCATAATCTGAAATGAGTTCCATTTGTTGATTTCTGAAATAATGTTACCTAGGCTGCAATGGAGAGTTTGACCACCAACATTGTGAACATGATGAAACTTGAAAGGCTTTTCCAAACTCAAGGTGGTCCAATAATTTTATCTCAGGTAATCTAAGTGCTCTTTACCTTTTTTCCTTATTCTATAACCCCAGTTTCAGCTATAATGCATATGAATGGTATCCTCTATAATTGGAATCCAATTGACTTGATATTCCTTTTGCATATGATCTTCAATGGTTTACATGTTCTTTTTCTCCTTAAACAGAACATAGGTATCTGCTTTTCGATTCCTCTACTATTATTTTGAGAAGGGACACCAAATTTTCTTGCACTTCTGTCAGGTTCTTTGGTGTACTTTTGGAATGTTTGATTTAATTGATTTGTTTTTTCTCGCACAGATCAACACGTGCACCGGCTTATATTGTGACTACTTGTCTCCAAATAGGCCTTACAACTCCAACATGTGGACTGAAGCCTGGACTGGCTGGTAATTTTCGATACTGGCCTTCTCATGTAAAATGTGATGAATGTGCAGCGTGTAATAGTTTTTGGGGATATCCAGGTTTCTTGAATTTGCTGGTGCAATTACCTACCTATCAGCTATAGGTTTAGCAATCTCTATTGCGAATTTCATCCACAGGTTTCTCTGCAGTAGTGTTGTTAATCTTGTATAATTTCTCTTGTAATTTTTCTCCAACAGGCAATCTTTTGTTCAAAATGAAACCAAGAGCCGGAGCTGGCTGCCTGAAAATATGGCCAACTGTTAAGTCCCAAGTAGTTTTCTAGCTTGGGCATTTTGTCCTCCTCCTGCATGTATCTACGATGGTCAGTGTACATACCCTTCATACTTCGATATTATATGTGGATTTATCTACTTCGATGTTCAGTGTGGGCACACAAATGTGGATTGGTTATTGCATTTTCTCACTACACCATGCTTTATTTTTCCAAAATTTCAAGAAATTCTATGATTTGTCTTTAAGTGAAATGGGTGTTTGCAGTTTTGAATGAGGTTGGATAAAATATTTTCGGTGAATCATTGGGGTTCTGTAGGTTATTTTGTTATTGGATTTTCCTTGAAATTGGCCCAAAGTGTTGTAAACAGAACCAAAACTTGTCCCCCAACATATTTCTAGAATACATTAAAAATATTGGCCCAGTGGATCATTTAGACCAACATATTTCATTAAAAGAAATGCAGCCTAGAAATTTGTCCCCAACACAGTCCAAAGACATCACCGAAAGGCAAAATGTTCTACACCCACCCTACAGTGTTAACTTCAATGAGAATTTCATTATTCCTAGGTCCAAAGGTAGCTGACTTAACAACAAACTTACAAACATCCCCAACTATTATATGGTTTTCTAAGAAGAAACTGTGTAACCCAAGATTCATATACACTGTTTGTTCGGCTCTTTGGCGGCTCAAATTCCCGTACAATAAATGGACACCCCAAAAATTACCATTTTCTTTGAAACGTAGCCAAATTCTAGAACGTAATTGCATATTAAACCCATGCCAAATATCTTTCGGAATTGCCTGCAAAAAAAAAAAAAAAAAAAAACAATATACCATAAGGAAACATCCACCTATTCTATTACTTACATGTTAAAAGTCCTAAATAGAGAATGTAATATGTTTCAGCATTACCAATGGCCCACAATAATTTGAGGGTGTTAACTGTACAAAGAACGCAACACTTGAGCCTATACTTAAACAAGCCAGTTAATATACTGTAGTAAAAATAAACACACCAATGTATTACTTTTAATAAAATGAAATTTATCCAATGGTTTCTTACCATCATTGTTGTTATTTTCTAATAAGATTTCTGAATAATCTTTCGGTAATCCATTACGCCCGAACACCTTCACCATAAACTCCATCTCACCCACTGCCTTGAAGAACAATACGTCTCCTACTTCCAGAATGTTGGCATCACAGAATATATCCCATATACCACCGCCTTCAATGTAAGGATCTTCTGCATTATAACAAATTGGTACAGTAATTTCCATTCGATGTGATTCCATCTTTATTGTTGCCGGTCTATTATCTTCATCCGTTAAAAAACAATCAATTCTTGGTAATTTCTGCAAAACAAGATTTATAAGTAACAACGAAATGTTATGCAAAATAGCACACGCAATAATATAATTTAATCAGCTACATAGATGAGAATTTACCAAATTACTTTCAAAATCCTCTGGCAGAATAACAAAAAATTCCATTGCTTTGAATTGCTCTATAATCCACTCATATGTGCTCCATATCTTTATATAGCCATTTATTCTCACTGCATTATCTTAACTTGTGATTTCTGAGCACACATACACAGAACCCGTGACTTTTCCAAAGACCTCGATTAGACCTCTCAGCCTCCTGCCATTTATGTCCCTACACTCTGCCTCACCTTCTCCCCAACTACTTCCCCAATTGAGCCTAGGTTTCCAGGCTAGCTGTTCAATTTCGCCTCGAATCGCGCTTCAGGATTTGCACAGCGAAAGCAATCCCTTTTTCCCATACCTTTTTGTCTTCTTCTTCTCCTTTACGCAAAATGGATTCTGATCAATGATAGAGCTATCAGCTTTCCTTGCTATGGAGTGTGGAATTCCCAGCCCATATTTAGAAGGGCTGGCCTTGAATTATACAATTGGGCTCATTCACATTTAATTGGGCCCATTTTATGAAAGAAGAACTTAGGCCTAAAGCTTGTAAATGCCTCTCAATACTTTCGCTCTTCGCCAGTAATCTTCAATCTGTACCCACCACCTCCGGCGCGGGCAACGGTGCTGCGACTGCCCCATATTAAAAGACCGAACACAAACCCGTGTTGCGCAAACGCTCAACCCTACTCCTGCGTCCCTGACTTTCTTCTCAGCCCTCCACCGGCACCAGCATCCGGTAATTTTCTTTTTCATTATATTTTGAAATTGTGAATTCGATTTTCTTGCCTGTAATTTTTTCCCCTTTTCCTTTCTCCCAAATTCCAATTCCGTTCAATCTGATTTAGAAATTTGTGACTTTTTAAAATCCGCCCTGCTTCCATCGCCCGCTCACAACTCGTCTCCGTCGTTTGCGTTCATGAGCAACACAAGTAAACAATGCTTCAAATTCAATTTGGTTTGGATATGGTGTGTCGGTCTATACTGACTTTGAATCTTTGATTCCTAAATTCAATTTGGTTTGGATATGGTGTGTCGGTGTGTCGGTGTATACTAACTTTGAATCTTTGAATCTTCAAACAATAGCTAGAAATTTATCAATTTAAATCTTCCTGCAGACTGTACTTGCTTCAATTTGTTTCGGGTTTCTGTGTTTACAATTTTGGGGCCTGTTTGTTTCTCTGGTTTAAAAGGGGATCTGATCATTTTCTTCAAGAAATTTTAATGCTTGCTTTGGGTATTTTTATCCTCTGTTAAGGTTGGAGTAATTTGGTGTATGTTATGTCGTCTGCGTATGTGGAAAATACTCTTGTTGTTTATATATAGATGAGCATCCGGTATTATATAAATAGAAAAGTATTACATACACAAAAACACCATTCATTGCAGTTTATTTGTAGGGAATGCATTTGTTCATACCCTCTACTTCTTTGATATTCAAAAGAGGGGATACGATATGCTACAGTAGTATATCTGCATGTGCACATACACACTACATTTTTGTCACTTTGTGTGATATGTAATTGTAGACTGTAGTAGACTAAAACTGAGGACTCTTATTTGGTGAATGATCACATTGAATAATGTCATCCACCAAAAGATGAATGAATGAATAATCCATTACTGCAAGTGTGCTTATGAATAGCTGAATGAATGAATAATCCATGCCATGTTTTTATCCAACAATGATGACATTATTTTTTCTCAACTACAATTACTCATTCTTTGGTTAATTAAAGATTTAAACAAATTGGCTGCACATTTATTGCATATATAAGACAATAATTCCTTTCTTTATATTTGTGTGTGGAATTTTGGGTTCAATTCGATCAAAATTTGTCTATTATGAATTACTTGCATTCATTTCTTTTCAATTACATTTTCATTCCTTTTATTTCAGGATTATGGATTCGGAAGATGACTCAGTCAGCATCATCTCTATTAGCTCCGGTAATGAATCAGCACCCACATTGCCCTCTTCCATTTCAAACACTAAATAAACAATTTAAGTCGTTCTTTATGCAGATACAGAAACTGATGCTATCATGGATTCCGAGGACGACACAGACTCCTACGATGACACAGACAGCCCCATGTCCATTACTTCAAATGACTCAGCCGACAACAATCTTGATTCTTTTGAAGTGGACATCAGACCATCGCACAAGAAATCTTTGGAAAACCTAACCTGACATAAATGATAGACCTATACAACAATTTTTTCCATTTCCATCAATAACATGCTTTGTTCTAACTAGACTATTCCTCTCCACTTTTGGCAACACCATGGCCTTGACTCCAAGGACAAAATATACATGAGGTTTGGGGATGCGAACAAATATTATGCAATGGACCTGAAGTATACACATGAGACCCGAAGAGATTGGAGCGACTCATTGAAGACATCCTTAGGCTGGCGCCGTTTCTATGACCACTGCAACATGCTGGTAGATGAAACTTGGAAATTTACGATAATTTCCACCACCTTCGGTTCTCATCATGATGATTTCCTCCTACAAGCAGACATCGTTCGGTCCAACTTCCCATCAGATTGAATTGTATCCTACCTCTATGGTTGTGTAATTGGACTATTTCTGTTCATGCTAGACTTTTATTAATGGCACTTATGTAATTCAGACTAAATGTTTAAGTCATCTACTTACTCAATTACTTCTCTTCTATCTACTATACTGTTTACTATAAATATTTTTAACAACCCATTGCTTGTTAGTTTTATTTCTATAGGACTTTGGAATTGCCATTGAACTTCAGGTTTACAGATTACCAGGTTTCCGTAGTATTCTGTTTGGTTCCTCACACCAGAGCTTCAGCTCTGTTATTTCTTCTTCTCGTTTTCCATTTCCGGATGACAAAGTTCACTGAAGATGGAGCCAAGAAGAAACCCATTCACCTGGTGAAACACCCTGAATATATTGTTCCTTCCAGAAACTAACTGAGGTTTGTGAACACCACTAACAGCTATGTTCTATGCTGTTTTTTAAATACATATACAAAGATAAACCCTTAAATGTGAATATTCAAGTTACTGGACTTACACTTCAGGGCGTACTCAATTTTCCAGCAATGGCCAAATTAAAAAACCATAGCAGCAGTCCAGGTATGATTTGCTGTTGGTGGTCGAAAATATTCCATTGAGTGAAATAAAGGTTATCTGCGTTGTATGCATAATTTGGCCAAATAAAGGGAATTCTTGCCAGGTTGCACCT
The DNA here is from genome assembly GCA_030278955.1 of Hygrophila difformis. Taxonomy (NCBI): domain Eukaryota; kingdom Viridiplantae; phylum Streptophyta; class Magnoliopsida; order Lamiales; family Acanthaceae; genus Hygrophila; species Hygrophila difformis. The sequence goes on from JAOANR010000010.1 coordinate 25,660,366, forward strand.
TGCTCAGGGGCTTAAGATGTCCTCCAAAGTTATATATTTTCCATATTATATTCTTCATCTTAATTTCTCATATTTTCATATTCTTCATCTTCAATTGCTTTCATCATAAAATTTGGTGTATTTGATTTATCCTTTTCAGTCCCAATTGGAGACCTATGCTCTAGCTCCACAAACCATATTTTGGACATTTTGAAGTCATACACTTGGCGTATTTCCGCAACAGAAGTATTTGAGTAAATATTCAAAGGTACCCTTGCCTTTTCACTTAATATTGAAGATACACCATATTTTTGTTTAGGTTTAATATGGTTTTTACCTTTTTGCATATGCATAAAATTCATATGATTGTCTGATATGAACTGTACAGCTACAGTGTAACCAGTGTACATGGTGGTTGTATAGTCACTGTTTCAACCAAATCTACAATATTAACATTTCCAAACCTTAGGGTCATATGGGCTTCATTTTAAATTTGGTATTACTGTTTTAACATTGATGTAGTTGGTGATATGGGCTCCATTTTAAAATTGCTATCTTCTCCTAAAGCTTTCGTACTGGCAGTCTCCAATGTCACTTTATTACCTTCTTCATATCACTTCTATACACTGTATACATATATAATTGAATCTATTGTTCGTGGGCTTATAATGAAAAAGCCCTTGAATTGGTGAAGCCCATTCCTATTTTACTTTATTTTACTGCATTGTTGTCAGGCATGATTGGATGTATTACAACCAAACACTGACAATCACACCTACTAAGTAAACAACATACTCTATAATGATTTTCATACATTCATACTCCATCACCCTCATTTCATCTTTCCCAGAATCACATAGGCTTCTTTCCTCACCCAAACAGCCAAAGAACTCTCTCCCAGGCAATACTACAAAGAGCTCTATTCTACTCACTGATAACACTGTGGAGGTCAGGCATGGAGTTACAGCCGCACAATGCACCAGCAGCCGGTTGCCTCACTCTGAAGAGGCTGACGTCCGAAATGAAGCAATGGATGATCAAACTAATGCTCATCCAAACAACGGCCACAAGAACATCAAGAGCAGGCAACCGCAAATACAAACGCTACGTATTTGTTGATGCAGAGGTACCGTTTCATTAAATTCTTTATAAATCAACCTGCTCTTATATATTTTTCAATGTCCGGTGCTTGCCTTGCTCATCTTCTACGGTATGTCCAGAAACAACAATTTATATCAAAAGCTTGTACTTTTAGATATCACTGAACAATAGAAATATTAGAGTATAAAAAATAAAAAAAGATTAGCTCATAAATAAGATGTTTAAAAAGTTAAATGTGAGACTGCTAAAAGGAAACGGATATGATAGTGCCAGGGATTGGGCAGATATAAGATTCATCATTACGTTGCATTCTTAAATATTAGGTTGCATTCATCATTGGATGTGTAGTCCTCCATTTCACATCTCATTGTTTGGCAGTTTCAGAGCTTGGCTTGCATCATTAATTAATATTTTTTGGATATTAACAGTTAAACTGTAAAAGGTTTTTAAAAAAAATTGTCGGCACTATGACATTTTCTTATATGCATGCTTTTCATTAGATTCATCATTCTTAAATGCAGCCTCGTTATTTTGTTCTTCAAGCACAAGAACCTGCCAAACAAAACCCGAAATTGTGATGCATATTATGATATTGGTCCATCCTCATGCTTTGCTAATGAGTCACTGCTTTTCGGTTTATAATAGGGAACAAAAATACGCGGCTGTGCATTTGACCGGGACATCACCCTCATTGACAATTGCTTGAAACTCTACACCACTTATGAACTCTGTGCCCTGACAACTGAATCACAAGTTAATGACCTCCCAGATTTCCACCCAAACCTGGAGCTCAAACTGAACCAAAAAACAGTCATCTCTCCGGTTGCAGAAGGTGCCCTTGATGTCGTCATTGGAAAGCCAGACTTTGCCATCCTCTCAAATCTGCAGCCTTTCCTGGAGACGAAGGAATATATAGGTCTGTAAATTCTACACCATTATGTTCACTATATGGCTTGCTCACTAAAACAATATCCTCTATTACAATTCTTATCAATTTTTGTTTAAGATGTCATTGGAGTTGTCATTGATTCTGCACAACGAAAGAACCGAACAAGTGGCACCCTACAAGAAGTAATACTCATTGCAGACGAGTAAGCACAATACCATTTCTTCATCTATTACTACCTTATTTTAAAAGCATTTAATACCTTTTCTTTACACCATGACAGCTTTACGCCAATCACATTGACATTCTGGAATGAATTAGTCACTGCTGAAGCACATACTTTGATCCCGAAGATCCCAAAACAACCAATTATTGCTGTGTTCAACGTGAAAGCATCTGCATTTAATGGTACAGCCAAAATATCCTATCCTTCCTACATCTTTTCCTTTGAAGCTGAACATACTTTGCCATTCTGTATACACTGCCTAACATAAATCACTATGGATTTCACAATCAACACATAGGGATATCATTGTCAACGAGTACACAAACAAAGGTCGTTTACGATCCACCATTCCCAGGGCCACTTACCTGCACCAATGGTACAAAGCTAAACACTTACTAATAATTTTTACCAAGGCATAAGACTGACGCCCACTTCTGCAGGAAGCTACAAAACAAGAAAGCATTGGAAAAGCTGCTCCATGAGAAAAATTACTGGAATGTAGCAGACTCACACCAAACTGACATAACAACTCTCATCCAATCTCAACCGGTACCAGAAACTCTAACAATATAATACATTCTTCATTCACAAATCCTAAAATCATTTCCCTGCTCACACCATTGCACTGCCACTGCCACTGTTTACATTCTTCCTAGAATTGTTTTCAACATTATTAAATTTTTTCTTTATCCAGGGACAATATCACTGCAGAGCTCATTTCCAAATACCTGAGCACAAGCTTGGCAAGGTCACATACACAGCTTGCAAAGTTTGCACCACTGGACTCATTGCACTACCAAACAAAGTGTATTGGTGTTTCAATTGTAAAGATTACTTAGAGTTCGAAGAAAGGTTGGTCCAGCTCTTCCTGCCCAAAATTTATGTCATTAAATTCATATACCTCTCCATTAAGTTAACCCAGCAATAATAAACTTACTTTCTACGGAATCAAGATACCACTTCAACTCGAGGACCAAACAAATTCGGTTGAATGTGTTGCCTTTGAAGAACATGCAGAAGCAATTTTGGGCATCATCCCCACCGATATCTTGAAGATGACACCTCAGGTAATCAGTTATTCATCACTCATTTTTTGACTACACATTCACCAGCATAATTTACCTTAAACACATTTCCCTTCATTTATTTCATCCTCATTCAATGACAATTCTCCTTTCTATAATTCATCTTAACAACACACAGGACAGGACCGACCTTTGTGCTTTCCGGAATGATGAGATCCAGCACCAAATGTTCGACATTACAATCAAGAAAAAGTTACCCACATCCACAACTTTCAATCAGGATAACTACATAGTGACCAAAATTGAAGACTACCCCACGAATGAAGGTTCTTTCCATTATTCAAACAAAACTCTTAAAAATATAGCTATGTATTTTAAATCTAACATTTATACCATAACATTACAGGTCCACTTCAGATTCTTCCGGGCACGCCTCCTCCCTTACAAATGGCAGAATCCCAAAGCTCCGGCATAACATCTGAAATCCGCAAACTGTCAACACAGCCCCATGAAGAATCCAGCACGGCCAAAGACCTTCTACCTGCTTTCCCAAGCCAGGATATTCTGCCCCAAGTCCTCTCTCAAAAACCTACTGCCACCCTCACTGGAAGCCCATCCAAGAAAACTAAGACAACCAGCAGGACCCCTAGAATCAAGCTACCGAAACAGGATTAGAAGCCGCTGCAAGCCCTGCTAAATTGCAATAGGAAAAAAACAAGAAAAGTAGTACAATGTGTGATTTCAAAAACACATCTACTGATGCACAGCTTTTGCCTACCCTATTGGCATTTTGAGGCTAACATTTTGACATTGACCTGCAGCGTAGAACATACTACTTCCTGGATTGCTGATGCAGCGTTTATGCCATTTTGTATTACTTTGTGCAAAAACGCTCTGGCACTATCATATCTGTTTCCTTTTTGCTAACTTGTTCTTAACAATGCTTTCTTAAACTCCAAATCCTCAATATGAGTTCTCACATTTGACTCGTGCGGCGTAGCGCGCGAGCTACGAATACTAGTATATATATATATATTTGAGCAGACTATTGTAATACACATTGGATAAGAAATAATAAACACACACTCTCCTCCAATTGGCCATCCCTCTCACTGCACTTTCGTTCTTCTTTCTGTAATCATAGTAATTCATTTCCAATTTCTCCGGTGTCATTGTTTTCTGCCATACATAATTCATAGCCATAACTATTATTTCTACAACAACTATAAAGAAAACAAAGGCTTTCCCGTCCCATTTTTGCAATTCAAGTGTCACATTTCGGCGGGCCCACTCGATCATGGTTGAAGGGTGAGCAGCCACGTGCCATTACCACTTGATTTCCAAATCTCACCACTAAGTGTCCCAGGTCGTGACTTTCACCACTTTCAGCATTGCAAAATCGGACAAGTGGGATTCATTAAATTTGATTTAATCAAGTTGGACATTTGCTAATTGTTCAATTGATCAAATTAAAATTGGAGTATTGGGTAATTATTTCACTGTCCGATTTCACTGATTTAAATCACGAACAATCTATCGGGTTGAAGTTCCGTCCATGTTTACACTTGACATAGGAATTCCTCGAGGAATAAGTGCTTGCATTGTTCCTCTGATTTATTTCACAAATCACAGAGTTGAAGCTCCGTCTGCAATTGCAGATAGTGGACTTCCTCAACAGTGATTATTACCTGACCACCCTTGAAAGCAGTCAGACAGCTTGGATTTATTTATTTCTGGGTTTGTGTGTGTGAGGCAAATATTGGTGTGATTCCAAGTGTTTTATTTTGTGAGGTTTTTACTTTACACTTTAAAATTGCGAGTAATCGGATTTATTGCTTGCAGGCTGATTAATATTACGAACTATAAATTGTGCATTGCAATCACACACAGAATCTGTGCTTTTCTTTGATAGAGTCGAACATTGCATTCTGATTCTTGCACTGTGCGTCCCATATTTTTATTTCTCTTATCATCTGTCGTTGGTTGATACGTCTGAGCACTATCTGGCTTATTGGAACCAACTGGTTGGGAATTCAGACCCACATGGAGAGATACAGTTGCTAGATCACTCTATATATTTCAATTGATTTTTCTAACCCATTATACATATATCTTGTTTGTTTTTCTGAAATGGCAAGTACTTCTGACCTAGCTATAATGGAATTACTAAGGAGCCTGAATGCAAACATGGTGTCCATGAAGCAAGATTTTGATGGAAAATTTGAAAGGATGGAAGCACGGATAGATTCCATGAATCTGAAGATTGAGAGCGTCTCAACAAAAATTGAGGAGTCCACTCAGCAAGTGCACTGCAGGATCAACGAAGTTACTGATGACTTCAAAGAAAAATTGGATCAACTTGCTACGGAATTTGAAGAGGCTCTAAATGTGCAAGTGGATCACCGTGTTGAAATTTTATCTGCGAAGCTGAATGGAAAAGTCGAGTTCCTCGCTGAAGAAATGGACCGACAGACCGATGAATTACAAGAACACATCATAATCTCCACCACTGAGACTGAGCTTAAGTTGGATGCAACTGCATCATTTCTCCAGAAATCTGTCAAGGACTTTGCTGCTCGTAATGGTAAGAAGATAACAGAAAAAATTAAAATTCTCTTCTGTCAATCTGAGAAGGAATTAAATTCTACTATAGAAGACCAAATTGAGAAGATAGCAGTACAGATTGAAGGGAAGCTGCAATATGAATTGGAGCAATTAGGTAACAGACTTGAAGAGCAAATAGTCGAGCGAGCCGAAAACGCACTGACTACCGATCTGATGGCCAGCTGCTCTTCAGAAATTTCAAAATTAGTTGCTCAATTCAGGAAGAAATAACGGCATTCTTTATTTCTAAAATTAATTCTTTAACTGATAAATTCACTGCTGATTAAAAAAATTTCAGTTGATGTAGATCACCGGCTCGTGAATCCCCAACAAATTTATGATCAAGTTATGGAAGCAGTGAAGCAAGAATTGCGAAATACCTTGGACGTCCAGATCATTGATAACTTAGAAGAGGATTTCGGGCTCTAAAAACCGGGAAAGTCAGTAAGGCACCAAGGGGCCAAAGCTGAGAAAAAGACCTATCTAAGAGGACCCGTCAAACCTCCGGAACCTCCCGATACAAGCCATAAAGTTTCAAGAGTTACTTGGGATCAATTGCTTGGTCTAGGTCAAAGCCCTACACCACCAAAGCCCCCACCACCTGCTCCATGCAATTCACAAGGTCATATCATCTTTCATGGGTACTGTAACCCCCAACGATACTTGGAATGGAAGGAACACATGGAGCGTGAGCTGAAGCGTCATTCTTGGATGAAAATTGAGGCATTTGATTTCGCCACCAAAACTTTTGAAAAGATGGCCAACTTATGGTTAGCAGGAATTCAGGCAACGCGTCTGAGATACGCACACAGCACTGCCAATACGTTGTCAGATTTGATTAGAATGATGGATGCCAAGTACTTGACTGACCAGATCCGAATGGAGGCCTCTACAAGTTACAGAGTTATAGCACAGGGTAATAAATCAGTAGCTAAGTACTTCAAGGATTTCACTGACCTTAAAAGGCGAACATGTATTCACGAAACAGCAGCGCAAGAAGCAAGTCATTTTCTGAGGGGCTTACGTAATGACGTCCGAGAACAAATGTTGCGCAATTATAAGAACATTGATCAAGCGGAATACGATGCACGGGTATGGGAACAACATTTGTAGGATCAGTCTAGGAAAAATGTAACCGAAGCTATCAGGAAGGGAATTGCGAAGTTTATAGAAATCAGTGATGAGGAGGAGCAAACCCAACATGATGAACGTCTACTACCCACCTTTGTGGTTACTAGAGCTTTAGATGCGGGTAAGAAAGTTGGCCCGTCCTACACCGAATGGGAACAAAGGGAAAATCTGTTCCATTGCCACTGTGAAATTTAAATAACCTTGCAACTCTAGTAGTAGATAATGGAAGCTGCTCAAATGTCATTAGCCTATATGTTGTTCGCAGGTTGGGACTACCAACTGAAGAGCACAGAGAGCCCTACGGGTTACAATGGGTCAACGAACATGGAATCACGAAAGTCACCAAGCGCACTAAGATCCTGATTGCCATCGGAATATATTTCGAGGAAATCATGTGTGACGTGATTCCAATGAGCACGTGCCACGTCTTGTTGGGATGTCCATGGCTTTTAGACAAAGATGCAATTTATCAAGGACGGGCCAATCTGATCACTTTCATGCACGAGCATAGGAAGTACATCATCAAATTGCTGTCTCCGGGAACTGTCCAGAGTGATCGAGAGAAATTAAAAGAGAACATACGAAGAGAAGAAGAAGCTTTTAAGGCATCCCAGTCAGAGAAGGCGACGAGCAAGCAAGCTAAAAGCAAAATTACGAAACAGGCTTCTGAGGGCCAAACAAAAATTTGTTCTTTAATTATTCGCAATAGTGATGATTTTTCTGAGCTTAATGAGTATAATGCATGTAATTTGGTTAATATTTTTGCAGGTACTGATAAAGATCAATACGACATATTTCAGAGTAAATCAGGTGAGATTGTTCCGAATTTTGACATAATTAAGTCACCTGATACTTGTCATGATTTTTGCAGGGCATGGAAATTGCAAACGAAGACGGGCGTCCGACTGGAGATCAAATTGGGAGCCGAATCTGACGAATACCTCTGCATTCTGGATCACATTTCTGATGACTTTATTAATAAATTTTGTTTTACAGAATTAATTCAAAAATGCAAGATTTACGGATTTTCGGTTTGTGCAGGATCGAAAATCGTGGTTGATCCTACCAACATAACTTCTCTTCCGGCTTTGAAGTTCAAAGCTTTTGAAGGGGGAGAGGATGGCATGGATGCCCGGATCAACCCGAATAAGAATCCGGATCAATTATGGATAGCCGGAAACCGCCGGAGGCTCGCCGGAGCATCACCGGCATTATGCCGGACTCCGGCACGTCAACGCGGTCAACACCGGGCGGCCACCGGTCAAAGGCACCAGCAAATGGACCGAAGAAGAATTGGACTAAAGCTGTTGGACTAGGGTTACATGAATGGACCAAGTCAATTAAAGGAAGGGCCCAATCCAATCTTACTACACTAGTCCAAGTCCACCATCTGGAACCCAGCCTCATGACTCCAGCCACCAGTCCCATCCGGCCCAATCTCCAACTGCTCGGCCCAACACCACCACCAGCCCAACTACCGAAGGCCCTAGTGAGTTAGCCCAACAGCCCACGCTACCACTTCAGCGGGCCAGCAACTCAACCGGCCCAACCCTTGGTTCGCTGGCGGCCCATTCTCCATGGACTATCCCCATTCCCCTCTCGGCCCACGACGGATTCAAGAAGCTGCCGGCCGTTTCCTTTCCTCCGACCACCTTCTCCGATCGGCTCCCCAGACAAGAATCTCGACAGCCGCACCTCCACCTTCCTCTCCGTTCTCCCTCGGCTTCCTATTACACTCCGGCCAACACAGCTCCATCTCTTCCGCCAACAGTCGCACCTTCCATCCCCGAGGAGCAGATTCGGCGCCACCTGGAAATCCGGCCACCGCCCTCGCCGAGCTTCAGCAACCGCAGATTTCACCTCGCCATTCCCGACTCGTCTTCACCACCAGCGGACCTCACCTTCCACAGCAGCCCTGGCCGGAATCCTTCAAGGTATGCGAGAAAACCCTCGCCACTGCAACCACGACCGGCTCCGGCCACCCTCGTTCCGAACTCCAACAGCTACGACGCTATCCTCCGAAGTCGTTCCCTGCTTACGACGCCAAGCCTCGCGTCGTCCGTTTGGTCTAGCGTCGTACCCGCGGGCTTCACGTCGTACGTGTATGTCTCACGTCGTAGCCGATCGTCTCGCGTCGTAGGCACCCCAGCCTTGCGTCGTCCTTGTATGTCTCACGTCGTCGCCGTCTGTACGCCTCACGTCGTCAACTCGAGACTGGCGTCGTTCTCCCACAGGTTCACGTCGTCCCCCAAAGTTCTGCGTCGTCCCGCATCGTCCAACCTTCCATTTTTCAAATCCTCCTCTTGTGCAGCAATGTGGAGCTCCCGGGACTCCAACTCCAGGCAGACTAATCCTTCAAGCTTACCTCTTCCGGACCTCAAGGTCCCGTCCCCTCCTCCGCAACACCCCGAATGCATTGGAAGGCCTTTTACGACGTGAACCATTTCATTTGTTCACGTCGTTCAATTCCACACTATCTAGCATCATAATTGCTAAATCTTCAACACTTGTTTAATCTATTACGGTTGTTTAATTATTACTCCTAGTTGTTTGATTGCTTGTAATTTGGGATGCCTATAAATAGGTCAATCACAAAGAAGGCCAAAAAGCCGAGTACGACGCCAATCCGGCCATCGCGACGCCAAAGAGGTTCACGTCGTACCCGGAGTTCCGTGTCATAAACTCTAGAATTTTCAAATCCGCGTCGTCCAATCAGAGGCTGCCACGTGTCCACTGCATTGTTCCCAAGATATTCATGGAATTGAGATATTTGTAATTTGTAATTTGAACTTGGAACAATTGGACTGTAATAATTGGACTGTTATTATTTTTATTGTGCGGTTTCACTAAAGTAAATCACGAAAAATCTATCGGGTTGAAGTTCCGTCAGTGTTCGCACTTGACAGTGGAATTCCTCGAGGAATTAGTGCTTGCACTGTTCCGCTGATTTATTTTACAAACCACCAGAGTTGAAGCTCCGTTTGTAATTATAGATAGTGGAGTTCCTCAACAATAATTTTTACCGGGTTGTCCTATCAGCGTGGTAATTGTTACTATTGGGGCTGTGTGAGTGAGGCCAATATTTTTATTCCGAGCGTTTATATTTGTGAGGTTTTTACTTTACACTTCTAAATTGCGAGGAGTCCGGATATTTGCTACATAGCTTATTAACGCCATAAACTGCTTTTTAATTCAGATTGATCACTTCACACACAACTCTGAGCTTTTATTTGATAGAGTCGAACTGTGCATTCTGTATCTTGCACTGTGCATCCATACTGTTTTCTCACCTATGATAGTTGGTTAATCTGTACGTTTGAGCACATTTATGCTTGTTAGCACCAACTGCTGAAGAATTGGACCCAATAAGAGATACACGTTTTTGTGAGATCACTCTACAAATTTTTATCTGTTTTCTCTAACTAATTATACATATATCTAGTTTCTTTTCTGATCATTATGGCAGGAAACATCGAAACTACACTGCATGACATCATGGAAGCCTTAAGGAATTTGGATGCAACCACTGCCAAGCAAACCGCTCTTGAGTCTATGCGCCAAACCGTAGATGCTAACGTCGCGAGCATAGATGCCATGAATGAGAGTGTCAATGCGCTTGCCAGCACCATGAATGATGTTTCGAGTCGAATCGCCATACAAGAACAAGCTCTAAATCTGACTCCCGGAAGTACTAGCGGGATCCACCAATCCGTAATGGACGAGGCTGAAACAGTTATCGAGGAGCAGGAATTACATTTTGGAGCATACAACCGACAGCAAGGCCCATAAGGTCCACGGGCACCAGCCCCAACACCCCCATGGCCTACAGCTCCAACAAATGTTCACTTCCAAAATCCTCCGTCTCTACATCCGGCACCAGCCGTAGCCATACCCAGACCACCACATCAACCTTTTGATGATATAAACATATGTTGAGTGAATGTTTCTCTTTGGTTTAATCTGAGAGCTTCAAAGGGTTCATCCACGAATTTCCACACACGTTGGATCTTCCTTTCGAGCTTGGAGATGTGCTTGATCGTATAGACACCATTAGGGTTATCGGAAGAGGGATTAGGCGGTGCAATAATGCATAATCGAGTCTGATTTTGAGTCTCCCGAGTTGGTAATCTCCACCTATCCATTTTCCTTATTTTTGGTCCTTGTTTGATAATCATATCCAATATCGATCCATGGCATATTTTTTGCCATGGATTTGATTTGATTTTTATAAGAATGTGGTAAAGTGTTTGTAGAATGATTTATTGAATAAGAACTGTGTTAACAGGAGTTGTTTTGGAGTTGATAATGTTCACTTCTTGTAGTTTGTAAATCAATCCTCTTGGCGTAAGTTTACGCCGAGTTTTAAAGAAGATGATTTTTTTTCTTTTTTTTTTTAATAGGCGACTGTTCAGGTTTTTTTTTTTTTCGAGTTAGGGTCAAGGGTTCAGGGTGCCAGGGTTTAGGGTTTAGGGTATCCTTTCTTGATCATTATCTCTTTATTATATATACATACATATATTATTTATTTATTTATTTTAGCAAATACCTTGTATGTTTGTTTGATTGAGTCCCAACAAGGCACTTGAAAAATGATTTTAATAAAATATAAATAATTTAAATATACATGTGTAATTTTATAAATGCTCATAATTTTTATTGCTCAATAGAAAACTTTTCTCGGGTACAATCATAGGGATGAGAATAGTTGTACTAGTAATAAATAAGAATGGTACTAATAGATATAGTGCATCAATATATCTCTAAGTCTAGAGCGAATAAGTGGGCGCATCCTCAATGGGGTCGTCTTCGTCGCTTAATATGTAGATTGGGCTGGATAGCCAAGCATCGGGAGTGGGCTCGGGGCTATGAGGAAATATGTCATCAGCTAAGTTAGTCAGCTCCATCCCCAAGTATCCTACTTGCATCTCTAATTCGTTATTCTTGTTTTGAAGTGCAACCACTTGAGCTTGGAGTTCAGTGACTTGGGCCTTGAGTTGGGTTATGTCATGATGATCAGCTTCCCTAAGGTGTCCCAGATGGGCCATGTTAGCTTCTAGCTATCCTACCCGCGTCTTGAAATAATTTATATGTTGTTGAGATTCGAGATAGGCATTGGCTAATTTCATCATAAGGTTCACCATATTCGCGTTTGGTTCGGCCATCTAATGTCAACAAGGTAGGTTAGAGTTAGAACATGTCAAGTGTAAAGTTAGGAGATGCAAGAATTTAAATCTACATGCAAGTATGCATATGCAATCCCCCCAATAAAAAATTTAATTTATCCATGTGTTTAAAAATAAATTTATTTCATTGATAATACAAAAATTTTGGGGCTCTATATTGGGCCAAAAATGATAAATCTTTGGGCTAAAAAATTTAGACTCTTATAAAATAATAAGTAAAATGACTTGGGCTAACAACTTGGGCTTAAAAATAATAATAATAATAGTTTTAAAAATAATGGTTTTAAAAATCATACTAGTTTCTAAAATAATAATACTATCTTTAAAAGTATTCCGGTCTCTGATACCAACCTGTAACACTCCGGATTTGATCACCCAGGCTGGGATGTCACCGCCACACCTCCCAAGCAAGACACGACTTCATTCGAGCTCACTTGAGAGATGCAAGGCTAATGGTATTTAAAAATAATTTAAAAACAGCCAAGTCCGGAAGTACTCATATTAAAATATAAAATAATAATCATCCACAAACAATACTAAGCAAGTCTACGCAGCGGAAATGTAAATTTGTGCAGCGAAAATAAAAATATAGGGCCGACATGGCCAAAACACGGATTAACACCCGTATGCAGTCACATGCAGTGAATAAGAAATGTCCAAAATAAAACCCCCCGGATGTATGCTCATGCTTCATACTATGTCATAGAAAAACATAAACAACATTTATCAGTATTAAGGAATGCTGAGTAAGACAATCCCTAGCATAGCAATAAAGGGGTTTTTAATTGTTAAATTTTAAATACTCATTTTTAGAATGCATGTTTAGACAATAATAAAATCCATAATTTCTCATAATCAATTTAATTTAAAAATGATAATTTAAGGAATAGGCATAAATTTTATAGACATAATTAAAAATGCATAAGTAACGACATGAATATATAAATAAAATTCAAGTCTTTTAAATTTTTCCCGTTAACTAAGAAGAGGAAGCCACAACCACTTACTCAAGTATCACGTTTATCATATATGAAGTTTTGGAAAATTGCCGAAGCAACCCGCTTATCAAATTTCGGAAACCGCCGAAGCACTCCGCTTATCACGCCATACACAGTACCACTACGAGCCTCAAGTAACTCATTCGGATACACCCGAGAGTGTAGACTAATTTCACAATTGCTGTTTTGGCACAATTTCACAATATATCACATGTCGTCCACTCGGGCACGAATTTCAAAATAGAGGGGCACCCTGCAAAGCACGCACCCTCTACTTATATGGAGATCTAGCTCAGCCTAGATTAACGGGATTTTAAAAAATAATGTTTTATTGTTTAGAAATATCTCACGAATCATGTGTTTCTCAAAAGTCGAGTTTTTCAATATTTCAACCAAGCCATTGCCACATTTTGCGCCATCTCAGTTTAAAAATTCGTTTCAAAGGCAATCGACTTGAAATTTGTACAGTAGCTCAAAAACACGCTAATGAACAACTTTCATGTCTTAAGTTTTCCGAAATTAGGTGAGGAAGCAAGTGAAATTTTACAATCTTTGCAAGTCATAAAATCTGCTAACTTTTCTAAAACAGTACACTGATTTTCAAAAGGGTTTTGACATAGCAAACGACCTCCACAATTTATGACATTTTACAGGCACTTAAAAGACATCAAAATAAACAAGTTTTATTAGAGGCACTTTATGCAAAATCATTTCGAATTAATTCAGATTAATTCAACAAGTTCGAACTCGAAATCTGTCAACTTTTTCTTCAAAGACATAGTATGTTCAAATCGGGTTTTGACTATCCAAACCTTATTGAAAATGGACGAAATGTTACAGGCATGATCTTAAGACAATTATCTACAACTTTTATGTTTACACCAAAGATTAGTTTTGACCACAAGTGATAGAAAAATGCTCATCAAGTTCGACCATGTAAATAGTCATGATTTTCGAAAAGTTCATGCATCACAGAAAATGTTCGACGCGGTTTAGGATATCAAATCTTAATGAAAATGCATGAAATTTTGACACAAACTAGATTAAGATGTTAGGAACAAATCTCTAGTTCGGAGTTTTTCATTTCGGATTCTTGAAATAAGGTTTTTTGGCCAATCTAAGAAAACGCGTAAAGATTGAATCTTTTATGTCCGATTTTAGTGTTTGATTTAAAACTAATGTTTGAATGGTTCTAAGCCACCAATATTGATATTTAAGGCATTATCTTACCTTGATATCAGTCCTAAACAGTCTCGGAGTCGTCTGGGATCTACGGTTCGTCGCGAACGGATCTCCTCAACACGAATCTTCCTCCTTTGGCCACGAATCGGAATCAAAAGAAGAAATCTAGAGTTAGATCAGATTTTTGGGTTTTAAATGTAACACCCGAGAAAAACAAATTCAAATTGTTTTGAACTACGTCATGACTTGATCCCTTCACAGGGTACGTAGGCAGCTTGGAACAAATTTCTAAGTTCAGTCACAAAATAAATCACAAAATAAATCACAAAATAAATCATAAAATAAATAATAAGATAAATCACAAAATAGATCACAAGATCAATCGCAAGGACGATAGGAGGAGTTGGGACTAATTTAGACTAGACTAATTAGGGCACGGAAATGTTACGAGCGATAAGCCGAACTCGTAACAAGTTTAAGGTAAAGATTCCGAACCGGAGACGAACCGAGGAGTCGAGCTAACACGTAAAGGGTAGAAACCCGATAGAGGAAAGGAAGAAAACACCCGACGGAACACGCGGACCGCCGAACCGGCCGGTTCGGCCGGCCCGCGCCCGCCGCGCGCCGCCGCGCGGCCACCGCGCGGGAGGCGGAGTCGCGACTCCAGGCCTGGCACGCGTGCTCCGCGCGGGCAAAGGTGTAGGTGCGCGTCACCAGCGCGCCAGAGGTGCTGAAATTGTAAACTTTCCTTCCATGGCGATTTTCTTGCCAAAAACAACACCCCTAACCATGGCAACCGAATCCCAGCCTTAGGGAAGGCTATAGGACGGTAATGGGGCGTCCAAATCCCCATAATTCATAGAAACACTCTAGCCTCCCCTCCATTCTTTCTCTCCAAGTTCAAAATCCCTCCGAATCCACATTCCGGCGAGCATTCCGGCGACGACGAGGCGAGAGGAACTAAGCCCTGCCTTCTAGACTCTTGGTAAGCTATGATATAATGTTTTAGTTCGTCCATACAACTTAGAAACTCGGATTCTAACCCTTTTCCTTTACTACGATTTCACGTCGGAAAACGAACAAAAAGTGATCGGAGAAGTTGGCCGTTCGTCGCAACTCTAGGACGTCCGGAAACCCATTCCAGCGACTCAAATCTCTAACTAAGTAAGTTAAGACCTTACTCACAAATTTTTGTGGTTTATTGTTGTTTAAAACTCGAGATCTAGACCCGTAACAAAAATCGATTTTCAAAAACCCTATTTTCGTCCAATTTCAAAAACTCGCCTAAAACTCGACCTTCGGGAATTCAAACCGAAAATGTTTCAACATAGATTTTGTTCCTAATACTTTAATCTAACTTGTGTCCAAATTTCAGCCATTGACATTTAGATTTGCTATCCCAAATCTCGCCGTAAACGTTTTGTGACAAACCGAACTTTTGAAACTGTTGACAGATGTTATTACTCGATTTGATGCATGTTTTTCACCCGTTTTTAGAATGATTCAACTTTGCATTTCTAAACAAAAGTTGTAGATAAATGTGTCTAGATTATGCATATAAAATTTCATGGATTTTGGAGTTCATTTGGTATGTCAAATTGGTCGAATTTCAGAACTGTTTTAAAACCCCTTTGGAGTCCGCGCATGAACAGTGTGTTGTGGTCGATTTTTGAGCATCTAAAATTCATTATTTCCAAATTCTTAAACATGAAAGTTTTTCATTAATGTGTTGTGTATCTCCTGTAAAAATTTCGGATCAATTGGCTTTGAAATGAATTTTTAATCGGCGTCGCACGAACCTGTGACGAAATCAGTTTTTGAGACAGAAATTACTTTTTTTAAAGAACTCGAATTTTGACTCACTTTGATACCTTATTTCCCAAAACTTAAAACGTGAAAGTTGTTCATGTGTGTGTTTTTGAGCTACTGTGTAAATTTTAGAATTTTTGGTGTAAAAATGAATTTTTAATTAAGAAAGGCGTAAACTGCGTCGAATCAGATTTTTCGAACTTGAGAAAACACGAACTATGAAACGCGATATCGAATCTTTTGATCACTTGAAATACGAACTTTCGAAAAATCCCGTTCACTAGGCTGAGCCGATCTTCATGCTAATCATTATCTTTGAGACTGCCTCGTTAGTGGTCTCCTAACTATCTGAGATTGCCTCGTTAGTGATCTCGCGCGCTGTGTTTTGGATCGCCTCGTTAGTGGTCCTGCTATCTTTTGAGACTGCCTCGTTAGTGGTCTCCCATTGTTGTGGACTGCCTCGTTAGTGGTCCTATGTTGAGATTGCCTCGTTAGTGATCTCCCGGTATGGTGTCCACTTCTTAGTTTGTGGGATAAAATATAAAAGACTTGTGTGAGTGTTAATTACGCTTAAATCTTATTTACCATGTTTTTAAATAACGCATTTAAATTACGTCATTTAAATTATGCTTTTAATTTCCTCTTTTAAATTAAGTCTTTTAAATTATGCATTGTCGTCTTGAGTAAATTAATCATGTTTTCCGCTGCGAATAAAATATGGATTTTTAACGTAATGCATGACAAGTGAATCTTTGGATTTAAACACATGTAACCCCTTAAATTGTCAGTTAGGGATTAAGTTACTCGGTATATTTTTATACTGATAAACCGTTGTCATTTTTCTTTTACAGAGTATGTCGAGTGACGCATGCATATGCACTTGGGGGAAACCATTATGGACATTTTAAATTCTGCATCGTACTCTTTTTACCGGGTCTGTTAAACCCGAGGATTTGGCCATGTTGGCCGTGATTTACTTTCCGCTGCATTTACTCTACTTTCGCGTATGATGATTATTACTATCGTATTTTGAATTAAGTATTATGAATTTCCGGACTAAATCTTGAAATGTTTTAAATCTTTTACGTACCCACAAGCCTTGTATTTCCTTAGTGAGCTCGGGAAGCCGTGTCTTGCTAGGGAGATGGGGCGGTGACATCCCGGCCTGGGTTATCAAATCCGGGGTGTTATAAGTTGGTATCAAAGCCCGGAAATTTTTTTTAAGCTACTACTATTATTTTAAACCATTATTTTTTAAAAACCCAAGTATTATTTTTAAATTCTTTATTTTGACTACTAGTATTATTTTAGCCCAAAAGCTTATTTTTACATAGCCCAAAATATTAGCCAAAAAGAAATATTAAATTTTTGGCCCACTATAGAGGCCCAACTTTTATTCTTACTCATGTAGTAGATTTATTTTACAATACATAGATAAATTACATTTTAAATGGGGAAAGGGGGATTTGCACTTGCATATTGCATAAGCATATTTCACATAGTTTTAAATTTCCGCATATCTTACCCTTGCTTGAAATATGTCTAACTCTAACCTCCCTTGTTGACATTACATGGCCGAACCCAACGCGAACATGACCAATCTGATGATGAAACTGACCAACGCATACCTCGAGTTCCAACAGCATATCAATCACTTCAAGACTCAAGTGGGGCATCTAGAGAGTAACGTGGACTATTTGAGACATCTTAGGGAAGCTGACCATCATGAAATAACCCAACTCAAGGCCCAAGTCGCCGAACTCCAAACCCAGGTGGTCACACTCCAAAACAAGGACAACGAACTGATGATGCAAATAGGACACTTAGGAGCTGAGCTGCTGGGCCTAGAGGCTGACATATTTCCTCCGAGCCCGAGCCCGGTGGGGACACCCATTCCCATTGACGTATCCAGCGACGAGGATGATCCCATCGAGGATGTACCTGCCTAGTCACTTTAGACTTAGAGACCCATACTGATGCACTATTACTATTTCCGTTTCGAATACTTGTAATCCAAAATTTATTTCTTGAGTAATAAAAATACAAGCCTATTTGAATTTATTCCATACATTTTATTTAATTCTTTAACTACCATGATCAAATAAGGGAACATCCAACCCTAGACCCTGGGAACCCTAGACCCCAAAAAAAAAAAACCGAACAGGTTACTGAAAAAAAAAAATTCAATTTAAAAATTTATCTAGAGAACAACCCCCGACAACAACAACCAGTACACTAAGCAACCTCTACTGCCAAACCCCAACAAATTGATACCTATTAACACTATTCTTTACTCAATAAAAATTATCTCCTTACAAGTAGTTATTTATTTAACATATATATAGCTATTTAAACTCTACCCCGTATACCTTATCACATTAGTTTATCTGAGCTCCTTGAAGCGGCTTAGTCCCACAACGATGCAAGTATTGTTGGGCAACCCACCCACATATAAATGCGATAGGAAGGTAACAGTAAATCCAGAACATCTCAAACCATAAAAGAGGCAGAACAATTAAACCCTGGTTCTAAACAGCAACAAACAACTAACACAAGCCAAACACGTAACTAGGCAATAATGCAACGGGAATATAAACCATGAATCCCAAACAACAGAAACATCCTCATAAGGAGGAAACTAAACAAAGTACGTCTGATGCAAAACCTAAACGAAAACGCGAAAACGAAAGGAGACATTACTGATCGGGAGGCGGGAACTGCCGACGCATGTAGTCGTCCATCTGCCGCACATAGGCGTACATGTCGGACATGGTGGCCTGCTGCTGAGCCTGCCTCGTAGCGAACGAGTCCATGCGGGTCTGGTAGAAGTCCAATCTAGCGTCTATGGCATCATAACGAACCTGCCCAGCTGCAAACCCGGCATCCATGCCGACCCGCATCTCCTGCATCATCTGCAGCATCTGAGCCATCTCCTGTCCCTGAGGTGCCACAGCAGGAGGTGGAACTACTGGAGGAGGGGTGGCTGCTCCGGTGGTACAACAAGGATCAAGCCGCCGTCATCAGGCTGCGGGCGAAGTACAGCACGGGGAGCCCCACGACGTAAGGCGCTACGCCGGGCAGCGTAAGTCGGGATACGGTAACAACTGCCCGCTACTAGATCGTACGGATCTGTCTTCGGTGTCGTGCGAATCCCCTGCGCCACGCACAAGCCACAGATGAGGTGAACATGGGTAATCACCCTACTCCCTCGTCCCCTCCGCATACCCCGCAAGTATTCGTCGATACAAGCTCCCACATTCACCCTACCGTCTCGCGCGATAAAGCAAATGGTCTCGTAGACGTGATCCAGGACGATGTGGCTCCGGGTGATCGGCCGGACGCGCCCTAACCATAGCTGAGCAAGCTCTCGCCAAGGGGAGTCCATCGTCGTCAAACGCAGCTCATGACCGTGCTCGAGCTGAGGAGGCACTATGGTGCATAAGGTATCCCACGCAGGAGCAAGAACACGTCCCTCAGGCTGTGGGCGAAAGGCGCCATCGTCAGGCAAGCCAAAATAGGCATTGATCGCCCGAGCACTGAAGTCGAGATAGCGACCACGAACCCATACCCGAGATAGGTCGTCACCCTCCCCGAGACCCCCAATGTTGGCGATAACCTCCATAGCCAGATAACCGGAGGCAACACCCTCGGGATGACGTGCAAGACCGGTCCACTGCAAATACTCCAAGACTGCGCTGACCCTGTCATCGCCCAGATGATGAGGATATATGCCTCTCTCAGGGACATAAGCCCTGTTTCGACGAAGCTCGTCGAAATAGAAGTCCTGGGCAGCCCTCGTCCTAAACCGGAACCTGTCGTGCCGGTGAGGACGCACCTCGTCAGGGAGACCCCTGAGTCTCGGGCCCCGCTGCTCCTCGTCCTCCTCTGGCTCGCTCTCGTCGAAATCAGGCATCGCCGGAGCGGCATGGCTGGGGCCAGCCTCGTCAGCAACTCGTCTCCTAGTCCTCGGAGGACACATGAGAGACGCCAAGACAACCCATAAGAAAAGCAACATCCTGCAAAACATCAAATACCAGCTATAAGACTACATACCACACAAAACCCAAGCAACAATGTGTAAGGGATATCAATATAGATTTCCAACGTGAGTATTCTATAAGAACATCAAATCCTATCGATTGCTGAGACCAACCAGAAGGTAACCTCGGCAAAGGATATGCTCAAACTAGTTCCAAGACCTTTGTGGCATTTCGTCGAACACGTTATGTGCGCAATAAACCAAAACCTGAGTTACTAACAAACACACGGAAGTTGCCCACAAAATGAAACAATTACTCTAATAACAACGCATCGTTTCCTTAATGCGCCAAACAACGAAGAAATGAGCTGCTAACCGCACCCTAATGACAACCAAACATCAAAAACTTCATAGTCTTCCTAAAGATTCAAATCCAACAAGAATTTGCCAAAAACATAAACACATTGTGGCATAAATACAAGCAAGGCAACAAGAGTAACATTAATTACCACATACACTTGCTAATTTGCACAAATCAAGCCTAAAAATAACAAACCCCCAATTTTTGTACATAAAGCCTAATTCCTAAATCTCTTCACAAATCAAGTCATTCAAAGCATAAAAATTGAAATTAGTAAGTGAGTTTAGTAGATTCATACCTTGGTAAGTGAAATTGAAGCCAAAATCAAGCGAACAGGGAGGTAAGTCGCCGGATTTAGAGAGAATTGGGGGTGTGGTCTCGAATGGGAAATGGGGGAAGTGGCTCGCGCGGAGCGCGAGCCCCATTTTCTTCGAACAGGTGCGGCCACGCGCTCGCCGCGCGCTATGGCACCTTACCGCGCGGCCACCGCGCAGGACCCGGAGGGAGTTTTATTTTTCCTGTTTTGCTTAATCTCTTTTGCTATACACCCCTCACTTAACCCGAGCATACATTGACAGTGAGATACAACGACATGGGGCATCACCCGACATTATTCCTGACAAGGACAGCAGGATTGCCTCACGTCCTCTTTTCGCAAGGCTACAGAAAACCCTCGGGACGAAGCAAACATAGGAACCATAAGAAATCCTGTGAAGAGTGGGAAACCGCTTATTGACTAGCGTCACCACCACAATTTGCTTGCATTCGCGATGTATTCCACTTCTCCCAATTGAAGAAATACGTGCACGATCCGACCCATGTACTCCAACCCGAAAGAATTGAATTTGAGAATGACTTGAGTTACGAGGAAATTCCGGTGCGAATACTTGACACGAAGGAGAGAGTAACGAGGAAGAAGACCGTGAGAATGGTCAAGGTCCTTTGGTCCAACCACGAGACGGAGACGGCAACATGGAAGTTGGAGGCCGACATGAAACAACGTTACCCTACCCTCTTCCAAGATGAACCGGCCACAGTTATGGGGACATAACTGTATTCTTAAGGGGGGGAGGATGTAACACCCGAGAAAAACAAATTCAAATTGTTTTCAACTACGTCATGACTTGATCCCTTCACAGGGTACGCAGGCAGCTCGGAACTAATTTCTAAGTTCAGTCACCAAATAAATCACAAAATAAATCACAAAATAAAAAATAAAATAAATCATAAGATAAATCACAAAATAGATCACAAGATCAATCGCAAGGACGGTAGGAGGAGTTGGGACTAATTTAGACTAGACTAATTAGGGCACGGAAATGTTACGAGCGATAAGCCGAACTCGTAACAAGTTTAAGGTAAAGATTCCGAACCGGAGACGACCCAAAGAGTCGAGCTAACACGTAAAGGGTAGAAAACCGATAGAGGAAAGGAAGAAAAGACCCGACGGAACACGCGGACCGCCGAACCGGCCGGCCCGCCCCCGCCGCGCGCCGCCGCGCGGCCACCGCGCGGGAGGCGGATTCGCGACTCCAGGCCTGGCACGCGTGCTCCGCGCGGGAAAAGGCGTAAGTGCGCGTCACCAGCGCGCCAGAGGTGCTGAAAGTGTAAACTTTCCTTCCATGGCGATTTTCTTGCCAAAAACAACACCCCTAACCATGGCAACCGAATCCCAGCCTTAGGGAAGGCTATAGGACGTAATGGGGCATCCAAATCCACATAATTCACAGAAACACTCAAGCCTCCCCTCCATTCTTTCTCTCCAAGTTCAAAATCCCTCCGAATCCACTTTCCGGCGAGCATTCCGGCGACGACGAGGCGAGCGGAACCAAGCCCTGCCTTCTAGACTCTTGGTAAGCTATGATATAATGTTTTAGTTCGTCCATACAACTTAGAAACTCGGATTCTAACCCTTTTCCTTTACTACGATTTCACATCGGAAAACGAACAAAAAGCGATCGGAGAAGTTGGCCGTTCGTCGCAACCCTAGGACGTCCAGAAACCCATTCCAGCGACTCAAATCTCTAACTAAGTAAGTTAAGACCTTACTCAGAAATTTTTGTGGTTTATTGTTGTTTAAAACTCGAGATCTAGACCCGTAACAAAAATCGATTTTCAAAAACCCTATTTTCGTCCAATTTCAAAAACTCGCCTAAAACTCGACCTTCGGGAATTCAAACCGAAAACTTTTCAGCATAGATTTTGTTCCTAATACTTTAATCTAACTTGCGTCCAAATTTCAGCCATTGACATTAAGATTTGCTATCCCAAATCTTGCCGTAAACTTTCTGTGACAAACCGAACGTTTGAAACTGTTGACAGATGTTATTACTCGACTTGATGCATGTTTTTCACCCGTTTTAAAATGATGCAATTTGCATTTCTAAACAAAAGTTGTAGATAAATGTGTCTAGATTATGCATATAAAATTTCATGGATTTTGGAGTTCATTTGGTATGTCAAATTGGTCGAATTTCAGAACTGTTTTAAAACCCCTTTGGAGTCCGCGCATGAACAGTGTGTTGTGGTCGATTTGTGAGCATCTAAAATTCATTATTTCCAAATTCCTAAAACATGAAAGTTGTTCATTAATGTGTTGTGTATCTCCTGTAAAAATTTCGGATCAATTGGCTTTGAAATGAATTTTTAATCAGCGTCGCACGAACCTGTGACGAAATCCGTTTTTGAGACAGAAATTACTTTTTTTTAAAGAACTCGAATTTTGACTCACTTCGAGACCTTATTTCCCAAAACTTAAAACGTGAAAGTTGTTCGTGTGTGTGTTTTTGAGCTACTGTGTAAATTTCAGAATTTTTGGTGTAAAAATGAATTTTTAATTAAGAATGGCGTAAACTGGATCGAATCGGATTTTTCGAACTTGAGAAAACATGAACTATTAAACGCGATATCGAATCTTTTGATCACTTGAAATACGAACTTTCAAAAAATCCCGTTCACTAGGCTGAGACGATCTTCGTGCTAATCATTATCTTTGAGACTGCCTCGTTAGTGGTCTCCCATTGTTGTGGACTGCCTCGTTAGTGGTCCTATGTTGAGATTGCCTCGTTAGTGATCTCCCGGTATGGTGTCCTCTTCTTAGTTTGCGGGTTAAAATATAAAAGACTTGTGTGAGTGTTAATTACGCTTAAATCTTATTTACCATGTTTTTAAATTACGCATTTAAATTACGTCATTTAAATTATGCTTTTAATTTCCGCTTTTAAATTAAGTCTTTTAAATTATGCATTGTCTTCTTGAGTAAATTAATCATGTTTTCCGCTGCGAATAAAATATGGATTTTTAACGTAATGCATGACAAGTGAATCTTTGGATTTAAACACATGTAACCCCTTAAATTGTTAGTTAGGGATTAACTTACTCGGTATATTTTTATACTGATAAACCGTTGTCATTTTTCTTTTACAGAGTATGTCGAGTGACGCATGCATATGCACTTGGGGGAAACCATTATGGACATTTTAAATTCTGCATCGTACTGTTTTTACCGGGTCTGTTAAACCCGAGGATTTGGCCATGTTGGCCGTGATTTACTTTCCGCTGCATTTACTCTACTTTCGCGTATGATGATTATTACTATCGTATTTTGAATTAAGTATTATGAATTTCCGGACTAAATCTTGAAATGTTTTAAATCTTTTACGTACCCACAAGCCTTGCATTTCCTTAATGAGCTCGGGAAGCCGTGTCTTGCTAGGGAGATGTGGCGGTGACATCCCGGCCTGGGTTATCAAATCCGGGGTGTTACATTAAAAGATGAACGAAAACCTATCAACGACTTACCAACAATCTAGAATACTAAAATCCTTGTTCTCCACGCCTCCTTGGTCGAGTTTCGTCGCCGGAATGTGATCGGAAAGCAAGAACTTGGTGGTTTCGGGTTTTGGAAGAAGTTTGGAGAGAATATATAGTGTTGGGCTGCTAGGGTTTGCTTTGGACGAGAATAATGAGTTCTAAGACTCAAAATCCGTCCATATACTCCTTCCCTCGACCGGGATTGAGTTTCCAAAGTCGGCGGTCGAAAATAAGGTAAGAAATCGTCAGAAAAAGAAACTTGATCGCACACTGCCATCCCACGCGGCCTCGGCGCGGTTTCCTTCCAGACCGCGCGGCCACCGCGCGGCCTCCTGCTTGGCTGCGGCCGGGCCGGGCCGGGTCGTGCGATCCGTCGGGCCTTTCCTCCTCTCGTTCGGGTTTCTATCCTCCTACGTTCTCGGGCTCGGTTTTCCGGGTTGTTGGGAACCAGTTTTGAGCAAATGTGTTCACAACCGATGTCTGAACTACTTTGTTGGACCAACCTCGTCAACAGCAGACAAACTAAGTAAAGGAAGAAGAGCTGGCGAATATACTCATGAAGATTCTTCAACGGCTAGCTGATCTTCTGCCCGGATCCCGCGCATGAAGTAAGGGAATAAGGATCTCCTAATCCGGGCAACTCCATCCAAGGATCCGTGTATTTATGGTAAGATTATCTTACCTTGGAATGGAGATGCGGTGGTTCTCTTCAAAAAGGGCGATCAAGGGATGAACGGGACACGACTGACATCATTCATCTTCTCCCTTGTGCGATCGAAAGTATTGTGTTAAGAGAATCACATTCCTTCCGAGTTCTTGAATTCATCATCTTGAAGGAAAACATACGATCAACACTTCCTCGAGTGCTTTGATCGAAAGTGCTACAGTGAACTTGATTGAGGACGACGGATTCAATCAAGACTTTCGAGGAGTCGTCAAACTCAAGAGCTTAATTGAAAGATTCAAGTAGGAGAGTCGCCAACAGGTTTCGACCAAGGGCAAACTTGAAGGAGGAGCCTTCAAGGGATTGAAGCAAGGTCGGGGAGATCTTCACCAAGACAGGGGGAGTGTCTTGGTTTGATAATTCAGTCCGCTTGGTGATTGGAGTTGGGCGGAACAAATCACTATTGTTTAGATCGAGGATCAAGTCAAAACAATTAGTGAATCTCCTGGATTGGTATCCCCCAGACGTAGGCTTGTGCCGAACTGGGTCAACAAACCTTGAGTTCTTTATTCTTACAGTTTATTTACTTTCCGCTGCTTAATATCTTAAACTGTTTAACGTGTCCACGAAAGGTGTGTGAACTAGTTTTCAGGACTACTTAATTGGTTATCTACGCAAACGGACCTAACAATTAGTATCAGAGCCACACGCTTTGGAAAGCGAGATCCAGACATAGAAGCATGGACAACCAAGGCGGATCAGTAACCAGACCTCCACTGCTCGATGGATCCAACTATGCTTATTGGAAGGATCAAATGGAGGCCTTTCTTATCGCTCTAGATGAAGGGGCTTGGGATGCAGTGGAAAATCAATACCACCCTCCAGTAGAAGAAGAAGACAGTGTAAAAACCATCAAACCAAGGAGTGAATGGACTGATGCCGAGAAGCTTGCTGCTTCAAAGAACTTCAAAGCCCTGAATGCGATTCACAATGCTCTCACAAAGGATCAATACAGACTCATCGCTGGATGCAAAGTCGCATACGATGTCTGGACTACTTTAGCCAATACCTACGAGGGTATGGCTCCGGTAAAGAAATCTAGGATCATTACTCTTGATGCTCAATTTCATAAGATTTCTATGGATGATAATGAATCTGTCGGCCAATATATTGGTCGTATTCGTGATCTAACCAACCAAGCTCTTCAGCTTGGCAAAGTGTATTCTCAGCAGGATATTGTAGGAAAAATCATTGGGACGCTTCCGGAAAGGTTCAATGCAAAAGTAGCCGCACTTGAACTATACAAAGACTTTGATAAATTGCAAGTCGATGAACTAATGGGAATCCTACAATCGTGGGAAATGGATCACTGCCCCAGGGGCAAAAGTAAACCAGTGGCATTCAAATCCGTGACCAAGGATGTGGATGACTCCTCCATGGAAGATCATGATGACTGCAGTGACGAAGAAGAACTGGCCATGCTGTCCAAAAGACTCAATCAGATCATCAAGAATCGTAGATCTAGATTCAACTCTTCTATGTAGAAGGATACCGGGACATCCAACTCAAAACCCCCTCAAAAAGGCTCGAAGCCATTCGACAGAAATAAATCCAAATCTTCTAAGACTGAAGATGACAAGGAGATCATTTGTGTTGAATGTGGGGGAAGAGGACATATGAAGAAGGACTGTGCCAATCTTAGACCAAAGGAGTCAAGCAAATCTTACCAAGTAACGTTCAGTGACTCTGAAGATGAGAAGGAGTCCAATGAACATGGTGCAGACTATGGAGTAGCCTTCATCGGGACATGGGATTCAGACAGTGATGATGAACCCGAGGCAGGTATTGGTACTCACTCAGTCAATGTGATTTCCTCTAACATGGTTTGTTCTTTTGCTAGGGATCAGGATGAAAGCATCAGTAAACTTAATGATCTCTATGAAGAAACGTTCGAGAAACTGGAAATTTCCATTGCTGAATCAGTGGAATTACATGTTGAGAATGGAAGCCTAAGGGAACAACTCCAAATCCTCACAAGCAGAAATCAGGAACTTGAAAAGGTGTTCAAAGAACTGTCTGAACAGGTGAACGAACTACGTGAGAAAAATGCAGAACTCCAGAAAGACAATAAGGAGCCGGAGGTTGAAAAAGTTGACTATAAACTATGGTACTACAGTATGCTTGGAAAGAAAGATGCTCTTCACATCGAACTTACCGAGGTTCAAGACAAACTTGCCAAAGCTGAAAGCACTTTAGCGGCACTAAACAAAGGAAAAGCCAACTTAGATGATGTAATTGCTATGGGAAGGCCGAGTAATAACAAACAAGGCTTGGGATATCAAGCCTCGACCTCAAAAGGAGAAAAGAAAAGCAAGTTTGTGTCCGGAGGGATGCTAAGTGAACATCGAACTATCAAGAAACCATCTCACCATGAAGGAAGGAACAGATGGACAAGAAGACCACCTCCTCCAGTCCCACTCAGGTGCGACTACTGCAAGCTTGAAGGCCACAAAACCAAGAACTGTGGAATCTTAGTAAGAGACCTACAAGCAGGAAGACCTATCACCTGGCCAAATGAAAAAATCAAGATGAAGCTGATCTCCATCAAGTGCGAATGGGTTCCTAAAGTTCAGAATAGATGTCATGTGGCCTTTCTCTCACAAAAGAAGAATGCTGCGGACAAAGTATGGTACTTCGATAGTGGGTGTTCCAAACACATGACTGGTGAAAGGAGCCTGCTCAAACACTACAAAGAAATGGATGGAGGATTCGTTGTATTTGGAGATGGGAAAAGGGGTGCCCTAGTTGGTCAAGGCACCATTGAGAACAATGGCTCAAGGGAATTGTCTCGAGTATTCCTAGTTGATGGACTCCAAGCAAACTTGATTAACATCAGCCAGCTGTGTGATGAGGACCTTGTGGTACAGTTCACCAAGAAATATTGTCAAGTGCTCAACCAAGATCAAGAATGCATCATGAGAGGTTTGTGCTCTAAAAATAATTGCTATCATCTTGTTCAAACTTGCAATTTTGGTGCAGCTGCAGGAAAAGACCACATCATACTATGGCATGAAAAACTTGGACACCTAAATTTCAAAGATCTTATCAGACTCAGCAAAACCGAGGCAGTCAAAGGTCTTCCTCAATTCAAAAAATCCAATGCATAATTTTGCAACGAATGTGCCAAAAACAAACAGCATAGGAGTTCACACAAGTTGTCTGAACACCCTGGATCGACCAAGTGTCTTGACCTACTGCACATGGATCTTATTGGTCCAACTGAGGTTGAAAGTTTGGGAGGTAAAAGATATATTTTTGTATGTATTGATGATTACTCCAGATACACTTGGGTAGATTTTCTCAGGGAAAAAGGCGACACGTTCAAAGCTTTCGAGAAGCTGTGCAATCGACTCATGACCAAAAGGGACACCAAGGTAAAACGAATTCGAAGTGATCATGGACGAGAGTTCGAAAATCAGTCCTTTGAGGAATACTGCACAATACATGGAATTAAACATGAATATTCGGCACCAAAAACACCACAACAAAATGGAGTAGTCGAAAGAAGAAATCGTACCCTACAAGAAATGTCTCGGGTGATGCTCAATTCAAAGAAAGTGGCTGAATTCCTTTGGGCCGAAGCCATTAACACCGCATGCTACACCATAAACCGAGTCTACTTAAGGCCAAACTCTCTTATGACTCCATATGAGATTTGGAACGGTAAAAAGACCTCAATTACTTATTTCCATATTTTTGGTAGCAAGTGTTTTGTTCTAAATGACAGGGAACATGTTGGGAAGTTTCAAGAAAAAAGTAATGAAGGAATATTTGTGGGATACTCTACCACAAGTCGTGCATACAGAGTATATCTTCCTAAAACAAGGAAAGTGCTGGAGTCCACAAATGTGACCATAGAAGATATGCCCAGCAAGGAGGATGTTTCACCTTACGATGATGAAACTCCCAGCAGTCAAGATGATCAAAATAGTGCAGCCCAAACCACTTCAGATGAAAAGTCCACCAAAAGAGTCCAAACGACCAACATGGACGCCTTGTCACAAGAAGCAGAGCCTCAAAAGGATCTAAATGGACGCATTCATAAGCACCATGATCCTGAAGACATTATTGGTGATGTAAATGAAAGGAGAAAGACTCGAGGGAAAAAGATCGACTTTAAAGAACTAGCTGGCTTGCACTGCTATACTTCAAAGATCGAACCCTCCAAAGTGGAAGAAGCTCTTCAAGATGAACACTGGATAAATGACATGCAGGATGAACTACTCAAGTTCGAAAGAAATGAAGTCTGGACCCTGGTTGAAAGACCTCAAGACAAGAACATAATTGGAACCAAGTGGATCTTCCGCAACAAAAGTGATGAAAAAGGGAATATTACAAGGAACAAAGCTCGGTTAGTTGCTCAAGGCTACACCCAGGTCGAAGGAGTGGACTTCAGTGAAACATTTTCTCCTGTCGCAAGACTTGAAGCGGTCCGACTCCTACTGTCCATCGCATGCTCGCTAGGATTCAAGCTCTATCAAATGGATGTCAAAAGTGCCCTCCTAAATGGATGGCTCAATGAGGAAGTGTACATAGAACAACCTAGAGGATTTGAAGACCCCCATCATCCTCAATATGTCTACAAGCTCAACAAGGCACTCTATGGATTGAAACAAGCTCCTAGGGCTTGGTACGAAAGGCTCTCCAAGTACCTGCAGGAACACGGGTTTGAAAGAGGAAGCCTGGATAAGACCCTCTTCATCAAAAGAGAAAACAAAGGAATCCTCATTGCTCAAGTCTACGTTGATGACATTGTCTTTGGTTCAACTCATCATGTGCTCAAAGACCAATTCATCGAAATCATGGGTAAGGAGTTCGAAATGAGCATGGTAGGAGAACTAACATATTTTCTTGGCTTGCAGGTTGCTCAGAAGAAAGACGGAATATTTCTAAGTCAAACCAAGTATGCCCGAAATATTGTTAAGAAGTTTGGCATGGAGTCCAGCAAACCCGTCCGAACGCCTATAGGGACTAATGACAAACTGAGCAAAGACCCCAGTGGACAAAGTGTGGACCAAAAACTCTATCGAAGCATCATTGGAAGCCTGCTATACCTAGCTGCAAGTCGACCAGACATAAGCTATGCAGTAGGAGTGTGTGCACGTTATCAAGCCGATCCCAAGGAATCACACCTAAAAGCCGCCAAACGAGTGATCAAATATGTTTCAGGGACAAGTGATCTTGGTATATGGTATTCTAAAGAATCTAATCTTTCACTACTTGGCTATAGTGATGCAGATTGGGCAGGTGATGCGGACGATCGAAAAAGCACAACCGGAGGATGCTTTTACATTGGAACTAACTTAGTTAGTTGGTATAGCAAGAAACAAAGTTCCATCTCTCTCTCAACTGCCGAAGCTGAATACATTGCGGCTGGAAGTTGTTGTGCACAATTGCTATGGATGAAGCAAATGATACTAGACTATGGGATTGATCAAGAAGTCCTCACTATACTATGTGACAACATGGGTGCGATCAACATCTCAAAGAATCCAGTCCAACATGGGAGAACTAAGCACATTGACCTTAGACACCACTTCATAAGGGATCTTGTTGAAGAAGGAATAGTGTCCATACAACATGTCGGAACTACTGAGCAACATGCGGATATTTTTACTAAGGCACTAGATCGAGAGAGATTCGAAAAACTAAGAAGTGATCTCGGATTATGCACGATCTCCTAAGATCACGCAATCTCTGGAATAAGTTTTTAATATGCAATCTCAATATTTAATTAGTTATATATATATTTTATTTCCTTATTGTTTGATTCTCTAGTATACTAACTTGTTTGGAAGTTAATCCCTCCAGGATCCACTAAGTAACCACAGTTACAATTCAAAAGGAAGGAGTTATTTTTGAACTTCATGTGGCAGGACATCATTGCACGTCCAGAGGAGATATCGGCGGGAACGGTTATCCGCACACCAAAATTCAAAAAAATGATCATTACCATTATGGGAAGTTGTGATTCTTATTCTATATTTAAAATAAGGGAAGTTTCTCCTAATATCTCTTCACCTTGATCTTATTTCCTTTCTCCTTCATCACCTGAACTCACATATCCTCTTCATATCTCTCTCAAAATTCTGTGACTCTTCACTTGTTCTTGCCCAAAAGAATTTCTCTTTCAGCAACAATGGTGAAGACGAGAGGAAGCCAAGGCTCCAAGTCACAAGACCTGACTCCTTCCTCAACTGTCGGAAGCAAAAAGGTGATCTCTCCTGAGGAATCCAGCGCCAAGGGGCGAGCCAAGGCTGTCCAGAAGGCGATCATGGAACAAACTATCTCGGGAACTCCATCCTTGGTTGCTGTTCCATTCCCTTCTTCTTCTCCATCCACTGCCGGAGAAAGGGGAGCCACTGGTGGCGTTCAAGACCCGCTCGACATTCGAGCCAAAGTAGCCGGAGCCAAAGCCTTGAAACAAAAAGAAGCAGAGGTACAGAAGGCAAAGGGAAAAGCTGTTTCCACTTCAAAGACCCGTGAGAAGGCAGTTGCAAGGAAGAACGCCTCGATCAGTGAACGAGTTGAGGCAGACCTAGCCATGGCACTCAAACCCACTGAAGCAATCTTGGCTGACCTCCCCAACTTGGGCGCTGACAATGCAACAGAGACAGGAGTGTCCACCAAATCTGCTGATCCTGCAACGAAAGCTGCACCAAAGGTGTCCACTGAAAGGTCAAAGAAGAAAACTCCTGCTAAGAAGGCTGTACCAGTGCCAAGTGTTACGACCGACCCAGCACCAGTCACCACCACTGAAGCAACCCCTGAAGATCCCCTGCAGATCACCACCACAGTGACCCAAACTGGTTCACTGAAGGCGTCCGAACCTGTCACAGAACCCCTTGATGAGGAAGAACTCGACTCAGACTATGTTGAAGAGGCTAATGATGAAAGCTCAGAAGACGAATCCATGAGCGAAATCAGCGATGATGAAAGAAACATCACTGTCAACGCGATCACTGAAGAGATTGCTCGAACCACCAGTCAGAAAAGGAAGCATGTTCTGAGAAAAGAATCAGAAACTGTTGCTCCTGCCCAAGTTCCTGTCCACATTGAGCAGGAAGAGAAAGAAGAAGACGAGAGTTCATCTGACTCTGAAGACGACCAGAATAATGAGTCCGGAGGAGACTCTGAGCACCCTCAAATCGATGCCCAGGAACCACTTGAGGGGGAGAATCCCACTGACAACCAGTCCGAGGAGTTGGGATCTCAAGACACTCAAAGCGAGGAGGAAGAGTCCGATGAAGAAGGTTCCGAAGAAGAAGAATCTGAAGAAAGAGTCGAGGTCAATGTTGAACCAGTCACTGTGCAAGAAGCTGTAACCCAACCAGAAACCCGAGAGCCTACTCCAACAACAAGGCGTTCACCTAAGGAGTCCGAACCCAAAAAGCGGACTCGTTCTGAACCTGAAGGGTCTTCCAAGGCCACTGGATCCAAGAAGAGAAAAATCGTCTTATCCTCATCTAAAGAACATGAACCTGAGATCATTGATGCTGGAAACGCCATATCCACGGCCTTCTACTATGTAGTGTCCGAGCAATACTTTTCAACTGTTCTGGAAAAGATGAAGCTGCACCCTGAGATCAGATTTGCGGCTGTGCGATACGAGGAAATGGGATGGCACAAATACTTGGAGGACAGATCTCTTCTATTCTGGGGGGCGGAGATCAAGCAATATAAGGGACAGCTAGTTAGGCATTTCTATGCAAACCTGAGCTCTGAAGTCCTCAACTCCAAAAGCCTCTGGTTCGAACTGAGTTACGCACATGGCCAACTGTTTGAACTCAAAGCCAGAGCACTGAACCGTTTTCTCCAGGTACCCCGAACTTCTCTGAAATCTGTTTATTCTCGAAGTGTCAAGTTCCCTATGAATACTATTGCTGAAACACTCACTGGAGTTGAAGGGAAAAGGTTTCAAGGAAAGGGGTTAAGTGCAGGTGTCCTAACTCAAAAGTTTTCACTGCTTTACAAATTATGTGCACACAACATCATGCCCACTGCTAACCACTCTATTGTGTCAAAAAGCATGTGTAAATTATTGTTTGCCATAGACCAGAAGTATGAGATCAACTATGGAGCCCTTGTGCTCGAACAAATGTTGGCATTCGCGGGCACAATCAAAAGGAAGTACAACACCACTCTTCCCTTCCCTGGCCTCATATCTGAATACCTGAAGCATCTCCACATTTTTGGGAGCAAGCACGATCGTCCTGAGGACATTGCCGACTTCAAACTTTCTTCAAATCTTGCAAAGAAGAAGCCAGACTTGGCTGGACCAGAAGGGAAGATTCCTGCAAAAGATGCATTCTCCATGCTCCGTGATGAACTCACTAACCATATCAACCACCTCAAAGTGCTTGAAGCTCAAGTGCACAGTCGTGTACAAGCTGCTGAAAAGCTGTTCAGACAGCTTCCTGATGTGTGGTCTGATGATGAACAGGATTTGGATACCAATCCAGAGGAGGAGTCCAGCGACTCGGCTGAGGACTCCTCTGAGGAATCCGAGTGACATGCCCTTTTTGGGCAAAATGTGCGCCAGAGGGGGAGTTAAGTTGATGTAACCGTTGATCGGTTCCTCTGGTATGCACTACAATCGACATGGGGCAGTGATAATGGCCAGAAATGACCATGATTTTCAATCCATTTCCGTGTCTTAAACGGGCATTTGATCGCATTCCGGTCTTACATTAAGTAAGAAAGCAGTCGAATTGGACTGATTTATGCATAATTGTAAAAATAATAAGCTGGTGTGAAAAAGGCATAAATATGTAATTTTATTACATATTTATGTTAGAAAAATCCAAAAACATGAGAAAAAGAAAAGAAAAGAAAAAGGAATGAAAAAGATGGGAAAAAGAGAGAAAAAGCCCACAAAAAGAACAGTTTCGGCCCATCTGGCCCAATCCAGCAGGCCCAGGAACACCTTTGCTGCGGAAGCCCTTTTGTCGCGATGCATGGTTCCGCGACAAAGGAACGTTCCGCGACCAAGCAAGCTCAGATGAAGGAGAAAACCAGCCAAAGCCCTTTTGTCGCGATACCCTTGTCGCGATGCCCTGTTCCGCGACAAAGGTCCATTCCGCGACAAAGATGCATTTTTAGAGACACAAGACCCAGTCGAGAAGCTTTGCCACATGCAGTGTGTTCCGCGACCAAACTTGGTGCTCCGAGACAACGCTGTGATGTGTGTGATGTCTTGAGACACAATGGGCTCAAATCAAGGCCCATGAGCTTAGGGTTTCCCCTCTATAAATATGAGGTGTTTCCTTTGAGCTAGGGGTTGGAAGAATTTTAGAAAATACACATTCTTGAAGGCAAGTGGGGAGCTCAGTAGTTTAGTTTAGTTTAGGGTAGTTTAGTTAGGTTTTTCTTGTATTATTTAATTCATGCACTAGTTAGATGTAGTTTATTGCGCTTTGGTTAGATAGCCAGCTTTACACCTTATTTTTTTGTTCTAAACTTTTGTTTAAGGGTTTGTGGTACTCAAATCATGGGTATGAACAACACCATTTAATAATATGGGAAAAAATTCTCCATTTGTGTCCCAAAATCATGAAATGGGTCTCACACCCCATGGATCTTACTGCTTTCGTTTTCCTTGGGTCATTTGATCCTTGTTTTGCATTTTAATGTCACTGCTTGGTGACTTTTTCTTGGGGTAATGATGCACGCTTATGGGTGATCAAGCTCAGATTAGGGTTTCTTAAGATTTGAGTTTGTTTCATTTCTTTTATGTTCAAGCATGTTCTAGCTAGATTCATATTCTGTTTTGTCATTTTAAGCTTAGTTTAGCTTTTGAATCTGAAAAGGGTGAGATCACACATAATGCATGCCACTGTTCCACTTTACTTTTCTGACATGTGTCCTGGACACACCTTTGTCGCGGAACAACTCTTGGCGCGGAACCACGTTCCGCGACAAAATGATGCCTTGGCGACAAAGGTGCCAAAGAACATTTGTTAAGCAGTATTTTAAAACCCTTGGTCGCGAAACAACCCTTGGCGCGGAACCACGTTCTGCGACAAAAATCCTGATTAGCGACCAAGGACCCAAATACTTGTGATTTTATTCTGGAAGGGCTTTGTCGCGAAGCAACCTTGTCGTGGAACCACGTTCCGCGCCAAAACCTCTTGTTCCGCGACAAGAATTATGCCTTGTCCAATTTTCAACCCCTTTGTCGCTATACCCTCCTGTCGCGGAACCATGTTCCGCGACAAAATTTTTTGCTTAGCGACAAGACAAACCCTAAAAATTCAAAATTCCATTCCTCTTATTTCCCACCTCTTTGTCGCGAAACCTTTGTCGCGGAGCCACGCTCCGCGACACAAACTCTGTATCGCGACAAAGTGGCACCTTTTTGCCAAATTTTTATTCTTCATCTCACTCCATTAATTAATTGAACCTTTATATTAATGTTTTGAGGTTGAAATCCAATGATCTCAACCCATGATTAATTTGATATAAAGAGCTTTGTTCAATTTCCCATTAAAAGATTCTTCTATAAGAAATTAAACTCTAATGATCTAGGTATATAATCCGGACTGTAATTAATTAATTATGGAATGAGAGATTATTTAGATCATAAAGAGTAATCATGGATTCATTTCCATACCTTGCATGAGAAACCAATGTCTCTCATGCAAGACGACCCAAAAATATTTTCTTTTATTTATTTATTTTGTCTTTTCCGTGATGTGTGAAACAGCTAATAAGGAATATATCAGATTAATGTTGGCGGGTAATCCCACACGGATAACTAGCTCGTATTCTGTATATTAATTATTAATTGTTATTTTGCATGGTCTGGATAGTGGTCAGTGGAAGCCTTGGCGGTTCGTCCATTCGGGATTATAATAGCTGCTCAGCTGACTCCTACCCGGATACAGTTTTCTTTTCTTTTCTTTATTTTAATTTTAAATCCGAATCTGGAGCTGTAGTAATGTTAGACGATATTTGCCAATGTCATCTAATAATTATTGCAGTGATAGAACATGTGTGTTTTTATCCAAATTCACAGACAGTGGAGTTTAAGATGACAGTGGCAACTGTCATTTA
Source organism: Hygrophila difformis (assembly GCA_030278955.1). Lineage (NCBI taxonomy): Eukaryota > Viridiplantae > Streptophyta > Magnoliopsida > Lamiales > Acanthaceae > Hygrophila > Hygrophila difformis. Next base: position 25,696,422 of record JAOANR010000010.1, read on the forward strand.
GGGAATTTCACTATCTAAAAATCGTTCCACCTCGAATAGTTGGGACCTGGAAAGCAGATGTTTGCAGTCCGGATAACCCCAGCTATTTCAGTCATCTTTTTAGCCAAATAAATTCTTCTCATCTCCGGCTATTTCATCTCTGTGTATCAATTTCTGTCTAGACCCACCTTATATTTTGGGTTATTTAATTTTACACTTCTCTATAACTTTATGCATGATATTATTACGTAGATATTGTGGTCAATATTATTTTGGGATCCTTCCCTTGGACATAGAAGTCTTGATTTTAATCAGATGTCTCACAATAAATTTCCAACAAAAATTCCTTTATAAAATCCGGATCTGAGTAAGGGATAAATTCAACAGTTATGACTAATTCATATCCGACTGGGGGTTGATTTTGGGAAATTAGAAGCAGAGTCAGCGATTAGGTCTCACCTAGACTGAAAGGATCTGTGTTTTAATTGAGAGTCTAGTACCTGATAGGGAATGATTTTCAGATTTATTATTTTCCAAAATTGCTGTTTGTTGGAAATCTTGTATTAAATATTACACTAGGTCAGATTCCACTTGGATTCCGATAAGGTGTGACAGATAATACTAGAGGAACAACATTCGGGCCTTGGTTATTTTCTAAGGTAGGGTTGAGTATTCTTTCGACTGCTATCTTCTTCTGCCAAAGCCTATTTTTGAGTCCTGAGTGAGTGCATCCGGAACGAACTGATTTATTAGTTCGTTTCATTAGTTTGTATCTCATAACCACCCGACGGGAAGTGAACACTGCGGGCGGTTCACCGAGAACAGGGAATTCTTGATCCACATCCAGTCATTCTGACTGGGGCTTTCTTTTACTACCAGGGTCAGACTTTCAAAAACCTCCGAGTGATAGGATTTTAAATGCTTTCTTTACCGCTTTCTTTTACCGCTTTCTTTTAAATGCTTTCATTAGAGGTCACTCGGTTGTATTGAGAGTTGTGTAACTGCTACTAGGACTGAGAGTTAAGGGACAGTTCAAGGCTTGATTAGACTCTTTGGGTGTGACATGGGGGAATGATAGCAGTACTTGACACTTCAATAAAGATTTGTCAGGTGTTGCTTGTCCACCACAGATAAATAACACGCTCTGACGGGAGCAGTTGTGAGTCTGCGGTATCTTAGAACTTGTTGCTTTAAGAGCATGTAAACTCTTGCTGTAAGTACCTGTCTGTTAAAGGGAACATGGTATAGAGAGCATGAGAATTAGCTAATTGATGGATTATCCCAAGCTAAGATCTGTGTAACAAAATGGAAGTTTATTTGTGTTTCATCTGAATCTTGTCCAACCTTTATTATCTTCTTCCTGTCCCTTCTGTCATATTTTAAGTCTGCTTTCTTAGAATAATCTTAATCACTTTCTTAGATTAATTTTATTGCTTTCTTAGATTAGATTTAATTCGCTTTCTAGAATAATTATCATCTGCTTTATTTTGATTGCTTTCATAGCTTAGTTTAAATTATGTCAAGTAGTTGTTAGTCATTTCTCAAACTTGAATCGAGTAACCGAGTGGAAAATCCTAGTAAACGACGTGGGCCCTGTTTCTATCGCACATCCTCCAGTGAACGATCCGGTCTTACTATAAATTACTGCAATTTTTGACACCGTGCGCTTTCGGGGGCACAGTTTCTTAACACGAGCAATAAAAACATGACTACTTATAAATATATCCCTAATCACAACTCCGCCATCATAAATTGGTTAAATAAAACCTAAACCAGGATCATGATTTTTCGGAAAATACTCATGTAGTGGGAATCTGTCAAAAGTTTCATGGCAGGAAATCTTATGGCAAGAATTGATGAGAAGTATCATGGCACATGTGCCGGGGATCCTCAGTGTGACAGGCTGAAGGTCAACCTATCCCGGCTGTACCATGAGATTTGTCAGCAGTTCCATGACAGAGAGGACCACAACGCCATTTGAAATCAAAACACCACACTTGAGTAATAAAAAGACTAATAATTTTGATATACCCCTAAACCCTTTCCCGTGAATCATAACTCTTTCATTTTAATAAAATTAATCCTGGTATACTTTCTTATAAAAATATGCTCGTGTTAGTGAAACTTGTCAAAAGTTTCATGGCGCCGTTGCCGGGGAGGATGCAGCGTCGTTTATTAAGAGAATTACATTCCTGATTACTCATAGATTAGCTTAGTTTAATGTAATATATCTAATCCAGAACAGAAAAAGTATCCTCAAGATTAATTGAACATTTAGAGTACCAAGACTCTAAATGTGAGGATGTTGAACTGAGGAGAAAACCTAACCTAATGGGTATTTATCTGTCTTGCAGAAAATTCGGAACCACCCAAAAAGAAGGAGCAGAAAAAGCATGGAAAACCAGGTTCTTGGTTGGGAAAATTCCACAAATCTGAGAAATTATTTTCGGAATTTAAAGCAATTTAAGATCCGGAATAAATCTCGCAGATAAATGGAACTGACCCAACCTAATTTTATGCAAGTAGATTATTTTAAATAATGGCCCAATGTTTTGAATTTACTTGGACTGAATTCATTTAGGTCCAAATCAAATAAAATGGACACAGGCCCAACATCACACTCGGGCCCAGTCCATTGAAAATTTGAAAATTCAAAAAGTTTGTCGCGGAATGACCATTTTGTCGCGGAACAACGTTCCGCGACCAAGTGCAACTCCGCGACAAAGTTCCCCTTATCATCAAACCCTGTTTGTCCTTGTCGCGGAGTAACCATTTTGTCGCGATGCACAGCATCGCGACCAAGTGCAATTCCGCGACAAAACTCCACTCATCCCCGAACTCTGTTTGTCTTTGTCGTGGAAGCCTTTGTCGCGGAGCACGACTCCGCGACAAAGTTCCTGTTCCGCGACACGGGCACACCACCCCATTCTTCCTTGCCATTTTGTCGCGGTACACTTTGTCGCGGTGCATGACTCCGCGACAAAGTCCCATATTCCGCGACACCTCTAATGTCGCCGAGCGTGGTCGCGCAACCCTGTTCCGCGACAATGGGCTAGGGTTCCGCGACCGGCCCATTAGTACTTAAACCCCTTCCCCTCCCTCTTCCTCCCTACGCATTCAGACTTAGAAAATTTTCGAAAACTGCTTGTACGCGAAAGCCTTTCCCGAAGAACACCACAGTGTTCCTCGCACTCATTTCCCACCACTTCCAGGCGTTACTCTGCCCAATTTTCGCGAACCCAATGGAACCTCCATCTTCATCTTCACCCCCGAAGCAGACCGAGCACTGGTAAGTGTGTTCTATCCAATTCTTGCGCATTCTCGAGACCCTGTTATGCGATCCTTGTGTTGTTTTTCTTTTCCACTCATGTAAATAGGGCTGTTTTATGTTCATTCCCTCTGTTTTAGTTTGATTTTAGGCGATTCTTGATGTGGGCATTGTTTATTTGAGGATTGCTGTGATTTCTTGTGTTGGCCGAGCATGTTTTGGAAGAAGTGTGTTTTTGATTGGGATTGGGGAGGATCGATTTTGTATGGGCAATCGATTTTGAAAAGTTAGGGCTGTTAGAGAACTCAGGCAGCAGGTAGGAGTTAGCAATGGCAAATTCTCACCATTGTTGGTTTTTCAAGCTTTTAGTGTTCACTTTCCAAAGGGAACTCGGTCCTTATCTCATTTAATATTGCTTCTGTGTGCATTCATGATTTGAGAAATCTGAGCCTTATCTGTATGTCAATGAACATTTGGTTATTTTTCTCTGGATAGCTTGGTGTTATTGATTGTCTCGATTTTGCAAAGCATGAGTGTTTTTGTTTGGAGAGCATGCTGGTATGATTTAATTTGACGTTCTTACTGAGATTTTGAAGCATGTTAGTAAGTTTGATCTTATGTTGAGAAAAAGCATGATCATGTGTTGATGGTTTGCTTTGAGAGTTCATGTTATTTGCATGCCAATGTTCATTTAATGCCCCTCCCCTGATTTTGGCAACTTGTGTATGGGTGCAGCAATCTGCATAAAAGTGGGTGTATGGCTTTTTTATGGCAATCCCAGTGCACACCATCCACTTTTCAGCAAGAATCACTTTTTCACAAAAGACAAAAATAGTACTAGGAATTTTGGGTTGACAAATGTGTTTTTGTTCCCAATGGAACTAAAAAGTGTGGGTTAAGTAGCAGTATTTTGCCACCTCAACTGCTATCTTTTTACAAAATCCAAAAAATGGGACCACACACATCCCACCTTTCATTAAATAAAAACAAGTCAACCTTTTCAAAATTAAAAAATAGTGTTTGCAATTTTCTAGAACGTTTTAACTGTCCAATGACAGTCCAAACAATCCGGAAATAGCAACTCCACTCCGCCACGTCTCCATTGCACATTCCACTTTCGAGCCATCCATTCCATCATCGTCATTTCATTCCATTTTCAACAAGTGCCTCGAGCTTGTTTAATAAAAATTTGAAAAACAAACTTTTGGGCCCAATGGCCCATTAAAAAAGGAATTTTTGGTCCAATGACCACTTTAATTTTTTTATTTCTCCCTTTTGATTGGACTCAATAGTCCAATTAAGATATCTCCTTCTAGGTCCTAAGGCATAAGTACCTTATCTTTGGATCTTTTAATAAACTCAAGATTAAATCACTTAAATCACATTTCGAGCTTAGCAAAGCTCAAAATGTGAGGATGTTGATTTTCAAACCTGAGTAGTCTTTGAAAACTTATAAAAATTTGGATGTATCTAAACACTTTGGCCTTTTTCAAGAATGAATTGGTAGTGCAATCAGGCATCGGGTTACCTGACTGCACATATGAGGCTGCTGGCAAGCAGGCCTCAATTGATCGAACGGAGATTAAGGACGCGAGAGATGCCATCAAATCAGTTTACAAGGTACCTCTGGACCACACTACGGACGAAAAATTGAAACTTTCTCCGGGATGGGACGTGCATATCCCTTCAGAAGAAAGAACGATAGTCGCTGCATCGATAGAAAGGGACTACTATCACTTCCTGAAGAAGTTTTGGATGAGGATGATGATGCATGCCCCTCAAGACGAAAAGACAACTCCTGAGGTCCACCACGAACGCATCCAATTGAAGTTCAAAGAGCACAGGGCCATGTGGAACCGGCATGTGGAAAAAGGAACGAAAGATCCAAATATAGCTGACTTTGACATCATCATCCCTAACCAGATCGTAGATCCTCAAGTTCGGATGGCCTTCGAGCACAAGCAGATGGATCTAAGTAGGGTTATCAACAGTGGGGCCATCATGATGTATGAAGCATTCCCATTCAAGTGGAATCCGTATCTGTTTGAAGCAAAAGGACCAGTGGAGCAGAGGTGGATTACAGATCTAGCTCGTGCCAGGCATCGAGAGTTGACCTTCAATCTGTACAAACGCCTCAAAAACGCTGAGAAATTTGAACAAAGCCACAACACCTCATTGTTGAACACAATGAGGAAGATGATCAAGGATGCACGCGATCAATGGGACGAACTGACTACGGTCTGGGGAAAAGGCAATGCAAGTATCACTAAGTCCTTTCTGGAAGAAGGAATAGTATTACCTGCAGATGAGGTACTTGAAACCATCTTCACACATAGAAGGTATGGACGGTACGGAACAAACAAGGATGATGAATTTCCCCAGCACATAGCAGTATTAAGGGACCAGCTGCAAGTGGATATACGCAAAGGTGGTTGGAAACCCAAAAAGAAAAAGGAAAGGCAGTTCAATTTGCTATCAAAAACTGAGGCTGGGTTGTATCTCACGTACGATTCGGCAGAAGACATGTCCTACCTTGAAGGAATTCAAAAGGATCTGGTAGGAGGCATGATGAATCAGTACAGGGACTCCTACTGGGAATTGATCATGGAAATGGACAAGTTTGCACTTGAATACTGTAATAGTACTGCAAATGGGAAGAAGGTCTTGCACTACAACAACAACGTTCGGAGTAAGTTCTGCTCCAAGATCAAGAAGGACTGGGAGGACCAACTGGGGAGAATCACTCAAAAGAGTTTCATTGAGGATTATTTACAGCGCGCCGAGAAGCAACTAGGCTATGAGGGTGAACCGAACAGAGAAGAGGATCCCGACGCTGAGATTGATGCCTACTTCTCCACTCCCCCTGAAGCCAACCCACAGCCTACCCAGCCAGCAGTACAAGCTTCGGCTCTACCGCCAAGAGGGCAGACTGAAGTGCAAAAAGCTGCTACGTCCGAGCCAGTGGTGCAGCAAGAAGCAGTCCGGACTCCAGTACAACCAGCTCAGACTGAAATGACAACACCTGCTGCAGCACCTGCCACCACTAAGGCACCCATACCACCCGAGCAGACATCCAGTATTGTTGTCACAACTGAAGGTCAGCCAGCACTTCAACCGTGAACGAGGAGAAGGTTGATAAAATCTGCTGACAAGGATAGACCAGCAAGAGCTCCGGAAAAGAAAAAGGAGATCAAGGAACCTGAGCCTACTGTTAGGAAAGTGTAACACCCCGGTTTTTGGTCACCCAGGTCGGGATGTCACCGCCACACCTCCCTAGCAAGACACGGTTTCTCCGAGCTTGCTAAAGAGATGCAAGGCTATGGTTTTTCAGAATTTAAATCATTCAAACAGCCCATTTATATATAATTTAAAAATAATACATCAAAGTTGCAGCGGAAAATAATATTTACATAAGAACAATGCAGCGGAATTTAAATATAGCCAACACGGCCAGAATACGAGTTAAACAGGCCCGTTCATGCAATTTCTAGTCTAACGTAACAATTAAAAATAAATTGCTTCCCCAAACTTCCCATGAATGCATATGATGATGCATATTCTTCAGCTCTGAAATAAACAGGGAAATAAAAATGGTTTGGTCAGCACTACGTGCTGAGTAAGTTACCACAAACATGATTGTGAGGTTTCAAAGCCTTTAATTAAATTTAAAAACATGTGCATAATATCCATGATTTAATTTATCCAACTAATAATAATTTAATTGCGTATTTTAAAAGACAAGGGTTTCCATAAGATCATAATTCAACAACATGATAAAATAATCGCAAGACATAATTTAAAGGCATAATTTAAATAAGGAAACTATTTAAGTATTTCAGGATTTCACTATCCCTCTTTTATTCGATATAATCTAGTATAATTTATCCTTGGGGAATCGAACCCGCAAGAAAACAAACAAATCGCCCTTGGGGAATCGAACCCGCAAGAACTCACATACATCCTAGGGAATCGAACCCGTAGGAATCAACACATATTCTGGGGAATCGAACCCGCAGAAGGACACACCCTGGGGAATCGAACCCGCAAGGTTTGACACGGACATCCTGGGGAATCGAACCCGCAGGAGAACATACAATCGCCCTTGGGGAATCGAACCCGCAAGAACTCAAACACACCCTGGGGAATCGAACCCGCAAGGTTTGACACAGACATCCTGGGGAATCGAACCCGCAGGTCAAACAAGTTTCGCAAATTTCACGAGTTTCATCAAGAGTTCAAGATTTGACTCGGTCAATCAAAGTTTAATCTAAAATGCGTCTAAAATCAGATTTAATTTCAAAAATTCCGAAATTTCGCGTCTGACTCCAAAACGTCAAGATCTACAACTTTCGTGTTTTAACTTTTTCAATCCGAGATACCTAAATAGGTCAAAAACACTAATTTTCACAGAAGTATAAATCTGTCCGAATTTCCTAGGTCACAGTTTAGAGATTTCGAATTCTACCATAGCAAATCAACTCCAAAATTAACGAAATTTGACAGAGATCATCTTAAGACATATATCTACAAGTTTCTTGTTCAGCAAAAGATCTAATTCATCATATTTCTATTGTCAAAAACGCCAACAAGTTCAGGCCAAGAATCTGTCAAGATTTCAAGATCCACATCCTAGCAGTTCGGTTTCGGGTGGATTTCATATATCAAATCATCACGAAAAATTCTGAAAATTTACGGAGGTATTCTTAACGCATAGATCTACAACTCTTATGTTCAACGCTAAGCCTAGATCGGTCTAGATCCAAGGTAGAAATCACCAACAAGTTCGAACTAAAGTTCTGTCACCGTTTCAAGATCTAAACTCAAGGCAGGTCTGTTTGTGGTCGTTTTCGGATATCAAAACACGATGAAAAATTATGAAAATTTTACAGTACATAGATCTATGTCTTAGGAACGTTTTTCGTGTTTTAAGTTTTTCCGTTTGAAGTCGTTTTAAGGTTCGGAAAAATTAGGCAAAACTGTTGCGCCGTTAAAAATCACATATGGACAGATTTACGAAAGATTTGCTCAAGTTTCTAGATTTGAATATTTTTACTACTCCCAAAACCGTGTAAGCGTTAACTTACTGATTTACGGATGTCTCGGCTCGATGATTCGGAGGCGTGGCTTCCACGTTCTTCGTTCTCCCTCCGAGATCCTTCGTTTTTCCTCAACGCGTCCGGATCGGGGTTTAGAATAGGAAAGAGATTTAATTAGGATTCGTTTTCGAATCTTGAATGGAAAAGAATGGACAAGAATGGTTCGAATCTTACCCCGATGATCGAAGACTCCTAATTTTCGTCCAAGTCAGCCCCTTGATTCGGTTTTGTGCCTCCGACGACTCCGGAATTAGGGTTTTGTGTGTAGAGAGATTTCGTAGGGTTTTGTAAAGATGTTCGGGGCTCCCAAGGGGGTTTATTTATAGATATTTAAGACCTAGGGCGTCCAAGATCTGACCCCAAGCGTCTTGAGTCGAGATATGTTCAATCGAAAGTCGAAAAATCCGGAATCGGGCGAGAGATTCACGCAACAAACAAATCTGTCATGTGGCGCGCTCTTGGCGCGGTTTTCCCCATTGGGCGCGCGGCCACCGCGCCGTCCTGGCCTGGACTTCGGTCTGGGCCGGGTCGTGCGATCCGTCGGGCGTTTCCTCCTCTCTTTCGGACTTCTATCCCTCTATGTTCCCGGATTCGGATTTCCGGGGTATCTTCGGGCTCCGATTTCCTATCTTAATTTTATTCGGATCTAAATTTATGTTTGGACTCGAGTTATTGAGTCTACCGGTGTCGGGTTTCCGTGTAACCATTTATTCGATTAAATTGTCTTCGGCTTCCCGGGTTCTTGGAATTTTGATTCCTTTTTAATTTAAATTTCATTTCTCATCTTTTATGATTCTTTATCCCTTTATCATGTTTATTATATTTATTTATTTATTTATTGCATTTATTTTATGTTGGAAAATTCTCGGGTATTACAGTCTACCCTCCTTAAGAATCAACTTCGTCCTCGAAGTTGTGTTTCGGCTTTTCTCGTGCTAAAGTCTTTTGTTTGTTTTATTATTTTGTGACTGAACTCGGAATTAAAACTTCTAAGCTGCCTACGTACCCGGTGAAGGGATCAAGCCATAACGTAGTTCAAAACAAGTTGAATATGTTTATTTATTCATTCGGAATACATATCGTCAAAAATAAATGTCTATTTTACGGGGTATTACATCCTCTCCCCCTTAGAACTTCAGTTATGTCCTCATAACTGCCTACTCATAATTCTCAAGAAGGTTCGGGTCAAGTTTTAAATGAGCAGTGCGTTTGAAATGGATTTGTTGTTTGGGAATCCAACAAATTTTTTTTTTTTTTTTGGAATAGAGAGTGTTTTAATAAAAACTTGTTTTTTATTGTCTCCACATAAGGAAGTTTTCTAGTTCGTACCATGATAGGAATGGCTAGAGCCGAGATTGGTTATGCTTAGGCGTGCGCTTAGATGAACGCGATCTAGAACTAAGGCAACATCAGTCTCTAGTGAGCGTTTCTAATTCGATGTCAAGCCTCTAAGCTCTCTAGGTGTAGCAAGAGATCTAAGTTAACTTCGCCAAGATTCTAGGTTCAAATTCGCAAAGATTCTAAGTTAAAATTCGCAAAGATTCTAAGTTCTCTACATAAAAGAGATGCAATATGCAAATGCGAATGGTAGTTTCCCCCCAAAAGTAATTTAATGCAATATATATATATATTTTTTTTCCAGTGGGTTTTAAAATAAAAATTTCTCCATGGAAATAATACTTTAAAATTTAAAATGATAGTCAAAATATTAATAGTAGTTTAAAAATAATAATGGTTTAAAAATAATAGTTTAAAAATAGCCGGGCTCTGATACCAACTTTGGTATCAGATATTGTCTTTAAAATAAATAGCTTTAAAATATTCTGGGCTCTGATACCAACTTTGGTATCAGATATTGTCTTTAAAATAAATAGCTTTAAAATATTCTGGGCTCTGATACCAACTTGTAACACCCCGGTTTTTGGTCACCCAGGTCGGGATGTCACCGCCACACCTCCCTAGCAAGACACGGTTTCTCCGAGCTTGCTAAAGAGATGCAAGGCTATGGTTTTTCAGAATTTAAATCATTCAAACAGCCCATTTATATATAATTTAAAAATAATACATCAAAGTTGCAGCGGAAAATAATATTTACATAAGAACAATGCAGCGGAATTTAAATATAGCCAACACGGCCAGAATACGGGTTAAACAGGCCCGTTCATGCAATTTCTAGTCTAACGTAACAATTAAAAATAAATTGCTTCCCCAAACTTCCCATGAATGCATATGATGATGCATATTCTTCAGCTCTGAAATAAACAGGGAAATAAAAATGGTTTGGTCAGCACTACGTGCTGAGTAAGTTACCACAAACATGATTGTGAGGTTTCAAAGCCTTTAATTAAATTTAAAAACATGTGCATAATATCCATGATTTAATTTATCCAACTAATAATAATTTAATTGCGTATTTTAAAAGACAAGGGTTTCCATAAGATCATAATTCAACAACATGATAAAATAATCGCAAGACATAATTTAAAGGCATAATTTAAATAAGGAAACTATTTAAGTATTTCAGGATTTCACTATCCCTCTTTTATTCGATATAATCTAGTATAATTTATCCTTGGGGAATCGAACCCGCAAGAAAACAAACAAATCGCCCTTAGGGAATCGAACCCGCAAGAACTCACATACATCCTAGGGAATCGAACCCGTAGGAATCAACACATATTCTGGGGAATCGAACCCGCAGAAGGACACACCCTGGGGAATCGAACCCGCAAGGTTTGACACGGACATCCTGGGGAATCGAACCCGCAGGAGAACATACAATCGCCCTTGGGGAATCGAACCCGCAAGAACTCAAACACACCCTGGGGAATCGAACCCGCAAGGTTTGACACAGACATCCTGGGGAATCGAACCCGCAGGTCAAACAAGTTTCGCAAATTTCACGAGTTTCATCAAGAGTTCAAGATTTGACTCGGTCAATCAAAGTTTAATCTAAAATGCGTCTAAAATCAGATTTAATTTCAAAAATTCCGAAATTTCGCGTCTGACTCCAAAACGTCAAGATCTACAACTTTCGTGTTTTAACTTTTTCAATCCGAGATACCTAAATAGGTCAAAAACACTAATTTTCACAGAAGTATAAATCTGTCCGAATTTCCTAGGTCACAGTTTAGAGATTTCGAATTCTACCATAGCAAATCAACTCCAAAATTAACGAAATTTGACAGAGATCATCTTAAGACATATATCTACAAGTTTCATGTTCAGCAAAAGATCTAATTCATCATATTTCTATTGTCAAAAACGCCAACAAGTTCGGGCCAAGAATCTGTCAAGATTTCAAGATCCACATCCTAGCAGTTCGGTTTCGGGTGGATTTCATATATCAAATCATCACGAAAAATTCTGAAAATTTACTGAGGTATTCTTAACGCATAGATCTACAACTCTTATGTTCAACGCTAAGCCTAGATCGGTCTAGATCCAAGGTAGAAATCACCAACAAGTTCGAACTAAAGTTCTGTCACCGTTTCAAGATCTAAACTCAAGGCAGGTCTGTTTGTGATCGTTTTCGGATATCAAAACACGATGAAAAATTATGAAAATTTTACAGTACATAGATCTATGTCTTAGGAACGTTTTTCGTGTTTTAAGTTTTTCCGTTTGAAGTCGTTTTAAGGTTCGGAAAAATTAGGCAAAACTGTTGCGCCGTTAAAAATCACATATGGACAGATTTACGAAAGATTTGCTCAAGTTTCTAGATTTGAATATTTTTACTACTCCCAAAACCGTGTAAGCGTTAACTTACTGATTTACGGATGTCTCGGCTCGATGATTCGGAGGCGTGGCTTCCACGTTCTTCGTTCTCCCTCCGAGATCCTTCGTTTTTCCTCAACGCGTCCGGATCGGGGTTTAGAATAGGAAAGAGATTTAATTAGGATTCGTTTTCGAATCTTGAATGGAAAAGAATGGACAAGAATGGTTCGAATCTTACCCCGATGATCGAAGACTCCTAATTTTCGTCCAAGTCAGCCCCTTGATTCGGTTTTGTGCCTCCGACGACTCCGGAATTAGGGTTTTGTGTGTAGAGAGATTTCGTAGGGTTTTGTAAAGATGTTCGGGGCTCCCAAGGGGGTTTATTTATAGATATTTAAGACCTAGGGCGTCCAAGATCTGACCCCAAGCGTCTTGAGTCGAGATATGTTCAACCGAAAGTCGAAAAATCCGGAATCGGGCGAGAGATTCACGCAACAAACAAATCTGTCATGTGGCGCGCTCTTGGCGCGGTTTTCCCCATTGGGCGCGCGGCCACCGCGCCGTCCTGGCCTGGACTTCGGTCTGGGCCGGGTCGTGCGATCCGTCGGGCGTTTCCTCCTCTCTTTCGGACTTCTATCCCTCTATGTTCCCGGATTCGGATTTCCGGGGTATCTTCGGGCTCCGATTTCCTATCTTAATTTTATTCGGATCTAAATTTATGTTTGGACTCGAGTTATTGAGTCTACCGGTGTCGGGTTTCCGTGTAACCATTTATTCGATTAAATTGTCTTCGGCTTCCCGGGTTCTTGGAATTTTGATTCCTTTTTAATTTAAATTTCATTTCTCATCTTTTATGATTCTTTATCCCTTTATCATGTTTATTATATTTATTTATTTATTTATTGCATTTATTTTATGTTGGAAAATTCTCGGGTATTACAGTCTACCCTCCTTAAGAATCAACTTCGTCCTCGAAGTTGTGTTTCGGCTTTTCTCGTGCTAAAGTCTTTTGTTTGTTTTATTATTTTGTGACTGAACTCGGAATTAAAACTTCTAAGCTGCCTACGTACCCGGTGAAGGGATCAAGCCATAACGTAGTTCAAAACAAGTTGAATATGTTTATTTATTCATTCGGAATACATATCGTCAAAAATAAATGTCTATTTTACGGGGTATTACATCCTCTCCCCCTTAGAACTTCAGTTATGTCCTCATAACTGCCTACTCATAATTCTCAAGAAGGTTCGGGTCAAGTTTTAAATGAGCAGTGCGTTTGAAATGGATTTGTTGTTTGGGAATCCAACAAATTTTTTTTTTTTTTTGGAATAGAGAGTGTTTTAATAAAAACTTGTTTTTTATTGTCTCCACATAAGGAAGTTTTCTAGTTCGTACCATGATAGGAATGGCTAGAGCCGAGATTGGTTATGCTTAGGCGTGCGCTTAGATGAACGCGATCTAGAACTAAGGCAACATCAGTCTCTAGTGAGCGTTTCTAATTCGATGTCAAGCCTCTAAGCTCTCTAGGTGTAGCAAGAGATCTAAGTTAACTTCGCCAAGATTCTAGGTTCAAATTCGCAAAGATTCTAAGTTAAAATTCGCAAAGATTCTAAGTTCTCTACATAAAAGAGATGCAATATGCAAATGCGAATGGTAGTTTCCCCCCAAAAGTAATTTAATGCAATATATATATATATATTTTTTTTCCAGTGGGTTTTAAAATAAAAATTTCTCCATGGAAATAATACTTTAAAATTTAAAATGATAGTCAAAATATTAATAGTAGTTTAAAAATAATAATGGTTTAAAAATAATAGTTTAAAAATAGCCGGGCTCTGATACCAACTTTGGTATCAGATATTGTCTTTAAAATAAATAGCTTTAAAATATTCTGGGCTCTGATACCAACTTTGGTATCAGATATTGTCTTTAAAATAAATAGCTTTAAAATATTCTGGGCTCTGATACCAACTTGTAACACCCCGGTTTTTGGTCACCCAGGTCGGGATGTCACCGCCACACCTCCCTAGCAAGACACGGTTTCTCCGAGCTTGCTAAAGAGATGCAAGGCTATGGTTTTTCAGAATTTAAATCATTCAAACAGCCCATTTATATATAATTTAAAAATAATACATCAAAGTTGCAGCGGAAAATAATATTTACATAAGAACAATGCAGCGGAATTTAAATATAGCCAACACGGCCAGAATACGGGTTAAACAGGCCCGTTCATGCAATTTCTAGTCTAACGTAACAATTAAAAATAAATTGCTTCCCCAAACTTCCCATGAATGCATATGATGATGCATATTCTTCAGCTCTGAAATAAACAGGGAAATAAAAATGGTTTGGTCAGCACTACGTGCTGAGTAAGTTACCACAAACATGATTGTGAGGTTTCAAAGCCTTTAATTAAATTTAAAAACATGTGCATAATATCCATGATTTAATTTATCCAACTAATAATAATTTAATTGCGTATTTTAAAAGACAAGGGTTTCCATAAGATCATAATTCAACAACATGATAAAATAATCGCAAGACATAATTTAAAGGCATAATTTAAATAAGGAAACTATTTAAGTATTTCAGGATTTCACTATCCCTCTTTTATTCGATATAATCTAGTATAATTTATCCTTGGGGAATCGAACCCGCAAGAAAACAAACAAATCGCCCTTAGGGAATCGAACCCGCAAGAACTCACATACATCCTAGGGAATCGAACCCGTAGGAATCAACACATATTCTGGGGAATCGAACCCGCAGAAGGACACACCCTGGGGAATCGAACCCGCAAGGTTTGACACGGACATCCTGGGGAATCGAACCCGCAGGAGAACATACAATCGCCCTTGGGGAATCGAACCCGCAAGAACTCAAACACACCCTGGGGAATCGAACCCGCAAGGTTTGACACAGACATCCTGGGGAATCGAACCCGCAGGTCAAACAAGTTTCGCAAATTTCACGAGTTTCATCAAGAGTTCAAGATTTGACTCGGTCAATCAAAGTTTAATCTAAAATGCGTCTAAAATCAGATTTAATTTCAAAAATTCCGAAATTTCGCGTCTGACTCCAAAACGTCAAGATCTACAACTTTCGTGTTTTAACTTTTTCAATCCGAGATACCTAAATAGGTCAAAAACACTAATTTTCACAGAAGTATAAATCTGTCCGAATTTCCTAGGTCACAGTTTAGAGATTTCGAATTCTACCATAGCAAATCAACTCCAAAATTAACGAAATTTGACAGAGATCATCTTAAGACATATATCTACAAGTTTCATGTTCAGCAAAAGATCTAATTCATCATATTTCTATTGTCAAAAACGCCAACAAGTTCGGGCCAAGAATCTGTCAAGATTTCAAGATCCACATCCTAGCAGTTCGGTTTCGGGTGGATTTCATATATCAAATCATCACGAATAATTCTGAAAATTTACTGAGGTATTCTTAACGCATAGATCTACAACTCTTATGTTCAACGCTAAGCCTAGATCGGTCTAGATCCAAGGTAGAAATCACCAACAAGTTCGAACTAAAGTTCTGTCACCGTTTCAAGATCTAAACTCAAGGCAGGTCTGTTTGTGGTCGTTTTCGGATATCAAAACACGATGAAAAATTATGAAAATTTTACAGTACATAGATCTATGTCTTTGGAACGTTTTTCGTGTTTTAAGTTTTTCCGTTTGAAGTCGTTTTAAGGTTCGGAAAAATTAGGCAAAACTGTTGCGCCGTTAAAAATCACATATGGACAGATTTACGAAAAATTTGCTCAAGTTTCTAGATTTGAATATTTTTACTACTCCCAAAACCGTGTAAGCATTAACTTACTGATTTACGGATGTCTCGGCTCGATGATTCGGAGGCGTGGCTTCCACGTTCTTCGTTCTCCCTCCGAGATCCTTCGTTTTTCCTCAACGCGTCCGGATCGGGGTTTAGAATAGGAAAGAGATTTAATTAGGATTCGTTTTCGAATCTTGAATGGAAAAGAATGGACAAGAATGGTTCGAATCTTACCCCGATGATCGAAGACTCCTAATTTTCGTCCAAGTCAGCCCCTTGATTCGGTTTTGTGCCTCCGACGACTCCGGAATTAGGGTTTTGTGTGTAGAGAGATTTCGTAGGGTTTTGTAAAGATGTTCGGGGCTCCCAAGGGGGTTTATTTATAGTATTTAAGACCTAGGGCGTCCAAGATCTGACCCCAAGCGTCTTGAGTCGAGATATGTTCAACCGAAAGTCGAAAAATCCGGAATCGGGCGAGAGATTCACGCAACAAACAAATCTATCATGTGGGGCGCTCTTGGCGCGGTTTTCCCCATTGGGCGCGCGGCCACCGCGCCGTCCTGGCCTGGACTTCGGTCTGGGCCGGGTCGTGCGATCCGTCGGGCGTTTCCTCCTCTCTTTCGGACTTCTATCCCTCTATGTTCCCGGATTCGGATTTCCGGGGTATCTTCGGGCTCCGATTTCCTATCTTAATTTTATTCGGATCTAAATTTATGTTTGGACTCGAGTTATTGAGTCTACCGGTGTCGGGTTTCCGTGTAACCATTTATTCGATTAAATTGTCTTCGGCTTCCCGGGTTCTTGGAATTTTGATTCCTTTTTAATTTAAATTTCATTTCTCATCTTTTATGATTCTTTATCCCTTTATCATGTTTATTATATTTATTTATTTATTTATTGCATTTATTTTATGTTGGAAAATTCTCGGGTATTACAGTCTACCCTCCTTAAGAATCAACTTCGTCCTCGAAGTTGTGTTTCGGCTTTTCTCGTGCTAAAGTCTTTTGTTTGTTTTATTATTTTGTGACTGAACTCAGAATTAAAACTTCTAAGCTGCCTACGTACCCGGTGAAGGGATCAAGCCATAACGTAGTTCAAAACAAGTTGAATATGTTTATTTATTCTTTCGGAATACATATCGTCAAAAATAAATGTCTATTTTACGGGGTATTACAGAAAGTGGCAGAGCCCACAAATCCCAAGGACAGAGGTAAGAAACCGATGCCACCACCACCCCCGAAAAAGAAGCATCAAGTGGCATTCGATGCTGAGCTAGCTAGAAAAATGCAAAATGATGAACTTGCATTAGCTGGGTTGCTGGATCAAGTAACAGATGGTTCGGGAGTAGAGAAGGTGACTGAGGAAGAACGCTTGGCAATGGAAAAGAAAGCTGCAGAGGAAGAGCAGATCAGAAAAAATATTCAGCAGACGAAGGACGAAGAAACTGCCAGAAAGATGCAAGCTGATGTGGAAAGCAGGAAATCTGGAGAGGCTGAACAGGGTGATGAGGAAGACTTCGAGCTGAAGATCACTGGAGAAGTGCAGGGGCGTGGATTGAAAATTAAAGAAGAACAACCTCCTGCATGGACTGGCCCCACTGCACACGATGCTGAGACTATCCGGGGAGATATAAGGAAAAGGCTTAACGAACAGATCGAAGCAAGGATTGATAGAGGAGAGGGGCCTGAACAAATCCGTCATCACACAGAAGCATCACGAATCATTGATCCTCTTGTTGGCTCGGCCAGAATTGAGGCAGTCATCACTAAAGAAGGATCATTGCATCAAGCTGAACAGCCACAAGGCTCGCATGAGTCCATTGATCCAGCAGCATTGGGCAAAACATTGGAAGAACAGGCGACCATCCCATGGCCTCTGCGCTTAAAGAAAAGGTTCAGGAAATTGTGACTGAAGCTGCAGAGGGAAATAATTCAGAGGAAGAAGCTCGACAAGAGGAGCAAGAATTCATGAACCAGATGGCGCCTATTTTGCAACGTCCAATTGGACGAGCTGCGAGAATTAGGGAGGAGGAGGAGGTATCAACTGATGTTGATGACCGTAATTTTCATGTAACTACATCTTCTTTGCCTGTAAATTGTGAACTCAATACAATGAAAAATGTAATTAAACAGGTTGAGGAGGAATTCGGAGATGAAACAGCTCATGGAGAACAAGAGCCAAGTCAGAGGGGAGATGAGGCTGAACCAAGGGACGACCAGCCACAGGAAGGAGACGATCAAACAGACTGGCACACGAGCGACGACGAATCTGTCGGATCCATTCGACCCGTCGAGTTCTGGTCCGAGAATACTGTGAGGCAAAGGATGGGCGTTTCAAAGGAATATGAGAAGAAAAAGCTGAGTGAAGAACAGATACAGATCAAATTCAATGGCAACAAAGAGAATGCAGAAAAGTATAAGAAGTTGCAGAAAATGATAGTGCCAGATAAAGGATTCAGACCCGATGCATTATCACACCCCACTGTTGAGACTTTCTACAGAAATCAAGAGTGGGGTAACTTCATGCTGCATCATGACGAAGATGGCCTCGTGGAGCTAACAAAGGAATTCTTTTGCAACATTGATAAAGCTGCCAGAACAACGTGGATTCGAGGACAAGTGATAAACATTGCACCTGACTGGTTGAATCAGTTCTTTGGGACTCCGGACATTAAAAGCGAATTTCCCCCTGATGAAATCATGACAAAGAGAGCCAAGACGAGCGAATATGCGAAGTATGCAACCTTGGCTAACAGCATGACAAGCGTGACTGCCCCGGGACACACATTCAATGCAAAATGGCTGCGGATACAGTTCATGCCAACTTATGAGTTCTACATGTCCAAGATCCGGCCCAACTCGCATCCGCACACCACATCTGGGAATGTACTAATGGGATTTGCAAGAATGTGGAGCGGAGCAAAACTGAATATAGGGAAGCATGTATTCGAGGTTATGATAACCCGGATAGAGGATAGACAGGTGCTATGCTATCCAAATTTGATTAGGAGAATCTGCATTGCTCAAGGAGTTGATTTGAGCACTTTCGAGGGGGACACAGTGGTGAAAGTAAACCCACCTATCAGTGTGCCGAGACTTCCCCTGTGTGAGAGTATTAGATATTCTCTTCCCCAATTGTTCGGCAGAGGAGATTCAGACGCCCAATCCTCTTTCATATCAAGTGGGCAAGCATCGAGAAAACGAAAGAGACAGCCCAAGGCAAAGAAGGGAACACAGAAAACCTGTGCTGATGCAGGACCTTCGAATGTCCAAGAAGAGCCCCCTGCAGATCAAGAACATTCAGAGACGCCAATTCCAGTTCCGGCAGCTCCGATTCCACCTCCGACTCAACCTCAACCTCAATTGCCTCCTCAAAGCCAGAACGTATCGCAATTCCCTGCTGATTCCCAAACAATTGAGATGGTGAGCAGGATGAGTCAATCTATGCTCGAGGGAATGAAGTCCATGACTAATGTAGTTATGGCAAGCCAAGAGGAACAGCGGAAAAGGGCCGAAGAGGAGCGTGAAGAGCGAAGGAGGGAGAGAGAAGAAGAACGCCAAGAGCGTATGAGAGAAAAGGAAGAGAAGCGAAAGGAGAAGCAGGAAAAGGAAAAGAGAGAGGAGGAATTCAAGAAAATGATGATGGAAAGGGAAGAGCGCATGCACAGAGAAAGAGTGGAGAGTGAAGAAAAGCAGCGCAAGATGATGGAAACACTGATGCAAGCACTCATCAGTCAACTTCCCAAGCCACCCCCACCTCCATCAGATGCAGCAGGACCGTCGAGTCAGCCAGGGGAGAAAACAGATTGAGTATGTAATTGTCATTGCAATCGAGCATAATTGTAAATATCATATGAGAGAATTTCATTTCCCTTGTGCAAAATCGTTCTGATTGCAATGGAATCTCTTGTAATTGATATCATTCACTGTTTTAACTTTGGAATTTTGCAGTCCAAACAATTTTATTCTTGAAAAGATGTCTGCACAGTCCAAGATGAATAAGTGACTGTCAGGCCAAAAATATGTTGTGGACATACTCTGTATGTCAGCAGTGCCTCTTTACTGCTTTCAATTAAATAACCAGCAAAAATATGCATAAACTTGCTCTAAATTCACATGTTGAATTTAGGCTTCTGATTAAATTTTCAAACTTTTAAATTGGGATAATATAATTGAAGACATGCATGAAATGAATTCCTAAGGTTTTGAGCTATAAAAATTTAATGATGCGATCAGCTTATTGGGTAATAAATCTGCATGTTAGAGATTTCGATTGAATAAAATGTTAGAGTCAAGCTTTGATTAAATTTGAGAATATTGTATGACATGAATCAATCCAACCTTGTGAGATTTGAGCCATGAGTCATTTTTACTCATTCTTTTCTTTGATGTGTGAATCATTTTGATTAAAGGAAACTAGAACTTGCAATTGGGACCGATTCAAGATCATGCCATATTCCCGAAATCGAGCATATGATCAAGGCACCTAGAAAACCCAAATTTTTGGCCTTCTTTTGAAATCCAAACCCAAAAATATTTTCCCTTTAGGATTAACCACTTTGAGCCTTAAGCCTAATTTTTCTTTGAAGCCCTCTATATTATTCCTAGCCTTATAAAAAGACCAAAAAGATTTAAACCCAAGTGTGCAAGGATAAATTCTATCAAAGGGCATTAAACTTATGATCATCAATCCATGTTAATCGGTATTCAATAAACCGATTCAAAAAAAAAAAGAGAAGAGAGAAGTTGAATTTCATTCAACAAAGATAAATTGCAAACGATAAGCAATTAGACAATAGTCTAATGTCATGCAATAGAAAGAAAAAAAAAAAATGTTGATGATCATAAATTTTAAATAAATACGCCAAGTTATGGTAGAGTTAATTCCTGCCACTTCTTAGCCCAATAAATTCCCTTTCCCACCTTATGTTACAACCGTATGCCCCGTTATAACCTTAAATAAGACCTCGTGATCTCGATTTGAGGAAATGAGCCGGTGGCGAGTTGGTCTGATTGCAAGCTTATGGGATAACTTAATTAAAATTGATTGTGAGTGTTCAATGACTAAACCCCAATTGAGAGTGAGTGAATTTTCCGATTCTCTTATACGTGAGGCTCTATTTCATTGAAAATGTTCATGTCATCCTCTAATTCTCATCCCTAATCCTTGCATTTTTCAAACATGATGTTCATGAAGGGTTAATAATAATGTTTGATTTGTAAGCCCGATATAGTGAGCAAGTATCATTTTATTAAACACTGCAATCAAGGGAGTTTAATACCTGTAGTTTTTGATTGTCTTATCCCAATCCAAAAAGGATGTGATTTATGAAGCCACGAAAATGAATTGAATATGAAGAGTCCGTGTTCTTAGGAACATTGACTCTGACTGCTCGGGGACGATCAGTATTAAATGTGAGGATGTTGATAATGGCCAGAAATAACCATTATTTTCAATCCATTTCCGTGTCTTAAACGGGCATTTGATCGCATTCCGGTCTTACATTAAGTAAGAAAGCAGTCGAATTGGACTGATTTATGCATAATTGTAAAAATAATAAGCTGGTGTGAAAAAGGCATAAATATGTAATTTTATTACATATTTATGTTAGAAAAATCCAAAAACATGAGAAAAAGAAAAGAAAAGAAAAAGGAATGAAAAAGATGGAAAAAAGAGAGAAAAAGCCCACAAAAAGAACAGTTTCGGCCCATCTGGCCCAATCCAGCAGGCCCAGGAACACCTTTGTTGCGGAAGCCCTTTTGTCGCGATGCATGGTTCCGCGACAAAGGAACGTTCCGCGACCAAGCAAGCTGTAATACCCGGGATTTTTATCGGCGTCCAAAGAAATAAAATTTATTTCTTAATCAAATCAAGGTTGAAATATCTCCGAGAAGAAGAAAATAATTTATCACAATAAATTATTGCTCGGAAATGAAACGCCGATAGATTCAAAAATTCAAAATGGAATAAAGGAGGGAAAGGAAGCCCGAAGACATTCCATGAAATCGAGTCAAAAGAATTGAAACTAAATTCAAGAAAGAAAAGAATTTTAATTCCAGGAACCCGTGAAGTTGGAAATAAATTAATTAGATAAATTGTTGCACGGGAGTCAAAAGACGACGAATTAGAAGCCGACGAATCCAAATGCAACGGACTCAAGATTTCAAGTACGGGATTAACTCGAGACGAGATTGATTTAAGATAAGAATTTATAATCCGAGAATGACCCGAAAAATCGAGCCCGAAAACGTAGGAGCACAGAAGACCGAAAGAGAGGAGAAAAGGCCCGATCGGATCGCACGGACCCGCCCGGACCGAGGTCCAGGCGGAGGCCGCGCGCTGGCCGCGCGGTGTTTGGCCTAGGTGCGCGCCAAGTGCGCGTGACACCCCCAGAATTCGGCAACAACGCGTCCCGACGATTTTCTTGCCATATTTTCGACCCCCGACGATGGAAACTCAATCCCGGGCTATGGAAGGATATAGGGGACGACCATAGACTGCTCCCTAACCCTAAATTCGAAAATTACAACCCTAGAGCAGCCTCTTCTCCTCACATTCTCTCCAACTCCTCCCAAAGTCGAAACCTCTCCGAACTCACTTTCCGGCGAACATTCCGGCGACGACGAGGCGAACGGGACTGAGCCACTGCCTCATAGAACCTTGGTAAGTCTTAATGTAGTGTTCCATCCGTCCATAAGTCTCCAAAACTCGGATTCTAACACTATTTCCTTACTACGATTTCACGTCGGAAAACGAACAAAAAGCGATCGGAGAAGTTGGCCGTTCGTCGTGACCCTAGGACATCCGGAAACCCAATCCAGCGACCCTATCATCATTCTAAGTAAGTTAAAACCTTACTCACAAATTTTCGTGGTTGTTTGTTGTTTAAATCTCGAGATATAGGCTTGTAACAAAAATCGGTTTTCAAAAACCCTATTTTCGTCCAACTTTAAAGACTCGCCAAAAACTCGACCTTCGGGAATTCAAACCGAAAACTTTTCAACATAAAAGTTGTTCCTAACACCTTTATCTATCTTGTGTCCAAATTTCAGCCATTGACATTAAGTTTTGCTATCCCAATTTTCGCCATGAACTTTCTGTATCAAACCGAACGATTCAAATCTGTGACAGATTCCTTCATTCAACTTGATGCATGTTTTTCACCCATTTTTCGAATGATTTAACTTTGCATTTCTAAACAAAAGTTGTAGATAATTGTGTCTAGATTGTGCATATAAAATTTCACGGATTTTGGAGTTCATTTGATATGTCAAACGACCGAATTTCAGAACCTGTTTTAAGCAACCTTTTGAGTCCGCGCGTGTACAGCGTGTTGTGGTCGATTTTTGAACACCTAAAATTCATTATTCCTAATTTCTTAAAACATGAAAGTTGTTCCTTAATGTGTTGTGTATCTCCTGTAAAAATTTCGGATCAATTGGCTTTGAAATGAATTTTTAATTGGCGTCGCACGAACCTGTGACGAAATCAGTTTTTGAGACAGAAATAATATTTTGTAAAGAACTCAAATTTTGACTCACTTCGAAACCTTATTTCCAAAAACTTAAAACATGAAAGTTGTTCGTGTGTGTGTTTTTGAATTACTGTACAAATTTCAGAATTTTTGGTGTAAAGACGAATTTTTAATTAAGAAAGGCGTAAACTGCCTCGAATAGGATTTTTCGAACTTGAGAAAACTCGAACTATGAAAACGCGATATCGATCATTTGATAACTTTGAAATACGAACTTTCGAAAAATCCCGTTCACTAGGCTGAGCCGATCTTCATACAAATTATTTGGACTGCCTCGTTAGTGGTCCTACTATCTTTTGAGACTGCCTCGTTAGTGGTCTCCTTACTATGCCAAAACGGCAGTTGTGCACATGGCCTGCTAAATCGGCAGTGAGAAATACACGGCCTGCCCGAGTGGCAGTGAAACCGTTTGAAAAGCCTGTCAAACGACAGTTGATATACATGCCTGTCAAATTGACGGTAGATACACATGGCTTGCCAAAACGGCAGTCAATACTGATATGGCTGCGGCCGCCGGTCCACCGGCTAACTGATTATGATTTTTGAGATTGCCTCGTTAGTAATCTCCCTTGTGTGGTGTCCTCTTCTTAGTCTACGGGATGAAATGTAAAAGACTTGTGTGAGTGTTTCATTATGCTTAAATCGTATTTATCATGTCTTTAATTATGTATTCAAAATTTTTGCATCTTAATTCATGCTTTAAATTACGCTTTTAAAATTTAGTCCTTTAATCATGTTCCTCCGCTGCAGATAAATTATGTATTTTAACTTTACGTATGGTAAGCGAAATCTTTAGTTTAAACACATGTAACCCCTTTTATTTGTTAGTTAGGGATTAACTTACTCAGTATTTTATATACTGATAAAACCCGTTGTTCATTTTTCCATTACAGAGTACGGAGCATGATCATGCATCGGGATTTCTTTGGGCATTTAATTATTTGTTTTGCATGACGTGCATACGGGCTTGTTAACCCGAGTCTTGGCCATGTCGGCCCTGTATTTTAATTTCCGCTGCAACTTATTATTTTTATCATGTATGGATGATGTTACATTATTATTTTTAAGTAATTCCGGACTTGCTTTTAAAACATTTTTCCAACTCTCATAGCCTTGCATCTCTTTAGCAAGCTCGGAGAAACCGTGTCTTGCTAGGGAGGTGCGGCGGTGACACCTCGGCCTGGGTTATCAAATCCGGGGTGTTACAGAGTGGTATCAGAGCCCGGAAATATTTTTAAATTATTATTATTATTTTGGCCAATATAGAGGCCCAAGATTTTAAACAAATATTAATATTATTTTAAAATTTTTAAGTACCATTATTATTATTTAAATTTTAAGTTTTGTTTCCATGGAACAAAATTTATTTGAAACCCATGGGAAATATTTACATACGCATAGAAATTTTTCCAACAAATTTTTTTTTATTCACGAAAATATTTTTTTCGGGGTTGGGATAACATTGCACTGCATTGCATACATCCATTAATATTTGCGCTAAATTTTTTTTATAAATTATCAATGCTAAATAATACTCTTATCTTAGAATCCGACATGACCTTTATTTAGGAGCGCTTGCTTAAGACTAATTGTGCCCTAGTCCTAGAATTTGATCACCTAACTTTAGCATTCTTCCACACATTACCTCTTGCCAATCCTATCTTACAGATTTTCTTGAACGCTAACGTGCCTTAGATTAGAAGCTTACTTTCACGTGCGTTGATAACAGAAAATGGCACCTAAGGGAAAGTCGAGAAAGGAAATACCAAACAACACTAACGCTGACCTCCCCAACGCACCGAACAATAATGAGATCCCTCATAACGTAGGAGGGCGAGTGCCTCATGTTCCCAACAATATGGATGAGCGTCTAAGGACGGTCGAGGAAGTTCTCGTAGTATTAGGAAATGCTGAAGTGCAACGGGCACAAGCGGGTATACCACCACCGGTAACCCGAGTCAACTATTTAGCCTTGGTAAACCCTTACCAACCACCTCACTACGCCGGCGAGGAGGACCCGGCTCGGCTAGAAGAATGGATACGGACGTTCGATAAGCTGTTGAACGCCGTAAGATGCCCCGACGGGGAAAAGGTTCACGTAGCCTCATACTACTTAGGAGGCGAGGCGGACGATTGGTGGCAAGCCACCCAAGGGAAACTGGCGGAGTACGACGAGCCCTACACATGGTCAAAATTCACGGATCTGCTTAGGGATCATTTTTATCCCATGGGCACGAAGGCTGCCATGTACGAGGAATTTCTGACACTGAGGCAAGGAGGAAAAACGGTCCAAGAATACTATAACCGTTTCAAGGAGTTGGTGTGGTTCGCGCCGAGACTGGTGCTAACTGATGTAGAGAAGGCACAGAAGTTCGAGATGGGATTGAACCTATCTATTAGAGAGGTGATCACGGGTGAGCACTACCCTAACCTACAAGCTGTATATGATCGTGCAGTAGCGGTTGCACGAGTTCAAGGACTGAAACGGAAACCGGTAGGTGGGACTAACCAAATATCACAAGGAGGATACAAGAGGAATAAGGACCATGTCCGTAGAAACTCGAACCAACCACATCAAGACGACAATGGACGTAACAAGGGGATAGTCTTCAACCATGGTGACTATGCGCCACCATGTCCAAAGTGTGGTAAACCACATTTCGCAAGGGGATGCCCTCAGCCTGGAGCATGCCTTCGGTGCGGTCGACATGGTCATCGGCTGCGTGACTGCCGGACGCGAATAGAAAACATAAATAGGAGAGAGGACGTGACCACTCGGCCCAAGCAACCGTAAGAAGTTTTCAAGCATCGATAAATGCATTTATTTTTGAGTTCGACTCTACAAATTGTATCCAATCAAAAAAATAAACAAATTCAAATTGTTTTGAACTACGTAATGGCTTGATCCCTTCACGGGGTACGTAGGCAACTTAGAAATTTCAATTCTAAGTACAGTCGAAATAAGAAATAAAAATGACATGATATGATACAAGAAATAAAAACCAAATTTACATTAGTTCCTAGCTCACGAGGAGCTAACGCCCAACTTCGAGGACGAAGTTGATTCCTAAGGGGGAGAGGATGTAACACCCGAGAAATTTAATTCACATTCAAAGGAATGAAATTAATTTCTTGTGGAAGACGTTTATCCTTAAGGAAAGTAGATGGAGATACCCCAACATTAAATTGAGCCCAAAAGAAAGTGAGGGCGCAACTTCGGGGACGAAGTTGATTCTTAAGGGGGGTAGACTGTAATACCCGGGATTTTTATCGGCGTCCAAAGAAATAAAATTTATTTCTTAATCAAATCAAGGTTGAAATATCTCCGAGAAGAAGAAAATAATTTATCACAATAAATTATTGCTCGGAAATGAAACGCCGATAGATTCAAAAATTCAAAATGGAATAAAGGAGGGAAAGGAAGCCCGAAGACATTCCATGAAATCGAGTCAAAAGAATTGAAACTAAATTCAAGAAAGAAAAGAATTTTAATTCCAGGAACCCGTGAAGTTGGAAATAAATTAATTAGATAAATTGTTGCACGGGAGTCAAAAGACGACGAATTAGAAGCCGACGAATCCAAATGCAACGGACTCAAGATTTCAAGTACGGGATTAACTCGAGACGAGATTGATTTAAGATAAGAATTTATAATCCGAGAATGACCCGAAAAATCGAGCCCGAAAACGTAGGAGCACAGAAGACCGAAAGAGAGGAGAAAAGGCCCGATCGGATCGCACGGACCCGCCCGGACCGAGGTCCAGGCGGAGGCCGCGCGCTGGCCGCGCGGTGTTTGGCCTAGGTGCGCGCCAAGTGCGCGTGACACCCCCAGAATTCGGCAACAACGCGTCCCGACGATTTTCTTGCCATATTTTCGACCCCCGACGATGGAAACTCAATCCCGGGCTATGGAAGGATATAGGGGACGACCATAGACTGCTCCCTAACCCTAAATTCGAAAATTACAACCCTAGAGCAGCCTCTTCTCCTCACATTCTCTCCAACTCCTCCCAAAGTCGAAACCTCTCCGAACTCACTTTCCGGCGAACATTCCGGCGACGACGAGGCAAACGGGACTGAGCCACTGCCTCATAGAACCTTGGTAAGTCTTAATGTAGTGTTCCATCCGTCCATAAGTCTCCAAAACTCGGATTCTAACACTATTTCCTTACTACGATTTCACGTCGGAAAACGAACAAAAAGCGATCGGAGAAGTTGGCCGTTCGTCGTGACCCTAGGACATCCGGAAACCCAATCCAGCGACCCTATCATCATTCTAAGTAAGTTAAAACCTTACTCACAAATTTTCGTGGTTGTTTGTTGTTTAAATCTCGAGATATAGGCTTGTAACAAAAATCGGTTTTCAAAAACCCTATTTTCGTCCAACTTTAAAGACTCGCCAAAAACTCGACCTTCGGGAATTCAAACCGAAAACTTTTCAACATAAAAGTTGTTCCTAACACCTTTATCTATCTTGTGTCCAAATTTCAGCCATTGACATTAAGTTTTGCTATCCCAATTTTCGCCATGAACTTTCTGTATCAAACCGAACGATTCAAATCTGTGACAGATTCCTTCATTCAACTTGATGCATGTTTTTCACCCATTTTTCGAATGATTTAACTTTGCATTTCTAAACAAAAGTTGTAGATAATTGTGTCTAGATTGTGCATATAAAATTTCACGGATTTTGGAGTTCATTTGATATGTCAAACGACCGAATTTCAGAACCTGTTTTAAGCAACCTTTTGAGTCCGCGCGTGTACAGCGTGTTGTGGTCGATTTTTGAACACCTAAAATTCATTATTCCTAATTTCTTAAAACATGAAAGTTGTTCCTTAATGTGTTGTGTATCTCCTGTAAAAATTTCGGATCAATTGGCTTTGAAATGAATTTTTAATTGGCGTCGCACGAACCTGTGACGAAATCAGTTTTTGAGACAGAAATAATATTTTGTAAAGAACTCAAATTTTGACTCACTTCGAAACCTTATTTCCAAAAACTTAAAACATGAAAGTTGTTCGTGTGTGTGTTTTTGAATTACTGTACAAATTTCAGAATTTTTGGTGTAAAGACGAATTTTTAATTAAGAAAGGCGTAAACTGCCTCGAATAGGATTTTTCGAACTTGAGAAAACTCGAACTATGAAAACGCGATATCGATCATTTGATAACTTTGAAATACGAACTTTCGAAAAATCCCGTTCACTAGGCTGAGCCGATCTTCATACAAATTATTTGGACTGCCTCGTTAGTGGTCCTACTATCTTTTGACACTGCCTCGTTAGTGGTCTCCTTACTATGCCAAAACGGCAGTTGTGCACATGGCCTGCTAAATCGGCAGTGAGAAATACACGGCCTGCCCGAGTGGCAGTGAAACCGTTTGAAAAGCCTGTCAAACGACAGTTGATATACATGCCTGTCAAATTGACGGTAGATACACATGGCTTGCCAAAACGGCAGTCAATACTGATATGGCTGCGGCCGCCGGTCCACCGGCTAACTGATTATGATTTTTGAGATTGCCTCGTTAGTAATCTCCCTTGTGTGGTGTCCTCTTCTTAGTCTACGGGATGAAATGTAAAAGACTTGTGTGAGTGTTTCATTATGCTTAAATCGTATTTATCATGTCTTTAATTATGTATTCAAAATTTTTGCATCTTAATTCATGCTTTAAATTACGCTTTTAAAATTTAGTCCTTTAATCGTGTTCCTCCGCTGCAGATAAATTATGTATTTTAACTTTACGTATGGTAAGCGAAATCTTTAGTTTAAACACATGTAACCCCTTTTATTTGTTAGTTAGGGATTAACTTACTCAGTATTTTATATACTGATAAAACCCGTTGTTCATTTTTCCATTACAGAGTACGGAGCATGATCATGCATCGGGGGATTTCTTTGGGCATTTAATTATTTGTTTTGCATGACGTGCATACGGGCTTGTTAACCCGAGTCTTGGCCATGTCGGCCCTGTATTTTAATTTCCGCTGCAACTTATTATTTTTATCATGTATGGATGATGTTACATTATTATTTTTAAGTAATTCCGGACTTGCTTTTAAAACATTTTTCCAACTCTCATAGCCTTGCATCTCTTTAGCAAGCTCGGAGAAACCGTGTCTTGCTAGGGAGGTGCGGCGGTGACACCTCGGCCTGGGTTATCAAATCCGGGGTGTTACACAAGCTCAGATGAAGGAGAAAACCAGCCAAAGCCCTTTTGTCGCGATACCCTTGTCGCGATGCCCTGTTCCGCGACAAAGGTCCATTCCGCGACAAAGATGCATTTTTAGAGACACAAGACCCAGTCGAGAAGCTTTGCCACATGCAGTGTGTTCCGCGACCAAACTTGGTGCTCCGAGACAACGCTGTGATGTGTGTGATGTCTTGAGACACAATGGGCTCAACTCAAGGCCCATGAGCTTAGGGTTTCCCCTCTATAAATATGAGGTGTTTCCTTTGAGCTAGGGGTTGGAAGAATTTTAGAAAATACACATTCTTGAAGACAAGTGGGGAGCTCAGTAGTTTAGTTTAGTTTAGGGTAGTTTAGTTAGGTTTTTCTTGTATTATTTAATTCATGCACTAGTTAGATGTAGTTTATTGCGCTTTGGTTAGATAGCCAGCTTTACACCTTATTTTTTTGTTCTAAACTTTTGTTTAAGGGTTTGTGGTACTCAAATCATGGGTATGAACAACACCATTTAATAATATGGGAAAACATTCTCCATTTGTGTCCCAAAATCATGAAATGGGTCTCACACCCCATGGATCTTACTGCTTTCGTTTTCCTTGGGTCATTTGATCCTTGTTTTGCAATTTAATGTCACTGCTTGGTGACTTTTTCTTGGGGTAATGATGCACGCTTATGGGTGATCAAGCTCAGATTAGGGTTTCTTAAGATTTGAGTTTGTTTCATTTCGTTTATGTTCAAGCATGTTCTAGCTAGATTCATATTCTGTTTTGTCATTTTAAGCTTAGTTTAGCTTTTGAATCTGAAAAGGGTGAGATCACACATAATGCATGCCACTGTTCCACTTTACTTTTCTGACATGTGTCCTGGACACACCTTTGTCGCGGAACAACTCTTGGCGCGGAACCACGTTCCGCGACAAAATGATGCCTTGGCGACAAAGGTGCCAAAGAACATTTGTTAAGCAGTATTTTAAAACCCTTGGCCGCAAAACAACCCTTGGCGCGGAACCACGTTCCGCGACAAAAATCCTGATTAGCGACCAAGGACCCAAATACTTGTGATTTTATTCTGGAAGGGCTTTGTCGCGAAGCAACCTTGTCGTGGAACCACGTTCCGCGCCAAAACCTCTTGTTCCGCGACAAGAATTATGCCTTGTCCAATTTTCAACCCCTTTGTCGCTGGTTCCACGACAAAATTTTTTGCTTAGCGACAAGACAAACCCTAAAATTTCAAAATTCCATTCCTCTTATTTCCCACCTCTTTGTTGCGAAACCTTTGTCGCGGAGCCACGCTCCGCGACACAAACTCTGTATCGCGACAAAGTGGCACCTTTTTGCCAAATTTTTATTCTTCATCTCACTCCATTAATTAATTGAACCTTTATATTAATGTTTTGAGGTTGAAATCCAATGATCTCAACCCATGATTAATTTGATATAAAGAGCTTTGTTCAATTTCCCATTAAAAGATTCTTCTATAAGAAATTAAACTCTAATGATCTAGGTATATAATCCGGACTGTAATTAATTAATTATGGAATGAGAGATTATTTAGATCATAAAGAGTAATCATGGATTCATTTCCATACCTTGCATGAGAAACCAATGTCTCTCATGCAAGACGACCCAAAAATATTTTCTTTTATTTATTTATTTTGTCTTTTCCGTGATGTGTGAAACAGCTAATAAGGAATATATCAGATTAATGTTGGCGGGTAATCCCACACGGATAACTAGCTCGTATTCGGTATATTAATTATTAATTGTTATTTTGCATGGTCTGGATAGTGGTCAGTGGAAGCCTTGGCGGTTCGTCCATTCGGGATTATAATAGCTGCTCAGCTGACTCCTACCCGGATACAGTTTTCTTTTCTTTTCTTTATTTTAATTTCAAATCCGAATCTGGAGCTGTAGTAATGTTAGACGATATTTGCCAATGTCATCTAATAATTATTGCAGTGATAGAACATGTGGGTTTTTATCCAAATTCACAGACAGTGGAGTTTAAGATGACAGTGGCAACTGTCATTTAGGGAATTTCACTATCTAAAAATCGTTCCACCTGGAATAGTTGGGACCTGGAAAGCAGATGTTTGCAGTCCGGATAACCCCAGCTATTTCAGTCATCTTTTTAGCCAAATAAATTCTTCTCATCTCCGGCTATTTCATCTCTGTGTATCAATTTCTGTCTAGACCCACCTTATATTTTGGGTTATTTAATTTTACACTTCTCTATAACTTTATGCATGATATTATTACGTAGATATTGTGGTCAATATTATTTTGGGATCCTTCCCTTGGACATAGAAGTCTTGATTTTAATCAGATGTCTCACAATAAATTTCCAACAAAAATTCCTTTATAAAATCCGGATCTGATTAAAGGGATAAATTCAACAGTTATGACTAATTCATATCCGACTGGGGGTTGATTTTGGGAAATTAGAAGCAGAGTCAGCGACTAGGTCTCACCTAGACTGAAAGGATCTGTGTTTTAATTGAGAGTCTAGTACCTGATAGGGAATGATTTTCAGATTTATTATTTTCCAAAATTGCTGTTTGTTGGAAATCTTGTATTAAATATTACACTAGGTCAGATTCCACTTGGATTCCGATAAGGTGTAACAGATAATACTAGAGGAACAACATTCGGGCCTTGGTTATTTTCTAAGGTAGGGTTGAGTATTCTTTCGACTGCTATCTTCTTCTGCCAAAGCCTATTTTTGAGTCCTGAGTGAGTGCATCCGGAACGAACTGATTTATTAGTTCGTTTCATTAGTTTGTATCTCATAACCACCCGACGGGAAGTGAACACTGCGGGCGGTTCACCGAGAACAGGGAATTCTTGATCCACATCCAGTCATTCTGACTGGGGGCTTTCTTTTACTACCAGGGTCAGACTTTCAAAAACCTCCGAGTGATAGGATTTTAAATGCTTTCTTTACCGCTTTCTTTTACCGCTTTCTTTTAAATGCTTTCATTAGAGGTCACTCGGTTGTATTGAGAGTTGTGTAACTGCTACTAGGACTGAGAGTTAAGGGACAGTTCAAGGCTTGATTAGACTCTTTGGGTGTGACATGGGGGAATGATAGCAGTACTTGACACTTCAATAAATGATTTGTCAGGTGTTGCTTGTCCACCACAGATAAATAACACGCTCTGACGGGAGCAGTTGTGAGTCTGCGGTATCTTAGAACTTGTTGCTTTAAGAGCATGTAAACTCTTGCTGTAAGTACCTGTCTGTTAAAGGGAACATGGTATAGAGAGCATGAGAATTAGCTAATTGATGGATTATCCCAAGCTAAGATCTGTGTAACAAAATGGAAGTTTATTTGTGTTTCATCTAAATCTTGTCCAACCTTTATTATCTTCTTCCTGTCCCTTCTGTCATATTTTAAGTCTGCTTTCTTAGAATAATCTTAATCACTTTCTTAGATTAATTTTATTGCTTTCTTAGATTAGATTTAATTCGCTTTCTAGAATAATTATCATCTGCTTTATTTTGATTGCTTTCATAGCTTAGTTTAAATTATGTCAAGAAGTTGTTAGTCATTTCTCAAACTTGAATCGAGTAACCGAGTGGAAAATCCTAGTAAACGACGTGGGCCCTGCTTCTATCGCACATCCTCCAGTGAACGATCCGGTCTTACTATAAATTACTGCAATTTTTGACACCGTGCGCTTTCGGGGGCACAGTTTCTTAACACGAGCAATAAAAACATGACTACTTATAAATATATCCCTAATCACAACTCCGCCATCATAAATTGGTTTCATTAAATAAAACCTAAACCAGGATCATGATTTTTCGGAAAATACTCATGTAGTGGGAATCTGTCAAAAGTTTCATGGCAGGAAATCTTATGGCAAGAATTGATGAGAAGTATCATGGCACATGTGCCGGGGATCCTCAGTGTGACAGGCTGAAGGTCAACCTATCCCGGCTGTACCATGAGATTTGTCAGCAGTTCCATGATAGAGAGGACCACAACGCCATTTGAAATCAAAACACCACACTTGAGTAATAAAAAGACTAATAATCTTGATATACCCCTAAACCCTTTCCCGTGAATCATAACTCTTTCATTTTAATAAAATTAATCCTGGTATACTTTCTTATAAAAATATGCTCGTGTTACTGAAACTTGTCAAAAGTTTCAGGCAGCCTGGTGGAAGAAAGTCTCTGCTGCAGAAGGGTAATTTTTTTTTTTTTGCTTTTGTTTGAACTATTTTCGTGAACTAGTTATAACTGTTTTTGCTGGACAATTGCACAATGGCCTGTAATAATTAAATTGTGATCTTACATGCTTTATTTTATGATTATTGCCATGTGCTTGCTTTTGATGTAAATGCTCCTAGAATATTTGATAGGCAATCTTGTACGGAGCATTAGTATAGTTTGTCTTGTGTTTGGGAATCATTGTAATTGGTGGTTGGGTCTCAATGGGAAGTATTTCTACATCATTGTTCTTGTGTTAATTGTTTAGACATCGGTTGAATCAACTCTTATACTGGCCCACATTCTGCCAAAAAGGGGGAGATTGTTGGGAACCAGTTTTGAGCAAATGTGTTCACAACCGATGTCTGAACTACTTTGTTGGACCAACCTCGTCAACATCAGACAAACTAAGTAAAGGAAGAAGAGCTGGCGAATATACTCATGAAGATTCTTCAACGGCTAGCTGATCTTCTGCCCGGATCCCGCGCACGAAGTAAGGGAATAAGGATCTCCTAATCCGGGCAACTCCATTCCAAGGATCCGTGTACTTATGGTAAGATTATCTTACCTTGGAATGGAGATGCGGTGGTTCTCTTCAAAAAGGACGGTCAAGGGATGAACAGGACACGACTGACATCATTCATCTTCTCCCTTGTGCGATCGAAAGTATTGTGTTAAGAGAATCACATTCCTTCCGAGTTCTTGAATTCATCATCTTGAAGGGAAACATACGATCAACACTTCCTCGAGTGCTTTGATCGAAAGTGCTACTGTGAACTTGATTGAGGACGACGGATTCAATCAAGGCTTTCGAGGAGTCGTCAAACTCAAGAGCTTAATTGAAAGATTCAAGTAGGAGAGTCGCCAACAGGTTTCGACCAAGGGCAAACTTGAAGGAGGAGCCTTCAAGAGATTGAAGCAAGGTCGGGGAGATCTTCACCAAGACAGGGGGAGTGTCTTGGTTTGACAATTCAGTCCGCTTGGTGATTGGAGTTGGGCGGAACAAATCACTATTGTTTAGATCGAGGATCAAGTCAAAACAATTAGTGAATCTCCTGGATTGGTATCCCCCAGACGTAGGCTTGTGCCGAACTGGGTCAACAAACCTTGAGTTCTTTATTCTTACAGTTTATTTACTTTCCGCTGCTTAATATCTTAAACTGTTTAACGTGTCCACGAAAGATGTTTGAACTAGTTTTCAGGACTACTTAATTGGTTATCCACGCAAACGGACCTAACACGGGTCATTCTCGAATTAAGATTCCTATCCTAAATTTTATTTCGTCTCTAATTGTTTTCGTACTCGAATTCTTGAATCTATTGAATTTAAATTCGTCGGAGTTGAATTCGTCATCTTTCGATTCCCGTGCAATGATTTATTTATTTAAATCATTTTCGACTTCATGGTTCTTGGAATTAAAATTCCCTTGCTCTTCGAATTTAATTCCATTTACTATTATTAAAAGTCTCGGGTATTACATAAACAAATCACTAATCGTATGAGCAGCAGAGATCGGAAAAATAAGTTTGGAAAAGGTAAGGTTGTTGCGGGTAGAACTCAGACGAAGACCTTGGAAAATAGTGGAGTTGAGGACGACCCCAAAAGCAGTAAGAGGGCTAGATCAGTTTCAACTTCAGAAGAAGGAACCGATGGAAACTCGAAGGGTGATTCTATGGGAGGCAAGAGTGAGCATTCCTCCAAAGAAAACCAAGAATCACGAGAGGATGCTTTCGCTGATCTGCCTAATTCAGCTTCTTGTGAGACTGAATCGGTGGAGGCTTTGGCTACGTGGAAGAATCGGATGTGGGAATGGAGGATGCTTGGGACATTATCTATGTCCCATTGGGGGGGGGGGGGGGGGGGGGGTTTGTATGTTTACTATCTATTTATTCTTATGTCAGTGTTCGATAATTTCAATATTTTTGCTTGGAATGTTCAGGGTTTTATGAGTGCATAGGCTTGGCGGGTGCTATCTGATTGTGTTTGCTTCCATAAGCCTTCGTTGATTTGCTTATTTGAACCCCAAGGTCAATTTGATAGGGTTCGCAATTTTATGTTTGGATTGGGTTATTATCCAATCTGTATCCATGAGGCAATTGTGTAACACCCCGGTTTTTGGTCACCCAGGTCGGGATGTCACCGCCACATCCCCTTAGTAAGACACGGTTTCTCCGAGCTTACTAAAGAGATGCAAGGCTAGGTATTGCAGTATTTAAAAGTATTTAAATCATTCAAGATAGCCCATAGAATATAATTGGAAAATAATAATAGTATAGCGCAGCGGAAATAATTGTTTTAGTATAGTATCGCAGTGGAAAATTTAAATAGGGCCGACATGGCCAAAACACGGGTTAAACAGGCCCGTTCATAATATGGTCTAAAGAACGAATTTAAAAGCAAAATAATGTTTCCCAAAATCCCATGCATGAATCGTGCTCACACATGCTCATCCCACACATTCTGTAAGAAAAGGAATAAAAACGGTTTTGGTCAGCAAACTTGCTGAGTAAGTTAACACATGCATGATCGTGGGGTTTAAAAGCCATTAATTTAATAAATAACTGAAAGCATGATAATAACATAATATTCAATTTAATCTAATCAACTATCCAATAGCATAATTTATTTCAGGGCTCTATATAATAACACAAATCGTATGGTTTAGAATAATAGCCATAATTTTAAAGAAAGCATTTAAATAATTTAATTGGACAACAACATAATTTAATCTAATTTAATTTAGTTTAATATCCCCATTACATCCCCGATTTGGTATCTCAAAGTTTCACGATAGTATCGCGATGTCAACAAGTTTAGTCGGTAGCCCGGCGGCCGCAACCGTATCAGCTATACCCAGTACCACTCCGGAGCCTCGGGAAACCCATACGGATATTCACGAGAGTGTAGGCTCTATATTTCACCGTTTTGGCAATATCACATTTCAAGTTTAGCGCGCGGGGTCACCATCGTCCATTAAGGCACGAAGTGAAGCAGTTAGGGGGCACCCTGCAGAGCACTCACCCCTAATTTTAATTTATCAAGTTTGTAAGGGGATTTAATTTTAAAAATCTGACTTTACTTGTATTCATTTAAAAATAATATCTCAACTCATTTCAACCCTAAAGGTTAATTCCATGTTTCAACAAGATTTCAAGATTTTGTTTCCGGTAAACCACAGTTTACTCTAAAATTCGTCTAAAATCAGATTTAATTCCAAAAATTCCAAAATTTCATGTCTGACTCAGAAACGTCAAGATCTACAACTTTCGTGTTTTAACTTTTTCAAGCCGAGATACCTAAGTAGGTCAAAATCACCAATTTTCGCATAAGAACAATCCTGTCCGAGTTTAATGTATCACAGTTTAAAGATTTCGAATTCTACCATAGCAATTCAACTACAAATTTGATGAAATTTGACAAAGATCATCTTAAGACAAATATCTACGACTTTCATGTTCGGCCAAAGATCTAAAACAGTCTAGATCCTATGTCAAAAACGCGATCAAGATCATTCCTAAGTTCTGTCCAAGATTTCAAGATCTAGATTCAAACAGTTCGGTTTCGGTGGGTTTTCACATATCAAATCGACTCCAAAAATTCTCAAACATTTACAGTAGCTAGATCTAAGTCTTAGGAACGTTTTTTGTGTTTTAAGTTTCTCCGTTCTAAGGTTCGGAAAAATTCATCAAATTTGTTGCGTCGGTAGAAAGTTTAGATTGACAGATTTTTGATTTCTTGTTAATTTTTTAGTTTTGAATGTTTTAATTCATCCCAAAACCATGTAAGAGTTAACTTACAGAGTTTATGAACGTCCGGGATCGTCTATTCGAAGGCGTGGCTTCCAGTCCACCGTTTCTCCTCTCCGTTCGTCGGGTTCTACGATCTAGATCCAATACGAGGTGTAGAAGAGAAAAGAAGAAGATTAGGATTCGTTTTCGAATCGTTTATGGAACAAAGATTGGATCGAGACTTACCACGACTCTGGAGATCCTAGAAATTTCGTCCAACAGCGTTCGTCTTGGTTTCGTGCCTCCGACGACTCCGGATTTAGGGTTTCGAATGTGTAGAAAGTTGTAGGGTTTCGTAAAAGTATTCGGAGCTCCCAAGGGGGTTTATTTATAGATTTCCAGGTCCTAGGGCGTCCAACATCTGACCTAAGGGTCTTGGATCGAGAGACGTTCAACCGAAAGTCGAAAAATCCGCGTTCGGGCGAGAGATTCACGCAACGGGCGAATCTATCGTGTGGCACGGTCGTGGCGCGCCCAATGCCTTGGGACCGCGCGGCCACCGCGCCGACTTCGCCTGGACTTCGGTCCGGGTGGGTCATGCGATCCGTCATGCTTTTCCGCCTCTCTTTCGGGTTTCTATCCCTCTATGCTCCCGAATTCCGATTTCCGGGTATCTTCGGGTTTCTACTTTCTCTCTAAACTTTTACTCGGGTCTAATTGGATGTTTGGACTCGAATCCTCGAGTTCATTAGTGTCGGGTTTCGGTGTACAATTTACTTACCTTTAATAATTCTTTTTATGTAATTAAATTCCTTTAATTCCTTTTTAAGTTAAATCTCATTTCTCATTTCCTTATCTTTATTTATTTATTTATTTGCTGGATTTATCTATTCTTTAATTCTTTTTAAGTTAAATCTCATTTCTCATTTCCTTATCTTTATTTATTTATTTATTTGCTGGATTTATCTAGTTATTTTATTTATTGTATTTATTGTTTATTTATTTAATTATTGTTTTATTTTATGTTGGAAAATTCTCGGGTATTACAGTCTACCCTCCTTAAGAATCAACTTCGTCCTCGAAGTTGTGTTTCGGCTTTTCTCGTGCTAAGGTCTTGTGTTTGTTTTATTATGTTGTGACTGAACTTAGAATTAAAACTTCTAAGCTGCCTACGTACCCGGTAAAGGGATCAAGCCATAACGTAGTTCAAAAGTTTACAAAAGTGCACGAAAAATAGGTGGTATGACATCCTCTCCCCCTTAAGATTGCAGTTATGTCCCCATAACTGTGTCGGTATCAGTTTGGAACAATGTCGGGTAGCGTTCTCTCATGTCGGATTCTACTTCCCAAGTTGTCGTCTCACTTTCGTGGTTTGACCAAAGAACCTTGATCATTTGACGGTTTTGTTCCTCGTTACTCGTTCCTTAGTGTCAAGAATACGCACTGGGACTTCCTCGTAAGTCAAGTCTTCATCGAGCTCAATTATCTCCGGTTGAAGTACATGTGTCGGGTCCGGCACATACTTCTTTAGTTGCGAGACATGGAAGACATTATGAACTCTATCTAAGTGTGGGGGTAAAGCCAATCGGTACGCTAAAGTTCCGACTCGTTCTAGAATTTCGTAAGGTCCTATGTATCGAGGACTCAACTTCCCTCGCTTGCCAAAGCGCATCACCCCCTTCATGGGTGATATCTTTAGCATGACCCTATCTCCCACTTGAAATTCTAGGTCTCGTCGTCTCACGTCGGCATAACTCTTTTGACGGTCTTGTGCGGCTTTCATCTTCCCTTGAATCACTTTGACTTGTTGAGCCATGTCTTCGATAAGTTGTGGTCCCACTACCACGCACTTATCGTTTTCTTCCCAGCTCAACGGACTTCGGCACTTTCGTCCATACAACGCCTCGAAAGGTGCCATGCCGATGCTAGCATGGTAGCTATTATTATAGGAACACTCAATCAAGGGTAAATGAGATTCCCAATTCCCTTTAAATTCCAACACACATGCTCTCAGCATGTCTTCTAGTGTTTGGATTGTCCTCTCGGTTTGTCCATCCGTCATCGGGTGGAATGCGGTGCTCATTTTGATTTGAGTACCGAGAGCTCTTTGTAACTCCGTCCAGAAATGAGAGACAAATCGACTGTCTCTATCGGAAATGATATCATGTGGTACTCCATGTCGTCGTACCACATTATCAATGTAGGCTCGGGCCAATTGGTCCATAGTCCACGTGTCTTTCATTGGGATAAATATGGCTGTCTTTGTTAGCCTATCCACAATCACCCAAATCTTGTTCATGCCTTTAGGTGATCGGGGTAATCCCGAGACAAAGTCCATTGAGATGCTATCCCACTTCCAACTTGGAATCTCTAGTGGTTGCATCAATCCTAAGGGTTTATGTCGCACTGCCTTAACCTTTTGGCAGGTGAGACATCTCGCCACGAAGTTCGCCACTTCTTCTTCATTCCCGGCCACCAATAGATCTTCTTCAGATCTTTGTATAGCTTGTCACCTTATGGATGTACGGAATATGGCGTGTTGTGCCCTTCCTCCATCAACCTTTGTTTCAACTCGGCACATTTAAGGGGCACACACCATCTCCCTTTAAAACGGATGCTTCCATCCTCGTGGACAGCAAATCCTATTGCCTTTCCTTCGGCAATATACCCTTTTATCTTTTCGAGTTTCGGGTCGCCCGGTTGAGCGAGTCGAATCTCGTCCAATATTGGAGTTTCTACGATCATGGCATTGACCGTTTCTCTCACTGTGCCAGGATGCACAAGTTCTAACTCCAATCTTGCCAACTCCATATACAATGCCGGCGGAATTACCAACGAGTTTGTCACGTGTTGGGTTTTCCGACTTAGGGCATCGGCTACCACATTCGCCTTCCCCTCGTGGTATGCTATCTCTGAATCGTAGTCTTTAATAAGTTCCAACCACCTTCGCTGTCTCAAATTCAACTCCTTCTGAGTGAATATATATTTCAAGCTCTTGTGGTCGGTGAACATTCGACACTTGCGCCCATAAAGATAATGTCTCCATATCTTTAGAGCGAAAATGACCGCTGCCAACTCCAGGTCGTGGGTCGGATAATTTTCCTCGTGAGGTTTTAGTTGGCGTGATGCATAGGCTACGACTCTCGAGTCTTGCATCAAGACACAACCTAAACCTTCCTTCGAAGCATCGCTATATACTTCGAAGTCACCATTCTCTGATGGTAGTGTTAATACGGGTGTGGTTATGAGTCATTTCTTCAGCTCTTGAAACGCAGTCTCACACGCTTCGGTCCACTCGTATTTTGCTCCTTTCTTCAGTAGCTGGGTCAAATGACGTGCAATCCTTGAAAAGTCCTTCACAAATCGCCTATAATACCCGGCTAATCCAAGGAAACTCCTTATTTCCGTTGGACTCTTCGGAGTTGCCCACTCCGTCACGGCAGAAACCTTTGCCGGATCCACTGATACTCCATCAACGGATACTATGTGTCCGAGAAATGCCACTTCTCTCAACCAGAAATCACATTTGGACAATTTGTCGTACAGCTGATTTCTTCGCAAGATTTCTAACACTTGATGTAAGTGTTTTGCATGCTCTTCCTCGCTCTTTGAGTAGATCAGGATGTCGTCGATGAACACTACGACGCACTGATCTAACAATTCTCGGAACACGTTGTTCATGAGATTCATGAACATGGCCGGAGCATTTGTTAACCCGAAGGATAACACTGTGAACTCGTAATGGCCATATCGCGTTCGAAATGCCGTCTTCGGAATGTCCTTCTCGGCGATCCTCAATTGATGATACCCAGATCGCAAATCGATCTTCGAGAATACTGAAGCTCCCTTCAGTTGGTCAACAGATCCTCTATTCTCGGTAGGGGGTATTTATTCTTAATGGTCACTTGGTTTAGTCCTCGGTAATCTATGCAAAGACGTAGTCCTCCGTCTTTCTTCATAACGAATAAAACCATTGCTCCCCAAGGGGACGTACTCGGTCTTATGTAACCTTTTCCCAATAGTTCCTCGAGTTGTTCCTTTAACTCTTTCATTTCCAGTGGTGCCATCCGGTACGGAGCTTTTGAGACAGGCTCTGTCCCCGGAATGAGATTTATAGTGAATTCAAGATCTCTCTCAGGTGGCATGCCCGGAACGTCCTCAGGGAACACGTCCGGGTATTCTCTTACCACTGGTATGCTATCAACCTTGTTTTCTTCCGCCTCAAGGTTGTGCACATAGCGCGCATATAGTTCATACCCCTTACGCATCAAGTTACTTAATTTGAGTGCACTAACGATTTTGTTACTCTTCTTAGGGGGCTGAGAGTAAAAGATAACTCTCTTTCCCTTACTTTTTGACAAGGTGATCTTTTGCTTTTGGCATTCGATCACCGCCTTATACTGGGATAACCAATCCATCCCCAGTATGATGTCAAAGTCTCTTAAGTTAAATTCTACCAAGTTTGCGAAGAATTCTACATTCTTTATCTCTATAGGAATTCCGTTATATCGTTTAGAGCAAGACACTACTTCTCCAGAAGGCAATTGAATTCCTAAGCTAATTCTCTCGCACTTAGGTAGATCTAACTCAGGTACTATCCTTGATGCTATAATTGAGCAACTAGCTCCAGAATCAAATAGAATTCTAAGGGGTGTATTCAACACATAAAATGTGTCTGCCATCACTTCTCCTTGCGCAGGCACGTCCGCTTGGTTCACCACGTTCAGCCTCCCCATAGGGCGTCCCTGATTGCCCTGCTGATTCGCATTCGGCTGCTGATTTTGTTGCTGGTTTTGATTCTGAGGGGGCGGAGGTCGTTGGTTCTGGTTCTGGTTTTGCGGCCTATTCTAAGGGGGTCTATACCCTTGGTTATTCCCGTTTCGCCCGTTTTGATTTTGAGGCTGTTCTTGCCCCGCGACCAAATCGTCCCTTCTCGTTATGTTCTCGAGCCTAGTCCGGAAATCC
The DNA here is from genome assembly GCA_030278955.1 of Hygrophila difformis. NCBI lineage: Eukaryota > Viridiplantae > Streptophyta > Magnoliopsida > Lamiales > Acanthaceae > Hygrophila > Hygrophila difformis. The sequence goes on from JAOANR010000010.1 coordinate 25,738,905, forward strand.
CGTCGAACGTGACCCATTCGACCGCATCGGTAACAGGCGCCTCGTTGCTGGCATCCCCTTGCCAGATGGGGTCGTCCACATCTCGGGCAAGGTGGTACCGGATCTTCTTGGTTGAACCTCCTCCCAGTGTTGTTTTGTTGGGGCCTATTCGACCCTCTGCGCTGCTCGTTCCTTCCAGTGTTGTTCTCGTTTCTTGAGTCTCGGCTACTCTTGTCTTGGGGACCCCTGCTGGACTCCCCACTCACCCTTCTTTTCAGCTGCTGCACGCGTGCTACCGCCACGGCGCGGTCATACATAGCTTGCAAATCGGGGTAGTGTACCCCCGCGATTGCCTCGCACACAGACAGGTTCAGTCCCATCTGGAACTTCTGTGCCTTTTCTGCATCAGTAGGCACTAGCCTTGGTGCGAACCTCACCAGCTCCTTGAAGCGTGTGTAGGATTCCTGCACCGTTTGGCCCCCTTGCTTCAGCGACAGGAACTCTTCGTACATGGCAGCTTTAGTACTCAAGGGATAGAATCGATCCCTGAGTAGTTCCATCATCTCCATCCACGAGTAGGGCTCGTCATCTTCAGTCAGTTTGGCTTGCGTCGCCTGCCACCAGTCGTCAGCTTCGCCTCCCAAGTAGTATGAGGCGACATGCACTCTTTCTCCTTCCGGACATTTAACTGCTCCCAGCAGTTTGTCGAAGGTCCGGATCCACTCTTCCAGTTTAGCTGGATCCTCCTCACCAGCATAGTGGGGCGGCTGGTAAGGATTCACCATCGCCAGGTAGTTAGGGCGAGCTTGGGGCGGAGGTACCGCCGCAGCTTGACCCTGGTTGACTTGCGCGTTTCCGAGCGCAATCAACACTTCCTCTATCGTCCTAAGACGATCGCCCACATTGTTCGGTGCGGGGGCGTCCTGCGCACCTTGGGGCTGTTCCATCTCAGGTTGAATCGGTTCAGTGACGTTTGGTGGTGTTTCAGTAGGTGTTTCGGTAGTAGTTTGGGGAGCGGTTTGAGTACTTCCTCTTCCTCTGGGTGCCATTCTGGTACAAATGGGATAGATTAGGACTGGTGAATTTAGCATATAGTCTAAGCAATTTCTATAAATGTATATGTGTGTTGCAATTTAGCACGTGGTGCTTTGTTCGAACTAAGAAGCGTCGTACGCTTCGGGGTTTTATTTTATTTCGAATTTTTTTTTTCACGGCTGTACGGACGAATCTGTCCGATTTTTTTTTTCGATTTGTTACAAATAAATCGGGCATTTTATTTCCTCAAAAGAGATTTTAGTACAAAAGTAGAAATAATTTCCTAGCAAACTAGCATCTAACAGTAGAATCTCTAGTGTCTCATGACGTCCTCCGGTGGGGTAGCAGGATCTTCCTCCGGATCTTCCTCCTCCGAACTCGGCGGCAGTAGCTCGTCAAAGATAGTGTTTAAGTCTTGCCCGTGGGCATCGATGTATTCCTTTAGTATTAAGTTTTGTGTAGTGAGGGTTTGGACTTGGCGTTCGAGTTGGTTTATGCGGTGATGATCCGCCTCTCTCAAGTTGCCCATGTGGCGTAAATTGACCTCCAATTGAGCCATACGGTACGTCATTTGCTCTAAGGTTTGGTGGGAATCGAGATGAACGCTCATCATCCTGACCATCAACTGCATCATGTCTTGACTAGCCATCTAGCGCAAGCAAGAGATCTAAGTTAATATTCGCCAAGACTCTAAGTTCAATTCGCCAAGATTCTAGATTCAAATTTCGCCATGATTCTAGGTTCAGATTCGCCAAGATTCTAAGTTCAAGTTCGCCAAGATCCTAAGTTCACAGGAGAGATGCAATGTGCAAATGCAAATGATGATTCCCCCCAATAATAATTTAATGAACCACATATATATATTTTTCCATAGGTTTAAAAATAAAAATTTTCCATGGAAATAATACTTTAAAATTTAAAATAATAGTCAAAATATTAATAATAGTTTAAAAATAATAATGGTTTAAAAATAGTAGTTTTAAAAAAATAGCCGGGCTCTGATACCAACTTGTAACACCCCGGTTTTTGGTCACCCAGGTCGGGATGTCACCGCCACATCCCCTTAGTAAGACACGGTTTCTCCGAGCTTACTAAAGAGATGCAAGGCTAGGTATTGCAGTATTTAAAAGTATTTAAATCATTCAAGATAGCTGATAATGGCCAAAATTGTCCATTATTTCCAATCCATTTCCGTGTCTAAGACGGACAGTTTGATCGTGTTTCCATCTTATTGTAATAAGAAAGCAGTTAAATTCGACAGATTAATGCGAGTTTGTAAGAACATCGAGCCGGTAATAAAAAGACACAAAATATGCAATTTTTAATTGTATTTGTGTTAGAAAAATCCAAAAACATGAAAAAAGGAAAAAGAAAAGAAAAAGGAATGAAAAGATGGGCAAAAGAATAAAAGAGCCCACAAAAATCCAAAAAGATGGGAAAAAGATTTAAAATCCCACAACTGAAACTTGGTTAAGTGTTGAAGCATAATTCGAATTGTGTACAATTCGAATTAATTCGAATTGCACAACAATTCGAATTGCTAAAGAGAACAAAGAAATGGTTAAGTGTTGGAAGGGATGAAGAAGCCTAATTCGAATTGTTCAAGTTCGAATTAATTCGAATTAGGGAATGAAGAGAGAAGAAGCCCAAAGGCAAGAAGAAGATGCAATTCGAATTGTCCAATTCGAATTAATTCGAATTGGCACAAACAATTCGAATTGCCAACAAGTGCAAGGAAGCCAAGCAGAAACCCTCATCCAATTCGAGAAAAGACCAATTCGAATTCTTCACAACAATTCGAATTGACAACTGAGGGCCAAATTTCCAGCTCAAGGAGGAGACCTCACAATTCGAATTAATTCGAATTGATTGAATTAATTCGAACTTCACTCATCAAAGCTGTGGAACATGAGCACAACATTGGTGGGCCTAGGGTTTTGAAGATTGTCTATAAAAGCAGACCTTCAACAACAGAATCAAGAGATCAAGAATTTGGCCAAAAAGCAGCTTGGGACAAAAAGAACAGCAGGAGGTTCCACACCCCTTAAGGGTTAGGCAGGTAGTTTAGTTTAGTTTAGTTTATTTTTCTTGCAAGTAGTGTAATCTTTACGTGCTTTGATCTTAGTTTAGTGTAGAAGCAGTTTGTATAACCCTTAGAGTAGTCATTTTCCATATTTTTACATGCTTTCTAGTTAGAATAAACCCTACCTTCAAGCTAATGATGGTCTTGGGTTCTTTATTTTGCTTTCAAAGTGTCAATACAAGGAAAATTTCCAGAAATAGTTTTATTCATGTGTTTTGGCACTCTTTAATGCTTTCTCTAGAAATAAATGCTTAGTATGTTTGTTTGTTTCAACTAGGTTACATTTATTATGTCCTAGTTGACATTCAAACTTAATAAATGCATGTTTGGTGGGTTTTTGGTTTGATTTTGTACCTTGAAGCTTCAAATAAGTGTTCTTAGATTTTAGATGTTTTTAGGTTTGTTGACATTTATTTTTATGCTTTATTTTTCATGCCTTGGTTCTATTTCATGCTGCCTTAGATAACTTGAGTGTTCTTAGTCTAGTCATGCAGTTCTTAGATAATTAGATGTTTTAGGTTCTTTGATCTTTGATCCTTTGTTTGTAGAAATAGGGTTTGAATCTTGCCAATACCCACTGGACATGTATTTGCTTCTTACTTGAAAATTTCACTAGGGTGGCTGTGAAATGACATTGATGTGAGATGAGGGATTTAGTAAATCTAAAACCATCATTACAGCACAGTGTTCACCTAACCCATACTTGTGAGAACAAAAATTGTTGTTGTTTGAAACTGCGTAATTCGAATTGAGGCAATTCGAATTATCTCGAATTGCCTAAGAAATTCGAATTGCACACCTAAAAATTTCCCTCATGTAGTTTTCAACCAATTTGAATTCTCTAATTCGAATTAATTTGAATTGGTTCAACAATTCGAATTGGGAAAGGAAACCACATTGTATTGCATATCATCCATTCATGCCTTAGTTTATCTCCCATCTCTTACCAAATTCGAGTTGTGCAATTCGAATTAATTCGAATTGCTGAACAATTCGAATTCACCCTCCTCTTGAGGTATATGCCTTAGTCAATTTTGAGCAAGGAAAGGACTTCATCAATTCGAGTTGTCTAATTCGAATTAATTCGAATTGCTCAACAATTCGAATTAGATGATATCTCATTCCTTTGCAAGGATTAATTGGGTAAGATCATACTTCATCCTTCATGCATTCTCAATTCGAATTACCCCAATAATTCGAATTGAACTATCCTTCTATTTTGAAAACTCCAAAAATATTTTTCTTCCATGATTTGTGTAAGTTGCATGGATGTATTGGGCCTAGGCCCAATTCATCTGATTTCTATCCATTAAACATTTCAACCCATTAGTGTCCACTTATTGTGTGCTTAACACCCACACAATACCAAAAATATTTTCTTACTTTTATGTTTTCTCTTTCATTGTATGTATGAACGGATAACGAGAAACGCACAGATTAATGTTGGTGAAAGGTCCCTTCACAGGGATATCGACTAACCCGTCTTCTGTGTGTCAAACATTATCTGTTATTTTGCATGGTCTGATTAGTGGTTGGTGGAAGCTTCGGCGAGCGTTCTCTTCACTAAGAGTTTCGATTAGTCACTCAGCCAACTCCTAATCATATACAGTTTTAATTCTCCTTATCTTAATTTCCAACCTGAATTCAAGTTGTAATAGTATCAACTGATGTCGACCAACATCAGTTGAGAAATATTACAGCAAGAAATATGTGGGTTTTTCTTCCACTCACAGACAAAAGAAAACTAAATGACGGCGGTCACCGTTGTTTGGAATTTTTTTTGTCTAAAATCAATCATCTGGGAAAATTGGGAACCGGACAGCAGATGTTTACAGTCCGGAGAACCCCAACTATCTCTGGCACTCTTTTTAGCCGATTTCTTCTCTTCTCAGGCTAATCCACCTTTGTGTATCGCATTCTGTCTAACCCCACCATATATTTTGGGGTATTTTATTTTCCTTTTCATATACTTGTATGCATGATACTATTATGTAGATGTTCTGGTCTTATTGCTATTTTGGGGATCCTTCCCCTTGGACACAGAAGTCTTGATTTAAATCAGATGCTGCATAATAAATTTCCAACAAAAACTCCTTTGTAAAATCCGGATCTGAGTAAGGGATAAATTCAACAGTTATGACTAATTCATATTCCACTGGGGGTTGATTTTGAGAGCTTAGAAGCAGAGTCAGCGATTAGGTCTCGTCTAGACTGAAAGGATCTGTGTTTTAATTGAGAGTTTAGTACCTGTTTAGGGAATGATTTTCAGATATCAATTGGTTTCTCAAAATTGCTGTGTGTTGGAAATCTGATATTAGATATCGCATTAAGTCAATATCCACTTGGGTGTAGATGAGATGTGATAAATAATACTAGAGGAACAACATTTAGGCCTTGGTGAATTTCTAAGGTAAGGTCGAGTATTCCTTCGACTACTAGCTTCTTCTGCCAAAGTCTAGAATTGAGTCTTGAGTGAGTGCATCCGGAATAGGTTCATTTATGGATCTGTTTCATTTAGTTTGTATCTCATAACTACCCAGAAGTTGTAAGCCCTGTGGCTTATTGATATCTCGGGGGTTCTTGATCTGCATCTGGTCACCAAGACCAGGGGCTCTTTTATACTAACGGAAAGAGACGTTTTTAACGCTTCCGAGTGATAGATTTAAATGCTTTCTTTACAGCTTTCTTTATTGCTTTCCTTTAAATGCCTTCATAGAGGTCACTCGGAAGAATTAGGGGCTGTCCATCTGTTAAAAGGTTTGAGAGTTATGGAATGGTTTGGGGCGTGATTTGAAACTTTGGGTGTGACATGGAGGAATGATAGGAGTACTTGGCATGTCAACTAATGATATGTTAGGTGTTGCTTATCCACCACATATCAATGATACGCCTTAGCATGGCCATGTGAGGGCAGTTGTGAGTCTGTGGTATCTTAGAAATTGAGGTCTTAAGAGCATGTAAATTCTCACCGTAAGTACCTGTCTGTTAAAGGGAACATGGTGTAGAAAGCATGAGAGTTAGCTAACTAGAGGATTATCCCAAGCTAAGATCTGTGTATAAAAATGGAAGTTTAATTGTGTTTCATCTGAATCTTGTCCAATCTTTATTTATTTCCTCCCTGTCCCTTCTGTCACATTTTAAATCTGCTTTCTAGATAGTGTAGCATAATTTTATATTGCTTTCATAGAGTAAATTTAACTGCTTTCCTCAATCTAATTTACCATGCTTTGTAGAATAATTTTTACTGCTTTCATGATCTGGTTTAATTTATGTCAAGTAGTTGTTAGAAAACCTTGCAAAACTTGAAACGAGTAACCGAGTGGAAAATCTTAGTAAACGACGTGGGCCCTGCTTCCATCGCACATCCTCCAGTGAACGATCCGGTACTTACTATAAATTACTGCAATTTTTGACTCCGTGCGCTTTCGGGAGCACAGTTTCTTGACACGAGTAAATAAAAACATAGCATTTTGGGAAAATACTCATACAGTGGGAAGATGTTCAAAAGCTTCATGGCAGGTGCTTTCGTGACATGAAATTATGAGAAGTATCATGGCGCAGATACCAGGGACTTTCAGGGTGACAGACTGAAGGTCAATCCCGGTTGCACCATGATATTTGTCAAAAGTTTCATGGCGGGAAGGACCACAGCGCCGGTTGAGATTAAAACACCCCACATGAGTAATAAAACGGGAATTACAACATATCCTTAAACCCCTTCCCTACATCATAACTCTTTTCATTTAATAAATCCACACCTGATATTTCAGAAAATTACTCGTGTTAATGAAACTCGTCAAAAGTTTCATGGCGCCGTTGCCGGGGAAATGCAGACAGTTGTAATAAATAATACTTTATTAAGTATTGAACAATGATGTCTGGTAAGATTGAATTATTTACCCCGGCTGCACCATGAAACTCGAAACTGGTGCAAAAGTTTCATGGCGCCGTTGCCGGGGAGGATGCAGCGCCGTTTACTAGGAGAATTACACTCCTGATTTACTCATAGATAGTTTTTGTATCTACTTTCAAACCATTACTAACCTGGGGGTTGTACAGGTACTGTCAAAAGCTTGATACCAACTGCTTATGCAACGGAGAAGGAGCACATTACCGGAGCTACCGTTCGATCTAGAAATAGAAAGGACCGCTCGCCAACTGAGGGCAGAAGCCAGAAGACGGAAAGAGCAGGAGTGTCGGATCCGCACTTCACCCGAAACATCGAGCAGCGATCTATCAGACATGGCAGATAACCAGAATATTCCCCCGATCTTACCCCTAGACCAACCACCAAATAACCCTGGTAATGGAGCTGACGGAGGAGTGGTAGAGCATCCTAATCGTGCCAACGAAGAGGAGAATCTACCAAATCCCAATCAGCAACAATACCAGCAATTCCACCAACAACCACCACCACCCGTAAACCAATTTCACCAAAACCAAAATATACCAAACCAACAATACCAAAACCAAGCTTTCAATCCAGATCAGTTTCAGAACAACCCACAAGATCCACATAACTTTCAGCAATTTCCCAATTACCACCAACAGTACCAGAACCAAGCTGAACAAGGAAATCAACAACAACAGCAAGCAGCAGCAGACTTCATGCAACCAATAGTAGAGCCCTATCTAGATGGACCTGGGAGAGCACATTTTCCTGCGCGCAATTTCGAGCTCAAACCGGCACTCATTAATTTGGTGCAAAACAATCAGTTCTGCGGTGCAAATCATGAGGACCCTCATGATCATCTCCAGACCTTCCTGGAGCTCTGCGACACGATCAAAAATCAGGGAGTCTCTCCTGATGCTATAAGGCTAATGTTGTTTCCATTTTCTCTATATAGTGGTGCCAGGGACTGGTATAAGTCATTGCCTATCAATCAGAGGAGCACTTGGGCAGACTTGGTGAGGAGCTTTTTGCTGAAGTATTTTCCAGAATCAAAGATTGAGGAAGGACGAGCTAAGATTGGAGATTTTAAAATGAAGCCAGACGAATCATTGTACGATGCGAAGGAAAGATTCTTGGGCCTCATCAGGCGATGCCCCCAACATGGGTACGCACCCTGGGAGCAATTGAGGAAATTCTACGGAGGACTCACCCATCCATGGAGAACAATGTTAGACGCGGCTGGCGGACGACATTTGCTCCACTTGCCTATGGACCAGGCTTGGGAGAAGATTGAGACAATGTCTGTCAACAGATCCATCCTAAACACAGATGATAGGAAGGAGAATCCTCCTAGAAAAGTCTTTGCTGTAAGTGAAGGGAAGATAGATTTTGAAAAATTGCAAGAACAGGTAGCTGCGATACAGCTGAGCCAGGATAAAGGAAAGGGAACAGACGCTTCCCAGGCAGGAACCTCATCAGATCAAGTCCAAACACAGCAATCGGGAGTTGTCTGTGAACTGTGTCAGGGACCTCATCCAACTGACACATGCCAACAGATAGCTACCGAGAGCTGTAATTATGCCGGGAACTACCAAAATCGCCATCCCAATCTCTCTTACTCCAACAACAATGCACTTAACGCGCATTTGTTGCAGCCAAACCACCCCAACTAGTTTGCAAATCAAAACCCACAGCAAAACTTCAGACCTCAGAATCAAGGATTCGTCCAGCAAAGAGTGCAGAACTTTCAAAATCAGAATCAGAATTTCCAACCTCAAATCCAACAGAGGCCTAATCAGAACCAAGGCCAGAATTTCCAGAATTTCCAATCCCAACCTGATCAGACTCAACAATATAACCAAAGGCCACCATCTCGTCTGGAGAATCTGATGACTGAGTTTATAGCCAATCAGAAGGATATAAACCAACAACTACAGTCATCAATCAAGAATGTGGAGACGCAAGTCACCCAGTTGGCCAAGGAACTTCAGAACAGGGGGAAAGGAGCACTTCCAAGCAGTACTGAAGCTAACCCGCAGTGTAAAGCAATCACACTGCGGGGAGGAAAAACTCTAAAGGGAGTTGTTGGATATGGAAAAGAGACGGCCGAGAAGGAAAAGGATCCATTGGAGGGTGAAAAAGAAAATGAAAGGATTGAAGGAAGAGATGGTATTGGACTGGTCGAGGACAAATCAGAAACAGCTATTTCGCAGGCTGAAGCTGCAAAGGGAGCTGAAAAGGGTAGGGTTGAAGGTACAACTTCCTTCTCTTTACCACCAAAAACAAACAATAATAAGTACATGCCAAGGGTGCCGTACCCGGCATGAAAAATTTAAAAAGTTCTTAGAAAGACTGAAAGCTGTCGAGATCACTATTCCATTGGTCGAAATGATTTCAGAAATGCCCGTCTATGCTAAATTTCTTAAAGAAATGATTTCAGGGAAGAGAAAAATTGAGCAGGAGGAAGTAGTGGTTTTGAACAGCAGTTGCAGTGCCATTATCCAAAGAGTGCTACCGGAGAAGAAGGAAGATCCAGGATGTATTACATTGCCGATCCACATTGGGAAGACTAATGTTGGAAAAGGATTGTGCGATCTGGGTTCGAGCATCAATGTTATGCCACTTGCCATGGTGAAACGTCTTCACTTGGGAACAATTGAACCGGCTACAATGAAGCTACAGCGTGCAGACCGATCAATTACCCATCCAATCGGAATCCTGAAGGACGTAATTGTCAAGACGGGAGGGACCCTCTTTCCCGTCGACTTCATTATTCTGGATATAGAGGAGGACTACGAGATGCCACTGATCATAGGCCGCCCCTTTCTCTCAACTGGTGGTGCACTTATAGACGCGCGATCAAATCAAATCAAGCTCCGAGTCGGAGAAGAAGAATTGAATTTCAACATGGGAAAGCTGCAGAAGTTCCCGTCTGAGGGATCTTGTTCCATTTTTGATGTAATAGACAGTAGGAGTGAGGATGAGAGCATAGACTCTGTGACTGATGAGCCAAGCAAAGTTTCAAAACAGGTACTGAAGCCTGAAGGTGCGGGCGGAGCAACCAAGGAGCTGCAACGCTGTCCACTTCGAGGACCCTATCTCTGGGGACCTTGAAGAATTCGATGGGGTTGAGTTCATCCCGGAGGAAGAAGAAAGCACTGCTGAGGAGGAAGTGGATCCTGTACTGACACATGATCCTGAAGGTAAATCTGATCTCTCTCTCCCATCCATTTCTCGCAAATTACTGCCTTCCGTTGAATGCCCACCAGAGCTTGAACTTAAAATACTTCCGGACCATCTTAAGTACGTCTTTCTCGCTGAACATAAAAGATTACCGATGATTGTGTCAGCCAAGCTGACACAACAACAAGAAAAAGCTCTGGTAGACATTCTAAAGAAATATGTACATGCAATCGGATGGACCATTTCTGATATAAAAGGAATAAGCCCCTCTGTTTGCATGCACAGAATTTTAATGGAAGAGGAGTACAAGCCCTCAAGGCAACCACAAAGGCGTCTGAACCCCCATATGCAGGAAGTGGTAAGGAAAGAAGTTATCAAGCTCTTAGATGCTGGTATAATCTATCCTATCTCTGATAGCAAATGGGTTAGCCCAGTACAGGTCGTACCGAAACGCGGGGGGATCTGTGTAACGACTAATGAGCAAGGAGAAGAAGTGGCGACGCGTCCAGTGACCGGTTGGAGAGTTTGCATCGACTACCGGAAGCTCAATACCGCTACCAGGAAGGACCATTTCCCCTTGCCATTCATTGATCAGATGCTGGAGAGGTTGGCCGGAAGGGAGTATTACTGCTTTTTGGATGGGTACTCTGGCTATAATCAGATTGTAATAGCTAGCGAGGATCATGACAAGACCACATTCACTTGCCCATATGGAACTTTTGCGTACAGGCGCATGCCTTTTGGACTTTGTAATGCGCCTGCCACATTTCAACGATGCATGATGTCAATTTTCTCAGAATTTATCGAAAAATGCATTGAAGTTTTCATGGATGACTTCTCTGTGTATGGAGATACTTTTGATGAATGCTTGACTAATCTTGCACAGATTTTGAAAAGATGTGAGGACACCAACCTAGTTTTGAACTGGGAGAAGTGCCATTTCATGGTCACCGAAGGAATAGTGTTGGGTCACCGCATCTCGCGCGCAAGTATCGAAGTCGACAGGGCTAAGGTCTCAGTCATCTCAAACCTCCCATTGCCTAATTCAATAAAAGCAGTTAGGAGTTTCTTAGGGCATGCCGGTTTCTACCGGAGATTCATTAAAGACTTTTCTAAAATTGCCAAGCCGCTCACTAACTTGCTGTGTAAAGAAAATCCTTTTGTAATAAATGAAGCGTGTGTTCAAGCCTTTGACACGCTCAAAGAAATGTTGATTTCTGCCCCAATAGTACAACCAGCCGATTGGTCAATGCCTTTCGAGGTAATGTGTGATGCAAGTGATCTCGCTATGGGTGCAGTTCTTGGGCAACATAAGGAAGGGAAGCATTGCGTGATTCATTACGCAAGTCATGCCCTGAATGAGGCCCAAATTAACTACATCACCACGGAGAAGGAGATGTATGCTGTGGTTTTTGCGTTTGATAAATTCAGACAATATCTTATTGGTACGAAAACCACAGTGTACACAGATCACTCTGCACTGAGATACTTGTTTAGCAAACAAGACGCCAAACCTCGATTAATCAGGTGGGTACTTTTGCTGCAAGAATTCAACATTATAATAAAAGATAGAAAAGGCAGAGACAATGGTGCTGCTGACCATTTGTCTCGACTAGAAAATGATAAAAATGAGCTAGCCGTAAATGAGAATTTTCCGGACGAGCAACTGTTTGCCTTGCATCTTCATGATCAAGCTTGTCCGTGGTTTTCCGATATTGCTAACTTTTTAGCATGCGGAATAACCCCACCATTTCAAAGCAGGGGCCACAAAGCAAGGTTCAACCGAGATGTAGTTAACTACTTCTAGGAAGATCCTTATCTCTTCAAGCATTGTGCAGATTCTATTATTAGACGATGTGTAACTGAGCACGAGGCTTATCAAATCGCTAGGAAATGCCATGAATCGGAATATGGAGGTCACCATGGCCCCACTCGAACAGCTCATAAGGTGCTCGAGTGCGGTTTTTATTGGCCTACCATTTACGAGGATTGCAAAGCGTTTGTTAAAGCTTGCGACAGATGCCAAAGACTAGTGAATATCTCCAAGAGGGATGAGATGCCTCAACAAGGAATTCTCACTCTCGAGATTTTCGATGTATGGGGTATTGACTTCATGGGACCATTCCCGACATCTGATGGGAACCATTACATCTTGGTAGCTGTCGATTACGTTTCCAACTGGGTTGAGGCCGTTGCACTGCCAACCAACGATGGCAACCAGGTCGTCAAATTTTTGAAAAATAACATTTTCAATAGATTTGGTGTACCCAGGGTGATCATATCAGATGGAGGAACCCATTTTGTTAATAAAGCATCTGCAAACTTTATGAGCAAAAATGGAATTCTCCATAAGATCGGCACGCCTTACCATCCCCAAACCAGTGGTCAAGTCGAGGTCTCTAACCGCGAAATCAAACACATACTCGAGGCCACTGTGGGGACAACTCGCAAAGATTCGTCACGTAAGCTCAATGATGCTTTATGGGCATACCGCACTGCATTCAAGACTCCCATTGGGATGTCTCCATACAGACTCATCTTCGGAAAGGCCTGTCATTTGCCCGTAGAACTAGAGCATAAGGCTTACTGGGCCGTACGAATGCTCAATTTTGACTCACGAGTTGCTCAGAGTAAGCGCAAGTTGGACCTCAATGAAATTGAGGAAATACGTGCGCAAGCTTATGAAAGCTCGAGGATTGATAAAGAGCGGACCCAGAAGTTACACGATCGTCGTATTAAATCTAAACACTTCTATGTTGGCCAGAATGTCTTGTTATTTAATTCTACGTTGAAGCTGTTCCCCGGAAAGCTTAAATCCAGATGGGAAGGGCCATACGAAGTGATGCACGTGTTTGAAAGTGGAGCTGTCAGGATCCGAACTGACAAAGGAGAGCTGGTGGTGAATGGACACAGATTGAAGGAGTATCTTGGGCAGTTTGACCCCGAAAAAGAAGCTCAAATGACAACAGAACCGGCTTATGCTCAATAAATATTATATTTACTTACTTATTTATTACTTTCTCCACTTATTCTTATTGGGACAAAGTATCCAAAAATCAATTGAACATTTAGAGTACCAAGACTCTAAATGTGAGGATGTTGATATTTGGAGAAAACCTAATACTTTTATATAATTGTTTTGCAGGAATTCAAGGAACCAACAAAAAGAAAGATAAAGCTCCCAAAAACCAGGTTCCCGGTTGGGTTAATATTATATTTAATGAAAATTAATTCTGGAATTTAGAGAAATCTAAAATCCAGAATAAATTCATAAAATAAAACTGTTAACCCAACCTAAATTATGCAAGCAATATGTTTTAAATTCTAAGTCTGTGTAGATATGTTTGCTCTTGAGTTCATCTTGATGAACATAAATTTTTGAAAATCCAAATTTTCCTAAGTCTTGGTCTTGGATGTGGTTTAATTTTCATTTCAAGAAAATTCGAATTAATTCGAATTGCTTGGAACATACCACATAAGACAGTTTGCCTTGGAAATTTTCACATTCGGATCAGTTAATTCGAATTATGCAGGCAATTCGAATTAATTCGAATTGCCATGCAAATTCGAATTGGCACCCAAGGCAGAATTTTCGGATATTTTAGTAGGCCAAGTACTGCAATTCGAATTGTATGGCAATTCGAATTAATTCGAATTGCCTGACTAATTCGAATTGGCATACAAAAGGCATTCTCTTATGCAAGTAAGCAATTCGAATTGTGGGGAAGTTCGAATTAATTCGAACCACACCAATAATTCGAATTAGCTCACAAAAGCATTCCTATGCAAAGTTGGTCCCTACCACCAGGTTCGAATTATGAGTCAATTCGAATTAATTCGAATTGATTCACAATTCGAACTTGTGTGTAATTTTGCCTTTCAAGCCAATTCGAATTAATTCGAATTGGCCTGAATAACTCGCATCTCTCACAGAATGCACCAATTCGAATTAATTCGAATTGATGCAATAAGTCGAACTCCCCTTCCGAACCCTTTTTATACCCTCTTTCCCTCTCATTTCCCTCACTTTCACTTTTCGCTCTCCCAAAAATCCCCCGTTCTCTCTCTCGCGAAACCCTTCTTCATCGCGAAATCAGTCACTCGTCTCGACCTTTCCTCCGTTCAAACTCGTCGGAAATGGCATCTTCGTCATCGAATCCGAGTGGGAGCAGGGGGTAAGTGTTTCCTTTTTCGCACTCGTTTTTCACAGTTTTTAGTTGTGTCTCTTCGTATTCCTTGTGAAATCGGGGTTGGGGAGGGAATGTGCTCTGTTTTTACAAAAGGGAAGGTCGGAATGTGGTTGGAATAGGGTAGGCGTGTTCGAAGATGATTTAGAAACCAAGTAGGCAGAACCTAGGTTTCTAGGGATTTATGCTGAAACTGCCATTTTTTAGGGTTCGAACGTCTCTGTGATGGGGGTGTTTTCATTTTGAAAATAAGGGTTTCAAAACCCTTAAAAATATGGTTTCTGTTTAGTTTTATTGGTTTTGTTTCTTCATTTTGGTGTTTGCGTGCATATTTGTTTATTCTGTGTTAGTGTTTGAGTAATCTGTGAGTAGGGTTAACACCGTAGACAGTTTCCTGTGCCCACTGTGTTATTTTGATCAGTAGAAAGTTGTTAATGATGACTCGAAATGCATATTGATGATATCTGCAAAAATTTATGTTTTTAAAGCATGAGTTTTGTTGGTAACATTAGTACATTACAGTAGTATAGATGGATCAACTGTTCTCGTTTCTGTTGATGTTTGCATGTATATTGTTATATGAGTATTTTAGTAATGAATGCTGTTGTCGGGTACATGTTGCCCACACATGGCAAACTCAACTCTAAAGGTTGACGTTTGCACATACGGAAACATGGTATTACAGACAAAACCATGCCAAAATTTTTCCAACACTTTTGGCATAGCATTTATGTATAAAAAGACAAATTTTCAGAATTTTTCTTTGTTTAAGTGTTTGATCTTTGTCAACTTGGAACAAGTGGGAAATACTTGTAAGGAATGCTTTGTTTTATTCCTTAAAAACCCACTTTCCAAAACAAAATCCAAATGGGGGACCACTTACACCCCCAATTTCATTAAATAAACAAGTCAACACTTTTCATAAAAATCCAAAAATCACCTTTTGTATGTATGCATGTCTACTTTTATTTTTATTTCTTATTTTTGGTCATGGTCCATTGTTACATACTAGTAATTGCATTATTTGTCACTTGCATTTGCTTTGCATCATTAATCTCTCATCTCCCCTATCTCACATGATTTCAATCACTTTTCAAGTGATAAAAATCAAATCCTTTCGTAGGCTCAAAAACCTACGAAATATTCTCTTTTTGGTCCTTCGACCACCCAAAAACATCTTAGACTATTTATAGTCTAAGAAAAATTTCTAAGGATCCAAGATCCTTATCTCTCTCTTGCTTTCTTTATTTTTGATTTAATAAGAGTAGATTTGATAATCTGACCCATTGGACCTTCATAGTGTACCTCAAGTGAGACAGGTGTTAGAAAGTGAACTGTACTTTGAAGTGGCTGAAGGTATGAGGCTGAGGGTCTCAGACCTAATCATCTCTCCATGTCTTTTCAGAGACATCATTCCCCTAGCCCAAAACGAAGATCACGAGGAAGAAACTCAACTACTGGATCTGCCAGTAGAGCTCCTAGGAGAAATCCTCTCCCGCATCGGAGAGGATTGCATCAAGAAAGTGTGGAAGGTCAGAGAAGTGTGCACCAAGCTCAGGGATGCAGCTGATCTTCCCATTGTCTACAAAAGGTGTGAGCTGGAGACTACCATCGTCAAGATGTGGGAACAAAGGATGGAACTGCAAAAGGAGGCACTCATGGTCAAGTGCGAAGAAGCTGGCAACTACAACCTGAAACTCATCACAGCCCTGCAGGCATTCGGAGCAGGAAACGAAACTCTGGCGTGTGAGCTGCTAAAGGAATGGATTGAGGACAACCACAAGGCCTCAATCTTTGTCAGAGGATACATGCTGCTTAGCAAGCTGGACAATGAACAGGTCCAGCAGGGGGTGTCAATGATCAACAAGATCATAACCAACAGGTTCGTCATGCAATACGTTGGGACTAACGTCTTCGCATGGTTGGCTGATAGCCTGGAGACACCCGACCTGTTTGGAAATCAAGGACCAAGGGTCTACTGCACCAGGGTGATGGAGGAAGATGAGGATGACATGGCAGATTTCTGCGTACCCTGCAGCTTGACGAACTATGTCCATTGGACCAGAATCTTCTTCCAAGATAGAAAGGAAAGATGATGAAGATGGACTGAATCTGTATAGATTCACTTTTGACTGGGCTAACTGGAACTGTGTTTTGGGTAATCTTTTGACTGATCTTTGATGCTAACCTATCCAAGTGTACAGCTTTGTCTGTATTGATGTTTGGTTGTGATTAAGGTCGTGTACTGTATAACGAACCTTGAATTTGTTTGTTTTGATGGTGGTACGACGTATTTTGGTAGTCGTACATTTACTGCTTTCCAAAAGAGAATTTCGTCTTGAGTTCTCCATTATTTGAAAAAGATGTGTGGCAGTCCAAGATGAATAAGTGACTGTCACGCCAAAAACAAGCTGTGACATGCTTGCATGTTCACAGTCAGAAGCACTAATTCGAGTATCATTGCTAAGCTAGGGGTGTCCACACTACAACGGAGAGTACTGGCATGGAAGAAAAAAATCATATAACATGACTCGAAACCCAAATCGAAGGAATCAGAAGCAGAACCTTGAGGGGAGTGAAGAGAGGAACTGTGTTGCAGCTGACCTTCACTCTCCATGACGATTGAAAGGGGTAGGAAACAGGGTGAGATGGGGAGAGGGACAGCAATAAGCGCCAGAACCCTAGAGTGCAGGGGGCGGGGGTGCTGCCGCTCGGGGTGAGGTTACGGCGCCGGGGCGGGTTGTGTAGGCGACTCCGCCCTTCCATCGCCGCAAGCGTACAGGGAGTCTCGCCGTACGCCCTTCCCTGAGGCTTCCGGCCTGCGGGTTTTTACTAGTAAAGCTCTCCGTACAGAGAGTCTCGCCGCAAGCAGGGAGTTTCGTCGTAACCCCCGCGGCCACTCTCAGGTAAAGCTTCGTTGTTGAATTAGTTCGACGCATCGCTCCATTTTGAGAGGCGACGGAGGTGTGGGCAATTTCTTGGCCATTAATTTTAACAGGAAGGAGAGAAGAAAGGAGCACACGGGAATTGGGAATTGGAAGAAAGAGAAACAATAATTGCGAGAAGAACGAAGAAGAACGGAGGGACGAAGAGGAACATCAACCCACGACACGTGGAGGGTAAAATAGGTAGATCAAGTCTACATTAACTGTTCTTGCAACAGTAACCCATGGTGGAATGGTGTCATGTCACTTTTTAGCCCAATAATTCCTCTTCCTACCAAATGTTACAACTGTATGCCCGTTATAACCTTGAATAAGACCTCGGGATCTCGATTTGAGGAAATGAGCCGGTGGCGAGTTGGTCCAGTTGCAAGCTTATGGGAGAATTTAATTGAATTTGATTTTGAGCGTTGATGATAAAAGCCAATCTTGAGAGTGAGTGAACTTTCCGATTCTACTATATGTGAGGCTCTGCTTTGATTGATTAATGATTCATGTCATGCTTGAATTCAAGAAGTAAGCCAATGAGTTTTTCTAAACACCTATTCAAGAAGAATTAACAATAATGATTTGGCTTGTATATCTACTCAAGTGAGAAGTATCATTCCATTAAACACTGCAACTAAGAGAATTTAATACTTGTAATTTTGATTGTCTTATCCCAATATAAAAAGAATGAAATTTTTGAGGCCACGCAAATGGATTGAATATGCAGAGTCCAAGCTCCTCGGAGCACTGACTCTGACTGCTCGGGGACGATCAGTATTAAATGTGAGGATGTTGATAATGGCCAAAATTGTCCATTATTTCCAATCCATTTCCGTGTCTGAGACGGACATTTTGATCGTGTTTCCATCTTATTGTAATAAGAAAGCAGTTAAATTCGACAGATTAATGCGAGTTTGTAAGAACATCGAGCCGGTAATAAAAAGACACAAAATATGCAATTTTTAATTGTATTTGTGTTAGAAAAATCCAAAAACATGAAAAAGGAAAAAGAAAAGAAAAAGGAATGAAAAGATGGGCAAAAGAATAAAAGAGCCCACAAAAATCCAAAAAGATGGGAAAAAGATTTAAAATCCCACAACTGAAACTTGGTTAAGTGTTGAAGCATAATTCGAATTGTGTGCAATTCGAATTAATTCGAATTGCACAACAATTCGAATTGCTAAAGAGAACAAAGAAGTGGTTAAGTGTTGGAAGGGATGAAGAAGCCTAATTCGAATTGTTCAAGTTCGAATTAATTCGAATTAGGGAATGAAGAGAGAAGAAGCCCAAAGGCAAGAAGAAGATGCAATTCGAATTGTCCAATTCGAATTAATTCGAATTGGCACAAACAATTCGAATTGCCAACAAGTGCAAGGAAGCCAAGCAGAAACCCTCATCCAATTCGAGAAAAGACCAATTCGAATTCTTCACAACAATTCGAATTGACAACTGAGGGCCAAATTTCCAGCTCAAGGAGGAGACCTCACAATTCGAATTAATTCGAATTGATTGAATTAATTCGAACTTCACTCATCAAAGCTGTGGAACATGAGCACAACATTGGTGGGCCTAGGGTTTTGAAGATTGTCTATAAATGCAGACCTTCAACAACAGAATCAAGAGATCAAGAATTTGGCCAAAAAGCAGCTTGGGACAAAAAGAACAGCAGGAGGTTCCACACCCCTTAAGGGTTAGGTAGGTAGTTTAGTTTAGTTTAGTTTATTTTTCTTGCAAGTAGTGTAATCTTTACATGCTTTGATCTTAGTTTAGTGTAGAAGCAGTTTGTATAACCCTTAGAGTAGCCATTTTCCATATTTTTACATGCTTTCTAGTTAGAATAAACCCTACCTTCAAGCTAATGATGGTCTTGGGTTCTTTATTTTGCTTTCAAAGTGTCAATACAAGGAAAATTTCCAGAAATGGTTTTATTCATGTGTTTTGGCACTCTTTAATGCTTTCTCTAGAAATAAATGCTTAGTATGTTTGTTTGTTTCAACTAGGTTACATTTATTATGTCCTAGTTGACATTCAAACTTAATAAATGCATGTTTGGTGGGTTTTTGGTTTGATTTTGTACCTTAGAGCTTCAAATAAGTGTTCTTAGATTTTAGATGTTTTTAGGTTTGTTGACATTTATTTTTATGCTTTATTTTTCATGCCTTGGTTCTATTTCATGCTGCCTTAGATAACTTGAGTGTTCTTAGTCTAGTCATGCAGTTCTTAGATAATTAGATGTTTTAGGTTCTTTGATCTTTGATCCTTTGTTTGTAGAAATAGGGTTTGAATCTTGCCAATACCCACTGGACATGTATTTGCTTCTTACTTGAAAATTTCACTAGGGTGGCTGTGAAATGACATTGATGTGAGATGAGGGATTTAGTAAATCTAAAACCATCATTACAGCACAGTGTTCACCTAACCCATACTTGTGAGAACAAAAATTGTTGTTGTTTGAAACTGCGTAATTCGAATTGAGGCAATTCGAATTATCTCGAATTGCCTAAGAAATTCGAATTGCACACCCAAAAATTTCCCTCATGTAGTTTTCAACCAATTTGAATTCTCTAATTGAATTAATTCGAATTGGTTCAACAATTCGAATTGGGAAAGGAAACCACATTGTATTGCATATCATCCATTCATGCCTTAGTTTATCTCCCATCTCTTACCAAATTCGAGTTGTGCAATTCGAATTAATTCGAATTGCTGAACAATTCGAATTCACCCTCCTCTTGAGGTATATGCCTTAGTCAATTTTGAGCAAGGAAAGGACTTCATCAATTCGAGTTGTCTAATTCGAATTAATTCGAATTGCTCAACAATTCGAATTAGATGATATCTCATTCCTTTGCAAGGATTAATTGGGTAAGATCATACTTCATCCTTCATGCATTCTCAATTCGAATTACCCCAATAATTCGAATTGAACTATCCTTCTATTTTGAAAACTCCAAAAATATTTTTCTTCCATGATTTGTGTAAGTTGCATGGATGTATTGGGCCTAGGCCCAATTCATCTGATTTCTATCCATTACACATTTCAACCCATTAGTGTCCACTTATTGTGTGCTTAACACCCACACAATACCAAAAATATTTTCTTACTTTTATGTTTTCTCTTTCATTGTATGTATGAACGGATAACGAGAAATGCACAGATTAATGTTGGTGAAAGGTCCCTTCACAGGGATATCGACTAACCCGTCTTCTGTGTGCCAATCATTATCTGTTATTTTGCATGGTCTGATTAGTGGTTGGTGGAAGCTTCGGCGAGCGTTCTCTTCACTAAGAGTTTCGATTAGTCACTCAGCCAACTCCTAATCAGATACAGTTTTAATTCTCCTTATCTTAATTTCCAACCTGAATTCAAGTTGTAATAGTATCAACTGATGTCAACCAACATCAGTTGAGAAATATTACAGCAAGGAATATGTGGGTTTTTCTTCCACTCACAGACAAAAGAAAACTAAATGACGGCGGTCACCGTTGTTTGGAATTTTTTTTGTCTAAAATCAATCATCTGGGAAAATTGGGAACCGGACAGCAGATGTTTGCAGTCCGGAGAACCCCAACTATCTCTGGCACTCTTTTTAGCCGATTTCTTCTCTTCTCAGGCTAATCCACCTTTGTGTATCGCATTCTGTCTAACCCCACCATATATTTTGGGGTATTTTATTTTCCTTTTCATATACTTGTATGCATGATACTATTATGTAGATGTTCTGGTCTTATTGCTATTTTGGGGATCCTTCCCCTTGGACACAGAAGTCTTGATTTAAATCAGATGCTGCATAATAAATTTCCAACAAAAACTCCTTTGTAAAATCCGGATCTGAGTAAGGGATAAATTCAACAGTTATGACTGATTCATATTCCACTGAGGGTTGATTTTGAGAGCTTAGAAGCAGAGTCAGCGATTAGGTCTCGTCTAGACTGAAAGGATCTGTGTTTTAATTGAGAGTTTAGTACCTGTTTAGGGAATGATTTTCAGATATCAATTGGTTTCTCAAAATTGTTGTGTGTTGGAAATCTGATATTAGATATCGCATTAAGTCAATATCCACTTGGGTGTAGATGAGATGTGATAAATAATAATAGAGGAACAACATTTAGGCCTTGGTGAATTTCTAAGGTAAGGTCGAGTATTCCTTCGACTACTATCTTCTTCTGCCAAAGTCTAGAATTGAGTCTTGAGTGAGTGCATCCGGAATAGGTTCATTTATGGATCTGTTTCATTTAGTTTGTATCTCATAACTACCCAGATGTTGTAAGCCCTGTGGCTTATTGATATCTCGGGGGTTCTTGATCTGCATCTGGTCACCAAGACCAGGGGCTCTTTTATACTAACGGAAAGAGACGTATTTAACGCTTCCGAGTGATAGATTTAAATGCTTTCTTTACAGCTTTCTTTACTGCTTTCCTTTAAATGCCTTCATAGAGGTCACTCGGAAGAATTAGGGGCTGTCCATCTGTTAAAAGGTTTGAGAGTTATGGAATGGTTTGGGGCGTGATTTGAAACTTTGGGTGTGACATGGAGGAATGATATGAGTACTTGGCATGTCAACTAATGATATGTTAGGTGTTGCTTATCCACCACAGATGAATGATACGCCTTAGCATGGCCATGTGAGGGCAGTTGTGAGTCTGTGGTATCTTAGAAATTGAGGTCTTAAGAGCATGTAAATTCTCACCGTAAGTACCTGTCTGTTAAAGGGAACATGGTGTAGAAAGCATGAGAGTTAGCTAACTAGAGGATTATCCCAAGCTAAGATCTGTGTATAAAAATGGAAGTTTAATTGTGTTTCATCTGAATCTTGTCCAATCTTTATTTATTTCCTCCCTGTCCCTTCTGTCACATTTTAAATCTGCTTTCTAGATAGTGTAGCATAATTTTATATTGCTTTCATAGAGTAAATTTAACTGCTTTCCTCGATCTAATTTACCATGCTTTGTAGAATAGTAATTTTTACTGCTTTCATGATCTGGTTTAATTTATGTCAAGTAGTTGTTAGAAAACCTTGCAAAACTTGAAACGAGTAACCGAGTGGAAAAACTTAGTAAACGACGTGGGCCCTGCTTCCATCGCACATCCTCCAGTGAACGATCCGGTACTTACTATAAATTACTGCAATTTTTTACTCCGTGCGCTTTCGGGAGCACAGTTTCTTGACACGAGTAAATAAAAACATAGCATTTTGGGAAAATACTCATACAGTGGGAAGATGTTCAAAAGCTTCATGGCAGGTGCTTTCGTGACATGAAATTATGAGAAGTATCATGGCGCAGATACCAGGGACTTTCAGGGTGACAGACTGAAGGTCAATCCCGGTTGCACCATGATATTTGTCAAAAGTTTCATGGCGGGAAGGACCACAGCGCCGGTTGAGATTAAAACATCCCACATGAGTAATAAAACGGGAATTACAACATATCCTTAAACCCCTTCCCTACATCATAACTCTTTTCATTTAATAAATCCACACCTGATATTTCAGAAAATTACTCGTGTTAATGAAACTCGTCAAAAGTTTCATGGCGCCGTTGCCGGGGAAATGCAGACAGTTGTAATAAATAATACTTTATTAAGTATTGAACAATGATGTCTGGTAAGATTGAATTATTTACCCCGGCTGCACCATGAAACTCGAAACGGGTGCAAAAGTTTCAATAGCCCATAGAATATAATTGGAAAATAATAATAGTATAGCGCAGCGGAAATAATTGTTTTAGTATAGTATCGCAGCGGAAAATTTAAATAGGGCCGACATGGCCAAAACACGGGTTAAACAGGTCCGTTCATAATATGGTCTAAAGAACGAATTTAAAAGCAAAATAATGTTTCCCAAAATCCCATGCATGAATCGTGCTCACACATGCTCATCCCACATATTCTGTAAGAAAAGGAATAAAAACGGTTTTGGTCAGCAAACTTGCTGAGTAAGTTAACACATGCATGATCGTGGGGTTTAAAAGCCATTAATTTAATAAATAACTGAAAGCATGATAATAACATAATATTCAATTTAATCTAATCAACTATCCAATAGCATAATTTATTTCAGGGCTCTATTTAATAACACAAATCGTATGGTTTAGAATAATAGCCATAATTTTAAAGAAAGCATTTAAATAATTTAATTGGACAACAACATAATTTAATCTAATTTAATTTAGTTTAATATCCCCATTACATCCCCGATTTGGTATCTCAAAGTTTCACGATAGTATCGCGATGTCAACAAGTTTAGCCGGTAGCCCGGCGGCCGCAACCGTATCAGCCATACCCAGTACCACTCCGGAGCCTCGGGAAACCCATACGGATATTCACGAGAGTGTAGGCTCTATATTTCGCCGTTTTGGCAATATCACATTTCAAGTTTAGCGCGCGGGGTCACCATCGTCCATTAAGGCACGAAGTGAAGCAGTTAGGGGGCACCCTGCAGAGCACTAACCCCTAATTTTAATTTATCAAGTTTGTAAGGGGATTTAATTTTAAAAATCTGACTTTACTTGTATTCATTTAAAAATAATATCTCAACTCATTTCAACCCTAAAGGTTAATTCCATGTTTCAACAAGATTTCAAGATTTTGTTTCCAAAACCACAGTTTACTCTAAAATTCGTCTAAAATCAGATTTCATTCCAAAAATTCCAACATTTCATGTCTCTCTCAGAAACGTCAAGATCTACAACTTTCGTGTTTTAACTTTTTCAATCCGAGATACCTAAGTAGGTCAAAATCACCAATTTTCGCATAAGAACAATCCTGTCCGAGTTTAATGTATCACAGTTTAAAGATTTCGAATTCTACCATAGCAATTCAACTCCAAATTTGATGAAATTTGACAGAGATCATCTTAAGACAAATATCTACAACTTTCATGTTCGGCCAAAGATCTAAAACAGTCTAGATCCTATGTCAAAAACGCGATCAAGATCATTCCTAAGTTCTGTCCAAGATTTCAAGATCTAGATTCAAACAGTTCGGTTCCGGTGGGTTTTCACATATCAAATCGACTCCAAAAATTCTCAAAAATTTACAGTAGCTAGATCTAAGTCTTAGGAACGTTTTTTGTGTTTTAAGTTTCTCCGTTTGAATTCGTTTTAAGGTTCGGAAAAATTCATCAAATCTGTTGCGTCGGTAGAAAGTTTAGATTGACAGATTTTCGATTTCTTGTTAATCTTTTAGTTTTGAATGTTTTAATTCATCCCAAAACCATGTAAGAGTTATCTTACAGAGTTTATCAATATCCGGGATCGTCTATTCGAAGGCGTGGCTTCCAGTCCACCGTTTCTCCTCTCCGTTCGTCGGGTTCTACGATCTAGATCCAATACGAGGTGTAGAAGAGAAAAGAAGAAGATTAGGATTCGTTTTCGAATCGTTTATGGAACAAAGATTGGATCGAGACTTACCACGACTCTGGAGATCCTAGAAATTTCGTCCAACAGCGTTCGTCTTGGTTTCGTGCCTCCGACGACTCCGGATTTAGGGTTTCGAATGTGTAGAAAGCTGTAGGGTTTCGTAAAAGTATTCGGAGCTCCCAAGGGGGTTTATTTATAGATTTCCAGGTCCTAGGGCGTCCAACATCTGACCTAAGGGTCTTGGATCGAGAGACGTTCAACCGAAAGTCGAAAAATCCGCGTTCGGGCGAGAGATTCACGCAACGGGCGAATCTGTCGTGTGGCGCGGTCGTGGCGCGCCCAATGCCTTGGGACCGCGCGGCCACCGCGCCGACTTCGCCTGGACTTCGGTCCGGGCAGGTCGTGCGATCCGTCGTGCTTTTCCGCCTCTCTTTCGGGTTTCTATCCCTCTATGCTCCCGAATTCCGATTTCCGGGTATCTTCGGGTTTCTACTTTCTCTCTAAACTTTTACTCGGGTCTAATTGGATGTTTGGACTCGAATCCTCGAGTTCATTAGTGTCGGGTTTCGGTGTACAATTTACTTACCTTTAATAATTCTTTTTATGTAATTAAATTCCTTTAATTCCTTTTTAAGTTAAATCTCATTTCTCATTTCCTTATCTTTATTTATTTATTTATTTGCTGGATTTATCTATTCTTTAATTCCTTTTTAAGTTAAATCTCATTTCTCATTTCCTTATCTTTATTTATTTATTTGCTGGATTTATCTATTTATTTTATTTATTGTATTTATTGTTTATTTATTTAATTATTGTTTTATTTTATGTTGGAAAATTCTCGGGTATTACAAATTGGCAGGGCCAGAGGTATTTGGATTATTACTCGCTCTGGTTCTATTATTGAATTTAATGTGGTCGATGTCTATGACATAATTCTTACTCTGTCCATTACTCTGGGCGAGGTGTCTTGGCATTATTCTGTTGTCTATGCTTCTCCAAATTATCAACGTAGAAAGCTGGTTTGGGTTTCTTTGACTAGTTTGGCTAGTCGCATTTTGGGGTTGTGGTGTTTAGCAGGAGACTGCAATGAGATTTTGGCTCCATCGAAAGTGTTTGGTGGAGGGTTTTTTATTCAAGTCAGAGCCGACGAATTTAGTGAGTGTACTACAACTTGTGGTCTTTTCCACATTCGCATAGAAGGATCCTTGTTTACTTGGTTTAGGCCTGCTAGTCAATCTCAGTTCATCAAAAAGAGATTGGATAGGGGGATTGTGAATCTTGCTTTTATAGATCTTTTTCCAAAAGGGAATATCCAAACATTACCGCGAGTAGAATCAGATCATGCCCCATTGTTTATTTCTTGTGGAGTTCAGGACAATTAGCAGGATGTCCATCCATTTAGTTGGGAGACGATGTGGGGGAGGAGACCTTCGTATCTCCAGTATGTTGAGAGGCTTGGACGCATTCCTCCAGATATCTGCTTGATCGTTTGGGTAGGCTTAAGGACCTTTCTATCCATCATTGCCAGGGTGAGAGTAGACGGATTTGCATCAAGAAAAAAAAATAAAAATTGATGCGATGTCTAAAGGGGCTAGACCGCGTCATGGCCTCGGTGGATTCTGACCTTCTCATCCTTCTTGAACGCAAACTTCAGGAGGAACTTCACAAAGTTTTGGAGTCGGAGGAGTTGATGTGGTTTCAGCGAGCTAAGGATTCTTGGATACGGCTTGGCGACCGAAACACGACCTACTTTCATGCTCAGGCTAAGTTTCTACATCATCGTAACAAGATCACAGGGCTTCAACTAGATGATGAGGTTTGGTGTAAGGACCAAGAGAAGCTTCAAACAGCTATGCACAATTTTTATGTGAAGTTATTTTCTGATCCTAGTACTGATCTGGCTAGTGAGCCCTTGCTACCTCTAAATCCCATTGGGCAGTTAAGTGGATGTTTGAATGAGAAAGTTAGCAAGGATGAGGTTCTATTAGCCTTAAACAGTTGAAGCCGTGGTCTTCTTCGGGGTCCGATGGCTTTCCAGCCGTATTCTACAAAGAATTTTGGCATGTTGTTTAAGAACAGGTCACAACTTTGGTCAGTTATGCTTTTATATCTGGCCTCATTGAACCTGGCTTATCTCAAGCCTATATTTTTTTTCATTCTTAAGGTTACCGTGCCTACTAGTATCCGTCAGTTTCGGCCCATCACCTTTTGCAATGTCGCATATAAGTTTGTGCCTAAAGTTATTGTCAACCATTTAAGGCCTTTGCTGAAAGAGTATATCTCCCCTCTTCAATCTGCCTTTTTGCCATGGAGGAGAACTGTGGACAATTCAATTTTGCTGCAAGAGATGGTTTATTCATTATCATGGCCTTCTAGTTCTACCGAAGCTATACTTGTAAAATAGATCTTGAGAAGGCCTACGAAAATGTGCGTCGGGCTTTCCTCGAGGAATGTCTTTCTCAGATGGGGCTTTCCGGAAACTTCATCTGCATTATTATGTCATGCATTTCTTCGCCGACTTTTTCGATCCTTTGGAGTGGTAAGGTGCTTGAAGAATTCTTGCTTAACAAGGCCTTCGACAAGGGGACCCTCTATCACCATATCTCTTTAATATTGTGATGAAGAGGTTGACAATGGCTATACAGGATGCGGTGGATAGAGGGAAGTGGAGCCCGATTTCCTTGACCACTGGTATGCGTGGCATCTCCCACCTATTATTTGTGGATGACTTGATCTTGGGCACAATGGCAGACATGGACATCATTGAATGTTCTAGCGGATACCTTGCATAATTTTGCCAATTGGTCTGGACTTAAGGTTACCTCTAAATCAAGGGCTTTTGCCTCGATGGGTGCACAGATGGGCAAAAGAATTGGTTTGTTCAGACTGCTCACATCCGGTTTATGGAATGGTTTGACAAATATCTTGGATTTTCTATTCATCACGGTCAGGTCATGGCTGCTTCATATAATTTTCTTTTAGAGAAATTGGA
The DNA here is from genome assembly GCA_030278955.1 of Hygrophila difformis. NCBI lineage: Eukaryota > Viridiplantae > Streptophyta > Magnoliopsida > Lamiales > Acanthaceae > Hygrophila > Hygrophila difformis. Next base: position 25,766,548 of record JAOANR010000010.1, read on the forward strand.
TATGCGGATGTCAGGATGGGCCTTGAGATTGCTTAACAAGGCTGGGAGTGTAACGCTCGCTTGACATGTCCTCGCGACCATTCCTACTTATTCTATGCAGATTGGTTGGCTTCTGGCGGTGGTTTGTGATAAGACTGATCGGAAAATTTGCAAATTTGTGTGGAAGGATAGGAAGGGTAAATGACTTCACCTCATTAGTTTGGATAGGATGGCGATGCCTAAGTCGAAAGGGGGATTGGGCTTCCGGAAAGCTCGCCATACCAAAGTGTCCTTCCTGGGGAAATTGTTGGTGATGCTTTGAATTCTCCCAAACTTTGGGTGCAGGAGATGTGTCATAAATATTGTCATAATGGGATTATACAGGGAGCTCTACCAACAGTCGGGTCCTTTACTTGGTGAAGCATCCGGCGAGCTTTCTCGCTGCTGTCTGGAGGCTTTTCGTATCATGATGGAGATGGGCGCTGCTCTCTATGGTTTGATCCTTGGCATCGGAAAGGGATGTTAGTCCTCGAGTTCCCTTTGTGGAGACTTGTGATACGGAGTTGCAGCTGAGGGATATTATTCATGATCATCAATGGAACTTAAGTAAGGTTTGCACTGCCATTCAGATCTCGTTAGAGATAGCATTCTGATGGAGCCGCCACCAGTCATACACTCTTCTTGTAAACATGGCTGTTGTTGAGGTAACTCAATCGATGGCCTCTATTCGACGCGAGCAGGGTATAAATTTCTTCTAGGATGGCTTTGACGCCGAAGGATGGTCTTGGCTGTCGAAATCGGCCTTCCCTGAAAGGATCTACTTTTTCCTGTAGCTAATTGCTTTGTAGCGCTCCCATCTAATTCTCTTCGCCATCATCGTCGGCTTGCAGCCTCGCCTCTTTGCAAAAGTCTGTGGTAGTGATATTGAGGATTGGGCCCATTGTCTATTTTATTGTAGATGGGCGGCCAATGTTTGGAGTTCTCTGGGTGTGTTCGTTCCCCAGGACTGGGAGACTCTACCTAGGCAGGATGTGCGATCCTGGCTTCATGCCATGTGTTCCCTTTGTGGCAGCCCCTTTATTGCAGGTCTTTGGTTGATTTGGAAAGAGAGGAATGAGAGGGTGTTTCAAAGGAAAGAGCTCTTTACCACAGGCCCTTGTTCGAGGGATCATTCACATTGCTGATCTTCTAGATAGGACCTTGCCGAGGAATTGTGATGGTAACTTGCATCGTCCGCTTGTCTGTTGGAATATAGGACAATGGACAGGCCACTATGTTCACTCTGATGGCTCTTTATTGGCTTGTCGGAACCTAGGTATGGCGTTGTCCTTAGGACTAATGATGGTGGATGGTTAGGGGGAGTTTCTGGCTATCTCGGTAGTGTTTCCGTTTTAAAGGCTGAGCTTATGGGTGGGTATTATGCAAGGCCTGTGTTTGGCTTCTTCCAAGGGTATTACTAATGTGGTATGTTGTCGTGATTCAATGGAGGCCATTCGGCTACTTCAATCTTCTCCAGGTAATCACCATTGGCTGGCACCTATTCTGATGAGAATTAAAGAGCTTCGAAGAGATTTATGGTGAGCCGCTTTAAACACCATTTGAGAGAAGGGAATTCTGTCGCTGATTGCCTTGCTAAATTGGGGTCCGTCGATGAACATTTTTTTCGCTACTTGGGCATTTCATCCGGACTCCTTACTTCCCCTTCTTGCGGCAGATGCGGCAAGAACTTGGTTCCCTCGCCCTAGCATCGTCCTTATTTTCCTTTTCTTTTCCTAGTCTAGCTTGGCCGTTATGCAAAAAAAAAGAAAAAACAAAACAAAACAAAAACACAAAAACACAAAAACAAAAAAAAAACAAAAAAAAAACACAAAAAAAATAATTTGAGCCGCTTAAGCAATTTATGTAATTTTAACCATTGTAAATATGGAATATTTTTTTTTTGCAAAAATATATAGAGAGAAGAGAACAATGCGAAATCAATCTCTAGAAAATCTCTAGAAAATCAAATGCCTTAATAATCTGCCACCAGAAGCAGCTGCACCTTATCTGGCAGGAAGGCCCACATGGAAGGATTAAAAAAAAAAAAAAAAAAAACTCAAGGGATCGAGCCCCTCATTTCACCAAAGCATCCGCCAGAGAATTTCCTTCCTTCAAAACGTGAAAGCACTAAAGCCCTATATGTTGCTCCCATAAATCACGAATATTTAACACCAGTGGATGCAGCCAATGGTCAGTTGACGTCCCATGCATGCGGAATGAATATTTAACACCTTGAGCGAATCAGAATAACAATAAGCCTCCCCAATACCCCGATTAATAAGCCTTTGTAAGCCATGCCAAATTCCATCTAGCTCAGCAATAAGATTACTACTAGCAACGCCCAGTGAGCCTTAGAAACTCTCTACCCAACACTAATCAACCTCCCAAATCAAAATTCCAAAACAAATTGAACCGGGATTACCAAGCAAATTCCCATCAATATGGAGGATCGGACCCACGCAACCCAAATAATTCCAAAACACGAGTCGCGGCACAACTTGCTTGACATGTTTGTTAAAAGCACGAACAAAAAGCTCCCCAAGATGACTACAGTAACTTACTAACTTACTGTTCTGCCCACAAAAATGCTCTCACCATGCATACATGCCAAATTCCGCCGCGGCCAGATACTCCACAAATATATATATATATATATATATATGCCGAATCAGTGGCGTACGTGTGTGGGCTTGGGGGGCCGCCCCCCCGAGTTCGAAGTTTGCCTATTAATTTTTATATAGTTATGTTTATTTTAGCTACAGTAAAAAAAATTTATGTATAATTCCGCCCCCCCCCCCCCCCCAAACTCAAACTTCGGCACTAATATTTTAAACGGTCATGTAAATTTTAGTTATAGTTTAAATCATTTTTCAGTAATTCACGGGAAAGAAAAGGAAAAAGAATGCAACATGTTTCTTTGTTAGTGAGATTTTTAATATTGGCTCATATATTTTTTATCTTAATCAAATAAAATAATAAATTAAGCTCATTATTTAAACTTGTAACTAGAATAGGGAGAGCTTTTTTTTTTTTTACTTTAGTTGTGAATAAAAATTGGCATAATAGAACTCATAATAAATTCCTATATTTATTTTTTCGGAATGTTCGGTCTATGAAATATAGAGCTCCTTTTTGTTAGTCTATTTCTCAATTACTTTGTCATACTGTTCACCATTAACAAACTTTAATTAGTTTAATATAGTAGTAACTCTGCTCAAACATTTAATTAGTCTGTCATTGTTACAATGTTACTTTATTTTGTGCCAAAATCAAATGTCAAAATAATTTAATAGTACTTTGATCTTGCTACTAGTGATTTTTTTTTTTTTTGAGAAAATGAGCTTTATTCCATAATAAAAACCTGATACATCTGAGGGAGAAGCAAAACCCTCATACCAATCCAAAGTAACAGACAAGCAACATCCAACACCTACCAATGCCTCAGAAAAGACATGAGACCATAACAAACATAACAAACTTACAAGACATCTTCAATTACATCACAAGACATACAACATCAGACCCCAAGGCTGTGCTATTCAGTAACCATTCGCATCAGACATTGCAGCACAAACATCAATCATGAAGCTTCTAAATTCTCCAACCCAGCATAGGCACCATCCCAACGCATTAACCCCATATTCATATCAAGACCTTATTCCTGCTAGCTGACCGAGATCCTCTGAAATCTCACAGACCAGCGAAGGCCACCCCAACCTCAGCCTTTGCTGCATACATAATTCACACCCAAATAGGATGCATGGCATGGGCCTGTTAGAACCAAGCTTCCACTTTCTCTTCATTGTATGCACCTTTTCTCGCCCACAAATCCGCCAATTCATTTCTTTCTCTTAGGATATGGTGCACTCGAACTTCACCTGCACATTGAAATACATCTATAATTGGCCCCAACAGACCATGTAATCTCCAAGGTACTTTCCCAGGATCCTTTAGCCATTTTACCACATTTATTTAGTCACATTCAAAGACCATCCTAGGTAGCGGAAACCCCTGATCACGTCCGAGAGCTGAACAAACCCTGCTGACTGCGGTGAACTCAGCTTCTGTGGAGTCTGAAACCCCGATAAAATCAGACATCACAAAGATAACCTCCCCTTTATCATCCCTTATAACACTCCCAATCCCCGCCGGCCCCGGGTTACCCAACGATGATCCGTCTGTATTTATTTTCCACCACCCGATATCGGGGCGAAGCAAAACCAACCCGCACCTAGCTACCTTGTTACTACCCCCCCTAGGTCGAGACAGATTCCCCGGGAATCCTGCATCCAGACTGTCCAAGGTGGCGATCCCACCTCCTTGTGCCCCCTTCCACCATTCCCCCACCCTCCACCTAACTTCCTCTATAGCCGACTGGATATCAGTTCTTTTCTCTGTAAAAGTAGCCTCGTTCCTTCTCCTCCATATAGCCCAAATAATCGCCAAGCCCGTGGCCAACCACGCCTCACTCCTTCCCTTTCCTGGATTGTATCCTACCCACCCTTCCAGCAGCTCACTCGCCTTACCAGGTATCGCCCACTTTACCTCAAACCAACCCACCCCTGTGTACCAATACACTTTTGCCCCCTCACTCACAAAAAAAATGATTAATATTCTCAGGATCCGAACCACAGATAGAGCATGCCACCTGTGCGTTCCCTAGACACCCTCTCGCAGCCAACACTGATTTCACTGGTAGGTCGCCTTTCATAATTTTCCAAGTTAACAGTTTCACCTTTTCCGGGCATTTGATTTTCCACATTCGTTTCCAGAACCCACTTTGATCCCCGCCAGGAGTTTCAGCAGGCCAGCACCCCAAAGACCGAACGGAGAAGATCCCATTCGGCTCCCTTTTCTATCTCACCCTATCCTCCATAAATCTGTTCAGTTTTTGGTTATTTAACACACTCAAAAGTTCGGCCCATAGCCCAATCTCCCAGTCAAATAAAGTTCTCCTTAACTCGATTATCCAGCTCCAGTGTACTCCATTCCATTCACCAAATTCACTGATACACTTGTCCTTCTTCACTGATAAAGCATACAACCTAGGGAACAGTTCTTTCAGTATCAACCCTCCTTTGATCCACCTATCTGTCCAGAATCTTGTTCGACACCCATTCCCCAATTGAATGACAAAATAACTGTTATCCCCTTCCAGCCCCGAACTCTCCCACGCATCACTAATATACCCCCATAAATGTTCTTCCTCTTCTCACCTGTGGAATTAACGGGTTAGCATTATTATAGTATTTGACGTTTATAACCTCTTTCCAAACCGCTTTCTCCACTCCAAATCTCCACCTCCACTTCATTAATAGCGCCTTATTAACATCCACCACTGTTTTAATTCCAAGCCCCCTAAATTCCTTCGGCGCACAAATGGATTCCCAATTGGTAGTGTGTAGCTTCCTTACCCCGTCCCACTCTTTCCAAAAAAATTTTCTTTTCAACTGTTCAATCCGCTCTGCCACTCCCTTCGGAACCTTGAATATTGATAAGAAATACATTGGCATACAGCTTATAACCGAGTTGATCAGACAGATTCTCCCAGCTTGGGATAGTAATCTACCTTTCCAACCCGCCAATCTTTTCTCCACCTTCTCTATTACCGGTTCCCAAACCTTAATTCCATTGATCCTCCCTCCCACCGGAATGCCTAGATAATTCATCGGCCAAGTGCCCACTCCACAACCAAACAGTCCCGCAGCCTCCCCCAATAGTTCCTGTGAGCAGTTAACACCATAGATGCTACTCTTCCCATAATTAATCTTTAAACCGGTTGTAAGTGAGAAACATCTCAAAATTCTTTTGATGTATATAATCTGGTCTATCTCTCCCACACAAAACAACAGCAAATCATCAGCATATTGCAAATGGGTGAACGTTAGACTACCCCTTTTACACTCTACTCCCCTGATCAGCCCTATCGCACTAGCTCGCTCCAGCATCCTATTAAGTATCTCACCCATCGCCACAAAGAGATACGGAGAAAGCGGGTCGCCCTGGCGAAGCCCCTTTTGGAGTTTGAAAAATTCCGTTGGAGATCCATTTACCAAAACTGCTGCCTCCGCCGAACCTACACATGCTTTAATCCACTTGATCCACTTTTCTGCAAAACCCATCGCTTCCAGAAGTCTAAACAGTGCCCCCCATGATATGTTATCATACGCCTTTGCGAAGTCTAGTTTGATCACGAAAGCACGTTGCCCGGATACCTGAGCAGAATTTATAATCTCACCCGCGATCATAACTCCATCTAAGATTTGACGTCCTTTGATGAATGCCATTTGGGAGGTGCCCACAACTTTATCCAGTACCTCCTTAAGTCTATTCGCTAATACTTTTGCCACAATTTTATAGATACTACCAACTGACGATATCAGCCTAAAGTCCCCAAAAGTCATCGGGCTTTCAACCTTCGGGATTAACGTGATGAAAGAACTACAGATCTCTCTTGGTAACTTTTCCTCCAACTCCAATCCCCTGAAAACTTCCATTACTTCCCCTTTTAAAACCTCCCAGAACTTCTTTAAAAAACCCAAATTAAAACCGTCCGGACCCGGAGCCCTATTCCCATCACACCCCCACACAACAGCCCTGACTTCCTCTTCCTCAAAATCCCGAACCAACCAATCCCTATCCCTCTCCTCCACCCTTGGCACCCCTATCCCGCACACCTGAAATACCTCCCCTTTTCCCTTTGTAAACAGCCCCTTGAAGTATGCAAGAGCTTCCCATTTAATTCTGCTCGGTTCTTCAATCATCTCCCCTTTATTAGGGTTAATAAATGCATAAACAGTTCCCTTGCTAGTGTAGTTTGCTCTTAATTTTTGCTACTAGCGCTAGTCTTTGTCTTTTTTTATTTTATTTTATTTATTCTGTTCTTATTTTTCTTCTTTAGTTTTTAGGCAGTGTTTTTATTTTTAGTTTCATTTTTTATTTCTAATACATTAGATCTAGAGAGGGATGATATTTAAGTGTTTGTGCATATTAAGATTCCATTTCCTACATTGTATTGTATCATGTTGTAACCCCACGGGTTGCAACGTAATATTCTCGTTGTGATCCCACGGATCACAACGCAATTTTATGCAATGCAATATAAGGCGTTATGCTGCCAAAATTTTTATAAAATTTTGAAAAAACCAATCGCTAGACCTTCCTGTCGCGAGATCACGTCTCGCGACACACTTTTGAGTCTCGCGACTGGGGACCAAACACTTAGAAAATTTTCAGAAAAGTCTCGTGTCGTCAGATCCCTGTCGCGAGATCACGTCTCGCAACACAATTCTTGTTTAGCGACACGAAGCCCAAGCCTTGAAAAATTCTAAAACTCCACCTCTCGCGAGACCCATGTCGCGAGCCTAGGTCCACGACACAATTTATGATCTCACGACTGGGTCCTCATCTCTTTTAATTTCCAAAAATTCTGACTTCCAACCCCCATGTCGCCAGACCCGTGTCGCGAGACCACATCTCGCGACACAATTTTTGTCTAGCGACACGGAAGCCCTAAATCTCTAAAAAACTCAATTTCTTTTATTTCCCACCTCTCATATCGTGATCCTCCCGTCGTGAACCCATGGTCCACGACGCAATTTCTGTCTCACGACATGCATGGCACTCTTTTTGCCAAATTTTTATTCTCCATCTCATCCCATTAATTAATTGAACCTTTGTATTAATATTTTGAGGTTGAAATCCAATGATCTCAACCCATGATTAATTTGGTATAAAGAACTTTGTTCAATTTCCATTAAAAGATTTTTCTATAAAATTAAACTCTTGTGTTTTAAATATAATTCGGACTATAATTAATTATGGAATGAAAGATTGTTTAAAACATAAAGAGTAATTATGGATTTAATTCCATAACCTTGGATGAGAAACCAATGTCTCTCATACAAGATTATTTTTCTTTTAATCCCAAAAATATTTTTTTTTATTAATTTTGTTTTTACCTGTGTTGTGTGAAACAAATAGTGAAAAATATCATAGAATAATGTCGGCGAACGGTCCCTTTACCGGAAAATGAAGTAGCCCGTAGTCTGTGTATTAATTACTATTTGTTATTTTGCATGGTTTGGATAGTGACCGACGAGGTCAGGCGAACGGTCCCTTTACCGGGAAATGAAGTAGCCACTCAGTCAGTCCCTGTCTGAATACAGTTTTTATTTTCTTATTTTATTTTCAAACCCAAATCTCAAGTTGTGCTAACACTAGTTGACATAGGTCAATGTCATCTGGTAATTAAGACAGTAAGAGAGCATGTAGGTTTTCATCCCAATTCAAAGACAGTGAGTGGTCTGAATGACAGCAACCACTGTCATTTTGATCAGTTTACTGTCTAAAATCATTCCATCCAAAGGAGAGGGAAACTGGACAGCAAATGTTTGCAGTTCACCCAATCGTTTTGCCATCTTTTTAGCCAAAAATAAATTCTTCTCATCTCCGGCTATTTCATCTCTATGTTTCACTTCTGTCTAAACCCACTTTATATTTTGGATTAATTTGATTTTGCACTTCCTTATAAAATTATGCATGATACTATTATGTAAATATTGTGGTCATAATTATTTTGGGATCCTTCCCTTGGACATAGAAGTCTTGATTTAAATCAAATGTTTTATAATAAATTTCCAACAAAAATTCATTTATAAAATCCGGATCTAAGTAAGGGATAAATTCCACAGTTACGACTAATTCATATTTGACTGGGGGTTAATTTTGAGAAATTAGAAGCAGAGTCAACGATTAGGTGTCATCTAGACTGAAAGGGTCTGTGTTCTTATTGAGAGAGTTTAGTACCTGTTGAGGGAATGATTTTCAAATCGATTATTTTCCGAAATTGCTGTGTATTGGGAATTTAGTCTTAAACTATCACACCAAGATGGGATCCACTTGGGTTCAAATACAGTGTGTTAGATAATTCTAGAGGAACAATACATAGGCCTTGGTTATTTTCTAAGATAGGGTTGAGTACTCTTTCAATTGCTATCCTCTTCTGCCAGAGCCTATTTTTGAGTCTTGAGTGAGTGCATCCGGAACGGACTAATCTCTTAGTTCGTTTCATTAGTTTGTATCTCATAACCACTCGAAAGGAAGTGAGCATTGCGAGCGGTTCACTGAGAGTCGGGAATTCTTGATCCACGTCCGGTCATTTTGACTGGGGGCTTTCTTTTACTACCAGTACGAATCTTTTGAAACTTCCGAGTGATAGAATTTTAAATGCTTTCTTTATTGCTTTCTTTTAATCGCTTTCATAGAGGTTACTCAGATGTGTCACTAGATCTTCTAACTGCTACTAGTACTGAGAGTTATGGGACAGTTTAGGGCTTAATTAGAAACTTTGGGTGTGGTATGGGGGAATGATGGGAGTACTTGGCATTTCAATCTATGAAGTGTCAGGTGTTGCTTGTCCACCACAGATAAATGACACGCTCTGACGGGAGCAGTTGTAAGTCTGTGGTATCTTAGAATTTGTTTTCTTAAGAGCATGTAAATTCTTACTGTAAGTACCTGTCTGTTAAAGGGAACACAGTATAGAAAACATGAGAGCTAGCTAACTAATGGATTATCCCAAGCAAAGATCTGTGTAACAAAATGGAAGTTTAACCGTGTTTCATCTGAATCTTGTCCAATTTTTATTATTTTCTTCCTGTCCCTTATGTCTCATTTTAAATCAGCTTTCTTAGAATAATTTTAACCGCTTTCTTAGAATGATTTTATTGCTTTCTTAGATTAAATTTAATTGCTTTCTAGAATAATTTTAATTTGCTTTGTAGAATAATTTTAATTGCTTTCATAGCTTAGTTTAAATTCTGTTAAGTAGTTGATCGTTAAAAACACAAACTTGAATCGAGTAACCGAGTGGAAAATCTTATAAAACGACGTGGGCTCTGCTTCTATCGCACATCCTCCAGTGAACGATCTGGTACTTACTATAAATACTGCAATTTTTTACTCCGTGTGCTTTCGGGGGCACAATTTCTTAACACGAATAAATAAAAACGTGACAACCTATAAATATATACCTAATCCCAACTCCGCCTTCATAAAGTGGTTTCATTAAATAAAATCAAGACCGGGATTAATTCATATTATTCTTTATTTTTAGAAAATACTCGTGTGGGAAATTTGTCAAAAGTTTCATGGCGCCGTTGGGGAGGATACAGCGTCGTTTATTAAGAGAATTACACTCCCGATTATTCATAGTTAGTTTAGTGTATATATTTCAGAACAGAGAAGTACCCTCAAATCAATTAAACATTTAGAGTACTAAGATTCTAAATGTGAGGATGTTGATTTGAGGGGAAAACCTAATAATTTGGGTATTTTTTTCTTGCAGGAATCATGGAACCACCAAAATTGGTGTAAGGAGTTAAATGTGGAAGTGTGGCATTGGGGCTGCACTAATTGCAATTGTAAATTGCAAAACATGTGAGACTCACGTGTTTGTCATCTCCACGACCTCCGGACTACCATTTGCTCACCACCATCGGACAAGCCACAGCCACCATCTCACTTTCCATCGCCCCTGTTCCGACTGAGCATCTAAACAGGTTCTCGGTTGGATGAGTTCTGTAATTGACCGAAGATTATATCCGGAATTTAAAGAAATTTAAAATCCGGAATAATTTTCACAAGCACAGAATTAATCCAACCTAAATTTCTGCAAGTCAAAATTATATATATATATATATATATATCTCTTGTGCATATTATATTAAATAATTTAGGTGTTAGTCAATTGAATCAGATTTAGAGTACTAAGACTCTAAATGTGAGGATGTTGATATTTTTATTTATTATTATATATATTTATATAAAAAAATATCCGATAACTTATTCTATGTTTGCTTTGCAGGAATTTGTGGGACCACCAAAAAGAAAATTAAAACTTTAAAACAGGTTCCCGGTTGGATAAGTTCTGTAAGTAATAGAAAATATTCCTGGAATTTAAAGTAATTTAAGATCCGGAATAATTTTATAAGAACAGAATTAATCAAACCTAATTTTTGCAAGTAGACTAAATTTTATTTATGTGTTTAGGAAATCCAAAAATGTGATCGAACAATTTTGATGAAAATCAGAATTTTTCTAAGTATTGAGTATCAAACAATCGCTTTGTTCGATGAACCAAACGATCACACATAGCCAAAATCATCGAACACATAAGTGGTTTGACGAAAAAGGCTATCGGAAGTATGTTCTTAATTTTTATGTTAATATTTTCTCCCTCCCTCCCTCCTCTTTTATTTTATTTTGATTATTTGTTTAAGTAGGAATTGATTTACTCACATTTCGAGCAAGACTCAAAATGTGAGGATGTTGACTCTTCACTTAAAAAAAAAGTGTGTTATTTTTATTTTGTTTATTTTTATTATTTTATATTCATATCCAGCACAAAGTATGTATAAATCTGTCAAGGAATTCACATATTTAATTTTAGTTTATGATTAAATTTTCAAACTTTTAAATTGGGATAATATAATTGAAGAAATGCATGATATGAATTTTTGAGGTTTTGAGCTATAAAAATTTAATGATATCATCATCTTGTTGGGTAATGAATTTTCATGTTGGGAATTTAATTGAATAGTTTGTAAGGACTTTTCAAAGATTAAATTTAAGAATATTGTATGACATGAATGAACCATTCCATGTGAGATTTGAGCCATGAGTCACTTTTACTCATTTCTTTTATTTGATGTGTGAAAATCATTTTGATTAAAGGAAACTAGAACTTGCAGTTGGGACCGATTCAAGACCATGCAATATTCCAAAAATCGAGCATATGATCGAGGCACCTAGAAAACCAAAATTTTGGCCTTCTTTTGAAATCCAAACCCAAAAACATTTTCCCTTTAGGATTAACCAATTTGGGCCTTAAGCCTAATTTTTCTTTAAAGCCCTCTATATTATTCCTAGCCTTCTAAAAAGACCAAGAAAAATCAAACCCAAGTGTGCAAAAAAAAAATTGTCAGGCATTTATAAATTTATGATCATCACAAAATTATCAATCGGTATTCAAAAATCCGATCAAAAAATAAATAAATAAAAAATATACATATATGTTGAATTTCATTCAACAAAAATAAATTGCAAATGACAAAGCAAACTAGACATAGTCTAATGTCATGCAATAGAAAAAGAAAAGCACAAGAAAGAAAGAAAAATAATGATGATCATAAATTTTTAATAAATAATGCCAAGTTATGATAGAATAAATTCTTGCAATTTCTTAGCCCAATAATTCCATTCCATACCAAATGTTACAACCGTATGCCCCATTATAACGGAAAAAAGGCCAAATAAGTCATTTTTCTTTTCCAAAAATCCAAATCAGTCTTTTTTCTATTTTATTACCAAAATAGTCCGCTACAAATAATAATTATGTCCAAATTAGTCCCTTGTTAACTAATTATGCTCTAATCGATGACGTGGCAATGATTTAAATTTAAACCTGACACATGGGCATAATATTAGTCCATTTTCTTTTATCTTTTGTCAATTCAGTCCTAAACTTTTGTTTTGTTCCATTTATCATCTATCCAAATCAGTCATTTTCATATTAATTAGTCTCCGATTTTTCAAATTATTTCATTTCAGAACCAGAACCTTAAATAAATATCCAACATACTTCCGTAAATAAAATTAAATACCAAAACCTCATACATTGTGTTTGACTACCTTGTTATCGGGTCTTCCAAATACCGGAATTTTAGGGACTCTCTCTAACAAACCTCTTACACCAAACTCGGTAACAATACAATCAAATTCAATTGATGAGGTTTGGTGTTTAATTTTATTTACGAAAATATGTTGGCATTTATTTAATAAATGGATTAGTAGTAATAAAAAATTTAAGGTTCTGGACCCCAAATGAAATAATTTGAAATGTTGGAGACCAATTAACATAAAAATGACTAATTTGGGTAGAGGACTAAATGGAACAAAATAAAAGTTTATGACTGAATTGGCAAAAGATAAAAGAAAAAGAACTAATATTAAGCCCACGTGTCAGGTTTATATCAAAACCGTTGTCACGTCAGTAATTAGAGCATAATTAGTGAACAAGGGACTAATTTGGACATAATTAGCATTTGTAGATGACTATTTTGGTAATAAAATAGAAAAAGGACTGATTTGGATTTTTGGAAAAGAAAAATGACTTATTTGGCCTTTTTCCCCCATTATAACCCTTAAATAAGACCTCATGATCTCGATTTGAAGAAATGAGCCGGTGGCGAGTTGGTCCAATTGCAAGCTTATGGGATAATTTAATTAAATATGGTTATGAGCTTTCATGATTAAAACTCAATTTCAGAGTGAGTGAAATTTCCGTTTCTACTATATGTGAGGCTCTGCTTTTTATTATGTTCATGTCATGCTTTTATTCTAGAATTAAATTAATGATTATTTCTAAACATGATATTCATGAAGAATTATCAATAATGACTGATTTGTAGGCCTGATTAAGTGAGAAGTATCATTTTATTAAATACTGCAATCATGAGAATTTAATACTTGTAGTTTTTGATTGTCTTATCCCAATCTAAAAAGAATGAAATTTTTGAAGCCACGAAAATAGATTGAATATGCAGCGTCTATGCTCTTAGGAGCACTGACTCTGACTGCTCGGGGACGATCAATATTAAATGTGAGGATGTTGATGAAACTTTTGACAATTTCCTACACGAGTATTTTCTAAAATATCCCAAGTTTGAATTTATTAAATGAAAAGAATTATGATTCATGGGAAAGGGGTTTAAGGACATATTCCACTTTGTATTACTCATGTGGGAGACTTTGATTTCAAACGGCGCTGTGGAACTCCCCGGCATGAAACTTTTGACAATTTCGTGCTATGGAGATCCTTGCCATGAAACTTTTGACAAGTTCCCACTATATGAGTATTTTCTGAAACATAATAATTCTGGTTTTCAATTTTAATTAATGAAACCAATTTATGAAGATGGAGTTGGGATTAGGGATATATTTATAGGTTGTCACGTTTTTATTACTCGTGTTAAGAAACTGTGCCCCCGAAAGCGCACGGTGTCAAAAATTGCAGTAATTTATAGTAAGACCGGATCGTTCACTGGAGGATGTGCGATAGAAGCAGGGCCCACGTCGTTTACTAAGATTTTCCACTCGGTTACTCGATTCAAGTTTTGCAAAGGTTTCTAACAACTACTTGACAATAAATTAAACTAGACTGTGAAAGCAGTAAAATTATTCTACAAAGCATATTAAATCTATTCTAAGAAAGCAATAAGAATTATGCTAAGAAAGCGAATAAAATTATTCTATGAAAGCAAATTTACAATGTGACAGAAGAGACAGGGAGAAAGTAATAAGGATTGGACAAGATTCAGATGAAACACAATTAAACTTCCATTTTAATACACAGATCTTTGTTTGGGATAATCCATCAATTAGCTAACTCTCATGCTTTCCAGACTATGTTCCCTTTAACAGACAGGTACTTACAGTCAGAATTTGCATGCTCTTAAGACAGCAAAATCTAAGATACCACAGACTCACAACTGCCCTCACATGGCCATGTAGAGGCATATTATTCATCTGTGGTGGACAAGCAACACCTAACATATCATTAGTTGACATGTCAAGTACTCCTATCATCCCCCTTGTCACACCCAAAGTCCAAATTAATTCCCGAACTAGTCCATAACTCTTAAACCTTACAACCGGCGGCCAACCTCTAGTTCTTCCGAGTGACCTCTATGAAAGCATTTTAAAGAAAGCGATAAAGAAAGCAGTAAAGAAAGCATTTAAAAACCTATCACTCGGAAGTCTTAAAAGTCATCTCATTCCGTTAGTATAAAAGAGCCCCTGGTCTTGGTGACCAGATGCAGATTTAGAACTTCCCGAATATCAGTAAGCCACAGGGCTTATAACATCCGGGTAGTTATGAGATACAAACATGAGTGGAACAGACCTATGAAGATCTATTCCGAATGTACTCACTCAAGACTCAACTTTAGGCTTTGGTGGGAGAAGATAGTAGTTGAAAGAATACCCAACCCTACCTTAGAGATTAACCAAGGCCTATATGTTGTTCCCCTAGTATTATTTATCACATCTTATCCGAATCCAAGTGGACACTGATTCGATGCAATACTTAATAGAAGATTTCCAACACACAGTAATTTTGAGAAACAAATAGATGTTTGAAAATCATTTCCTAAACAGGTACTAAACTCTTAATGAAAACACAGATCCTTTCAGTCTAGGTGAGACCTAATCGTTGACTCTGCTTCTAAGTTCTCAAAATCAACCCCCAGTAGAATATGAGTTAGTCATAACTGTCGAATTTATCCCTTACTCCGATCAGGATTTTATAAAGTGATTTTTGTGGAAATTTATTGTGTAGCATCTGATTTAGATCAAGACTTCTATGTCCAAGGAGAAGGATCTCCAAAATATTACAGACCACAATATCTACATAATAATATCATGCATACATGTATATGAGAAGTAAAATAGAATACCCCAAAATATATGGTGGGATTAGACAGAATTTGATACACAAAGATGGGTTAGCCGGAGATAAGAAGAATTTTCGCTAAAGAGATGACAAAACAATTAGGGTTAATTGGATTGCAGTTATCTGTGGTCCAGTTAACCTAATCATTAAGGTGAGATGATTTTAGACAGCAGAAGTGATCGCTATCATTAAGACTCCTGCTCTCTGTGAAATGAGAGAAAAACCTAGATATGTTCTCACTGTGGTACTATTTAAAAAGTGTTGATCGACACTATTGGATAATATTACAGCTCAAAATTCAGGTATGAAATTAAGATAAAGAAAAGGAAACTGTATCCGGATAGGAGTCAGCTGAGCAGCTATTATAATCCCGGATGGACGAACCGCCAAGGCTTCCACCGACCACTATCCGGACCATGCAAAATAACAACTAATAATAAATATTCAGACTACGAGCTAGTTTATCCGTGTGGGAATACCCGCCAACATTAGTCTGATATATTCCTTACTAGCTGTTTCACACAATACGGAAAAGACCGAAAATAAAATAAGAGAATATTTTTGTTATTGTGTGAGTGTTAATCATACAATAGTTTAGACACTCATGAATTGAGATGCGTAATGAATAAGAGTGGATGTAATGGGCATAAGCCCATTGCACCCATGCAACTGACACAACTCAGGAAGACAAAATGTTTTTGAGGTTTTAAAAATAGAAGGAAGAAAGCAATTCGGTCTATTGGGCACAATGCAGATTAGACCAAATTGAGGATGCATGAGGTATGAAGTAATACCGTACCCAGTTAATCCTTGTAAAGTCATGAAGCATCCTCTAATTCGAATTGTCAAAGCAATTCGGTCTAAACCGAATGGGACAATTCGAATTGATGAAGTCATTCCTTCACTCAAATTTGGCTAAGGCATTTACCCCAAAATGAGGGTAATTCGAATTGGTAAGAGAATTCGGTCTAGACCGAATTGACAATTCGTATTGGTAAAAGACATAAAATAAACTAAGGCATGAAGAGATGGAATGCATACAATATGGTGTACAAGGTCAATTCGATCTATGGGAGGAATTCGGTCTAAACCGAATTCGCACAGACCGAATTGTTTGTACACCACATGAGAGTGATTTTTGCTGTGTAATTCGGTCTCATGGGCAATTCGGTTTAGACCGAATCACCTAGACCGAATTGCATATAGATTTTCAAATAAGGCATTCAACAAGTATTTTTGCCATGCAATTCCATTCTCATGGGTAATTCGGTTTAGACCGAATTGCCTCAAATCGAATTGCATGTCTTCTCTCACATAAGAGATATTTTTGTGCTCACAAGTACAGGTTCGGTTCACACTGTGTGGTCTATGATGGATGAGAATTACCTAATCCTTCATTTCACATCAATGTCACCTCACAGCCACACTAGTGAGCAAATTAAGAAAATAGGCATAATAGGTTACGTGTCTAGCAGGCATTTGGCATGAATTAAACCCTATTTCTACAAACAAGACATCAAAGGTTAAAGAACCTAACATACTAAGAAAACAAGAACTGCATGCATAAAGGCAAGAACACTTACATTATCTAAGGCAATAATAAGCGAAAACAAAGAGACCAAAACAGCAACATAAGACATTAAAAATAAAATCTAACAACCCTAAAATCATCTAAAACCTAATAACACTCATTTGAAGCACTAAGGTATAAGAACAAGCCAAAAACCCACAAAACATGCATTTATTGAGAATGTAAGTCAACTAGGACATAGTAAATGTAACCTAGTTGAAAACAAACAAACATTCTAACATTTATTGCTAAGGAAAGCATTAAATAAGTGCCAAACACTTGAAATAAAAACCCATTTCTGGATTTCTTCTTGTATTGACACTTGAAAGCAAATAAACAACCCTAAAACCATCATTAACTTGAGGGTAGGGTTCATTCTAACTACAAAGCATTTAAAGTGTATGGTAATGGCTACACTAGAGGTAGTAACAAGCTTCTATAAAGAAATAAACTAAGATCAAAAGCATTAAAACTACACTACAAGCTTGAAAAATAAACTAACTAAACTAAACTACCTACCTAACCCTTAAGGGTGGAAAGAACCTTCTGCTCCTTCTTTTTGTCTCCCAGCAAATGTCCAAGTGGTGTTCGGATTTTTTCTTGTGTTGAGGAAGGTCAGCTTTTATACTTCTTATCGGAACCCTAGGCCCATCAGGGCCCATCCACAGTGCCATGCATTTCTCATGTGCTCAAAGCTACAATTTTGAATGTGATTCGGTCTCCTCTAGCAGTTCGGTTTAGATCGAATTGGTGCAATGAGGCGTCCTTCTTGATTTTGAGCATGGAATGTGATACTCTTTTATCAATTCGGTCTATGGGTAGACCGAATTGGCCTTGTTGAACTGATGATGGCTCCTGCTTGGTTTCCTTGCTTTGAGGCAATTCGATCTATGCAATCAATTCGGCCTAGACCGAATTGCATAGATCGAACTCCTTCTTTTCTGTTCTGCTCAGGGTCTTCTTCTTTCCAAAGTGCAATTCGGTCTAGGGGTCAATTCGGTTTAGACCGAATCGCCACAGACCGAATTGGTTGCTCTTCTCTTCTTCAACACTTCTCTTTTTCTTCTTCTTTTCAACAATTCGGTCTAATGAGCAATTCGGTTTAGGCCGAATTGCGTATAGACCGAATTGGTCTTCAACACTTAACCAAAATTTCAGATTGTGGGATTTTCATTCTTTTTCCCATCTTTTTTATTTTTGTGGGCTATTTTATTCTTTTGCCCATCTTTTCATTCCTTTTTCTTTCTTTTTCCTTTTTTCATGTTTTTGGATTTTTCTAACACAAATACAATTAAAATTGCATATTTTTGTGTCTTTCATTGACAGCTTATTTTTCTTACAAACTTGCATTAATCTGTCGAATTCAACTGCTTTCTCATTGAAATAAGATGGGAATACGATCAAAATGTCCGTCTCAGACACGGAAATGGATTGGAAATAATGGACAATTTTGGCCATTATCAGACACGGAAATGGATTGGAAATAATGGACAATTTTGGCCATTATCAACTGATAATGGCCAAAATTGTCCATTATTTCCAATCCATTTCCGTGTCTAAACATGGACATTTGATCGCATTCCGGTCTTATTTAATTAAGAAAGCAGTTGATAGATATATGCAAGTTTGTATAAATAATAAGCGGGTATTGAAAAACATAAAAATATTGCTATTTTATTAAATTTGTGTTATAAAAAACCCAAAAACATGATAAAAATATTAAAAATCCCACATTTGATAATTATGGTTTGTTATTATCTGTTCGGTAGAACACAGGTCCATTAAACGGAACATAAACAAAATAATCAAGTGGAGCAAATATCCTTATTTATATTATTTTATTATATATTTTGATGTATATATTTTTATTTACATTTTTTATGATTAATTTTTATTATTTCTATCTCCTTCCATAATTAAATAATTGGTCCACTAATCAATTTTAATTAATTGCAGGTGATTTGGCTTATGTCCAATTTAATTTGATCTCGCAGTTCCAGTCCAAGAATTCACTAAGCCCAACCACATTTTAAGTCCAAAATTCCTCAAGCCCATTACACCAACTCCAGTGGCCCAATACCACCCCAAGCCCATGACTTGCACCCGGCCCATCTCCTCAAATCCAATTCCTCAAGCCCAATTGTCTTTCTTCCCCAATTACAGCAACCCTAACCCTAACCCTAACCCTCCGGCCACCACCTCCGACCATCTCCTCCGTCCAAATCCGATGTCGCCGACCACCCTTCTCGCCCCATCTCCGGCAAACCCGCACAGCAGCAGCTCCGGCGACAGCTCCACCACCATCCGCAACTCTCTATTCCAGCAGCCCCGAGCTCCGAGGAAACCCCCAATTTTTCCGGCATCGTCCCCGCCACCATCTCAGTCGGCCAACACCGTCCACAGTATCTCCGCCGCATCTCCTTCCCATCGGCGTCAACCCCAGCCGAGCATCACCATCTCCCGTCGCTGCCCCAACTCCAGATTTGTCTTCAGCCACCACCATTTCCTCCTCCGTTTCGTCCTCGCCGGCAGCCCCCTCTTCTCTAGCCATTCCGCCCCCCATCTCCAACAACAACTCCGGTCACCATTCAAGCCACCGAGGCCGACATCCTCCTCCGGCGACCTCCGTCTCACCAATACTCCAGCAACCCCCCTTTCCGGTCATCCCCTTCATTTCTCCGGTCTCCATCTCCATCACCAACACCTCAGCCGCGGCTCGATCTCCACCATAGCAGCCCCCTCCGTCTGTTCGCCTCCGTCCTCTCGCCCCAGACCAGCCGCCACCTTCCTCGCCGGCCATTCCTTCCACTGCCGCCACTGTTCCCGACAGATCTGGACTTGCCGTCTCCTTCGGCGAGTTCTGTGCTCACCATCCCCCTCCAATCATCAGCTCCCTTCTCTGTCCAACCCCTCCGACGAGATTCCCATACTCCGGCGAGCTCGCCAGCCTCCATTCCGACAGCCACCACCCCCACGCTCCACCCGCTGCTCGTCCTCAGCAGCAGCCCCGCCATCCTGCCATTTTCCGGCAGCCCCTTCCGGCGTCCTAATCTCCGCTGGCCACCATCCTCAAGACACAGGAAAGAAAAGAAAATAGAAGAAGAAAGAAAACGGAAGAAAAAAAATGGGGAAAGAGAAGGGAGGAAAGAGAGGAAAGAGAAATAAAATTTTATTCGAATCTCGGGACCCCAGTCGCTAGACTAAAGCCAATCGTGAAGCATAGTCTAGGGACATGGAAGTTGCTTAAGGACTGGGGGTGTTTAGGGACACAAGAGATAATGAACAGTAAAGCCAGTCCGGAACCTCTTGTCCCAAGACTCCAGTCGCTAGACTGTGCCTCGCGACTGGAAAAAGGGCTAGCGACTGTTAGAGGGGTCTCGCGACACATGTTTAGGGACAGACAAAACTGAGCTTGGCGACACAATGTTTCGCGACACGGAGCTCTCGCGCCACGGACACAGAGAAAGAAAAAGCAGCTTCACGAGCAAGTCACATGATCTCCTCAAATTCAAATTCCCACATGCTCAATACACCGGAAGGTCACGGGACCTCAGCTCCCGCAACATAAAATTTTTTGTCTTTTACTTCCTAGAGCTCGAGCTCCCGTCCCTTGGTTCACACAGCCCTGAATTAAAAGTGCAATTATATGTTGTGTCGCAAGACAGATTTGTTTCATGACACATCATTTTGTTTAGCGACACGGTGGGCCTTAAATGGGCCTAGGGTTTTCCCTACTCCTCTATAAATATATCCTCCCACCCCTTGAACAGTAATCTAGCTACACTTTAGTTTTTTTTATTGTTCTTGGAGGCACCACTGTGCTCTCCAAAAATAGATTAGAATAGATAGTTTAGTTTATTTTATGCATTGTACAAGTAGATTTTAGCTTAGCTTTAAATTATGTTTTGTAATAAATTATTGTAGCTAGTGTTCATATTTTTTTCAGTTTATATTTTGTATTTTGGGTTGAAAACACTTAATCAATGGGTGTGTTTAAACCATTTTTGGTTTTTGATGTTATATGAGAAAATGTTCCACAAACTTGTTATGGATCACTTCCATAATATTAATTGCTTTATTTTTGCATTTTTGGTCACTTGACCATTTTTTATTATTTTTAGTTAGGTTTAATGCTTTATTAGGGTTAATAAATGCATAAACAGTTGATACTTATCCCTTGATAGATTTAGTGTAGGTTTTAGTTTAATTTCAGTTTGCTAGTGTAGTTTGCTCTTAATTTTTGCTACTAGTGCTAGTCTTTGTCTTTTTTTACTTTATTTTATTTATTCTGTTCTTATTTTTCTTCTTTAGTTTTTAGGATGTGTTTTTATTTTTAGTTTCATTTTTTATTTCTAATACATTAGATCTAGAGAGGGATGATATTTGAGTGTTTGTGCATATTAAAATTCCATTTCCTACATTATATTGTATCACGTTGTAACCCCACAGGTTGCAAGCACTTTTATGCAATGCAATATAAGGCGTTATGCTGCCAAAATTTTTATAAAATTTTGAAAAGACCAGTCGCTAGACCTTCCTGTCGCGAGATCACGTCTCGCGACACACTTTTGAGTCTCGCGACTGGGGACCAAACACTTAGAAAATTCTCAGAAAAGTCTCGTGTCGCCAGACCCCTGTCGCGAGATCACGTCTCGCGACACAATTCTTGTTTAGCGACACGAAGCCCAAGCCTTGAAAAATTCTAAAACTCCACCTGTCGCGAGCCTAGGTTCGCGACACAATTTATGGTCTCACGACTGGGTCCTCATCTCTTTTAATTTCCAAAAATTCTGACTTCCAACCCCCATGTCGCCAGACCCGTGTCGCGAGACCACATCTCGCGACATAAGTTTTGTCTAGCGACACGGAAACCCTAAATCTCTAAAAAACTCAATTTCTTTTATTTTCCACCTCTCATATCGTGATCCTCCCGTCGTGAACCCACGGTCACGACGCAATTTCTATCTCACGACATGCATGGCACTCTTTTTGCCAAATTTTTATTCTCCATCTCATCCCATTAATTAATTGAACCTTTGTATTAATATTTTGAGGTTGAAATCCAATGATCTCAACCCATGATTAATTTGATATAAAGAACTTTGATCAATTTCCATTAAAAGATTTTTCTATAAAATTAAACTCTTGTGTTTTAAATATAATTCGGACTATAATTAATTATGAAATGAAAGATTGTTTAAAACATAAAGAGTAATTATGGATTTAATTCCATAACCTTGGATGAGAAACCAATGTCTCTCATACAAGATTATTTTTCTTTTAATCCCAAAGATATTTTTTTATTTATCTTGTCTTTACCTGTGTTGTGTGAAACGAATAGTGAAAAATATCATAAAATAATGTTGGCGAACGATCCCTTTACCGGGAAATGAAGTAGCCCGTAATCTGTGTATTAATTACTATTTGTTATTTTGCATGGTTTGGATAGAGACCGACGAGGTCAGGCGAACGGTCCCTTTACCGGGAAATGAAGTAGCCACTCAGCCAATCCCTGACTGAATACAGTTTTATTTTCTTATTTTATTTTCAAACCCAAATCTCAAGTTGTGCTAACACTAGTTGACATAGGTCAATGTCATCTAGTAATTAAGACAGTAAGAGAGCATGTAGGTTTTCATCCCAATTCACAGACAGTGAGCCAATTCATAGACAGTGAGTGGTCTGAATGACAGCGACCACTGTCATTTTGATCAGTTTACTGTCTAAAATCATTCCATCCAAACGAGAGGGAAACTGGACAACAGATGTTTGCAGTTCACCCTATCGTTTTGCCATCTTTTTAGCCAAAATAAATTTTTCTCATCTCCGGCTATTTCATCTCCGTGTTTCACTTCTGTCTAAACCCACTTTATATTTTTGGTTAATTTGATTTTGCACTTCCTTATAAAATTATGCATGATACTATTATGTAAATATTGTGCTCATAATTATTTTGGGATCCTTCCCTTGGACATAGAAATCTTGATTTAAATCAGATGTTTTACAATAAATTTCCAACAAAAATTCATTTATAAAATCCGGATCTAAGTTAGGGATAAATTCCACAGTTATGACTAATTCATATCTGACTGGGGGTTAATTTTGGGAAATTAGAAGCAGAGTCAGCGATTAGGTCTCATCTAGACTGAAAGGGTCTGTGTTCTTATTGAGAGTTTAGTACCTGTTGAGGGAATGATTTTCAAATCGATTATTTTCCAAAATTGATGTGTATTGGGAATTTAGTCTTAAACTATCACACCGAGATGGGATCCACTTGGGTTCAAATACAGTGTATTAGATAATTCGAGAGGAACAATACATAGGCCTTGGTTATTTTCTAAGATAGGGTTGAGTACTCTTTCAACTGCTATCCTCTTCTGCCAGAGCCTATATTTGAGTCTTGAGTGAGTGCATCCGCAACGAACTAATCTCTTAGTTCGTTTCATTAGTTTGTATCTCATAACCACCCGAAAAGAAGTGAGCACTGCGAGCGGTTCACTGAGTGTCGGGAATTCTTGATCCACGTCCGGTCATTCTGACTGGGGGCGTTCTTTTACTACCAGTACGAAGCTTTTGAAACTTCCGAGTGATAGGATTTTAAATGCTTTCTTTATTGCTTTCTTTTAATCGCTTTCGTAGAGGTCACTCGGATGTGTCACTAGATCTTCTAACTGCTACTAGGACTGAGAGTTAAGGGATAGTTCAGGGCTTAATTAGAAACTTTGGGTGTGACATGGGGGAATGATGGAAGTACTCGGCATTTCAATCTATGAAGTGTCAGGTGTTGCTTGTCCACCACAGATAAATGACACGCTCTGACGGGAGCAGTTGTAAGTCTGTGGTATCTTAGAATTTGTTTTCTTAAGAGCATGTAAATTCTTACTGTAAGTATCTGTCTGTTAAAGGGAACACAGTATAGAAAACATGAGAGCTAGCTAACTGATGGATTATCCCAAGCAATGATCTGTGTAACAAAATGGAAGTTTAACTGTGTTTCATCTGAATCTTGTCCAATTTTTATTATTTTCTTCCTGTCCCTTCTGTCTCATTTTAAATCAGCTTTCTTAGAATAATTTTAACCGCTTTCTTAGAATAATTTTATTGCTTTTTTAGATTAAATTTAATTGCTTTCTAGAATAATTTTAATTTGCTTTGTAGAATAATTTTAATTGCTTTCATAGCTTAGTTTAAATTCTGTTAAGTAGTTGATAGTTAAAAACGCAAACTTGAATCAAGTAACCGAGTGGAAAATCTTATAAAACGACGTGGGCTCTGCTTCTATCGCACATCCTCCAGTGAACGATCCGGTACTTACTATAAATACTGCAATTTTTGACTCCGTGCACTTTCGGGGGCACAGTTTCTTAGCACGAGTAAATAAAAACGTGACAACCTATAAATATATCCCTAATCCCAACTCCGCCTTCATAAAGTAGTTTCATTAAATAAACTCAAGACCGGGATTAATTCATATTATTCTCTATTTTTAGAAAATACTCGTCTGGGAAATTTGTCAAAAGTTTCAATTCCACTTCTCAAGAAACTGAAGAAAGGCAGAAAGAAGGCGTCTCAGGTTGTCAAACACTTCCCGCCATAATCTCTTTCCTCATCATTACACAGGACAGAGCCAAAAAGGCCATAGTTTATGTCTTTAGCCAAGATGGGCTCATGGGCCTGTCATTAGGCCTGTGAACGATCTACCCTGAAATTTATAAACCTACAACCCAAACAATTGTTAGCAAAATAAATTATTAAACACGGATTGAGTTGAAGAGTTGACCGTGTACACTATGGGGAGATCCGAGAGACCACATCAAACTAAATTGCAAAGGCCAAGATCTCTCCTGAGTGATTCAAAGAGATCACTATTGAGAGCCTTGGTGAAAATGTCTGCATGTTTAAGGTCAGTTCCAACATGTTGAATGGACGCCACCTTATCCTCAACAAGTTCCCTGATGTAGTGATGTCTGATGTCGATATGCTTGGTCCGGCTATGCTGTACAGGATTTTTGGCAATGTTAATGGCACTCATATTATCACACATCAGAATTAGCTCCTTCTGCTCCACACCATAATTTCTCAGCATTTGCCTCATCCATAGAAGTTGGGCACTGATGCACCCTGAGAAACCACATTTAAATAAGTTTAAATTATGATAAAAAGAACCTAAATTGCATGTATGAGATCCTATTTTATTGCTTTTTAGTGTACATTTCATGTGTTTTGTAAATATTAATAAGACTGCTTAATTTGAGCTTATTTGAGCTCAATTTACCTTGTTTTATGCTTTTTAATAAGACTTTGGCAATTCTAAGACATTGCAATGATGTTTCAGGCATTAAAAATGAAGAAAGAAGATGTTCGGAGGTCAAAGGATGCAAAATTCGGAATTTTCAACACTGGAAGGCTCCAGAATGCGCCACCTCAGCATGGCGGCGCATAAAAATGCTCTCCAGCGCCATTTTATGCGCCACTTCAACACTTGGAGAAATTTCGGATGGAAAAGCTTCAGGATGCGCCATTCCTCCTTGGTGGCGCCTAAAACCACCTTTATGCGCCACTTTTTGCGCCACTTTCAGAAATTTGAGGAAATTTTCAGAATGCGCCATTGCTTCTTGGCGGCGCATAAAATGCCCCTCCAGCGCCACTTTTTGCGCCGTTTTGGAAAATTCGGAAAATCAGCGTATGCGCCAGTTCTACTTGGTGGCGCCTAAAACCCTCTCCGAGCGCCATTTTATGCGCCGACGTCGCGGTTGAGCAGTTTCTTAACCTCCCGAACGCGGTTTTAAGGTCCGTTTTTCTTCATTTCATCAGACGAGACTTACCATTCATCGATAGAAACACTCTGAAACATTCTGCTAATGGGAGAAGAAGGCCAGAAACACAAAATCATGCCGGAGGAATGCATCAAGGACGCTGTTCTGGGCGTGTTCTTCCTATTCTAGGTGTTGCCTTTCTTTTTCTTGCATTGTAATGAATTGAAATTGCCTCTAAAAATAATCTGCTATCATGTTCTTAATTTGTAGACGGATTTCTGTATTGTTCGTGTTAGAAGTGTTCTAGAACGGGAGTTCAGAATCACTTTGAAGTACGAATTTATCTTTTATGGAAGCAATAATATGTCGATGTTTAATTCTGTAATCTGGATTAATTTGCTTTGATTGTTAGAATGTGGATTAGAATCATGTATTGGCTACCAGAATTTGATCGATTATGAAGATTGGATGAAAACTGCGAATCTGCAATTTTATTTGTTTAATCTCAATTGATCGATTAATCTGGCATCATATTAAAATCTGTCTAAATTGGTTTAAGCGCCATTTTTGCCTGATCTTAGAAGTGGAAATCTCATGTTTAGGTGTAATCTGATTTTTAATCGATTAAGATGGATAGATCTGCTATTCTGCTAAAATCTGTATTAGGATTATATGTTAGACATTACTGAATTGATCGATCTTTTGTGTTTTATTAAATCTGTGATTTAGAATATTAATCTGCTAAAAGCCTGACTGATCGATCAAACATAAATTATCTATTTTTAGTAATCTGGCATTAATTCTAATCTGTCTGCATTTTAATATTATTATTTAAATCCAGTTTACTATGTTTTATTATTATTTTACCATAATTATTAGATTATTTACACTGTTTAGCATAATTTGAATGTTAGAATCTAATTCCATAAATTCTGCTTTGCTAAATCGGGAGATAAAAAGTAGAATTAATATTTTAGTACCGGAATTGGGAATAAATTACATTATAAATGGATTCTAGCATGTGCACAATGATTTGGGAAATGAAAAGTGCCTATTAATTGCTATAGGAAAATTTGTATGCTTGGAAAAGACTCAAATTTAGGCCTAGAATAATGATTGCGAAATGTTAGATAATCTAATCAGCTTCCATGAAGTCCGTTTAAGCATAATTTGAATTTTTAGTAGATTATTATATTTTTAATCTTTATAAAAATATTTAAACTTAAGAAATTGATTTTTAGAACATTGGGAAATGTCAAATTATTACACAATTTCTATTTTATAATAAAGATGGCAATTTTTAAAATATTACAAGCAACTCCCATTAGTATTTTTATCAATTAAAACTTTAATTTGCTTTATTTTAATTTAATGTCACTATTTTTAATTTAAATCACCATTAGAATTAAACAAATCTTTTTCAAAATATAAAATATATAATATAAACTTAAAACGATTAAAATATTCTCCGGAATGAAATAATATTCTGAAATTCCCTTGGGTTCGACCCGGTATTCACCGGTTTTTATTACTTGATGACAACCAACCGCTTGTGGTAAAATATGAGTGGTGAAAATCACGCATCAAGTTTTTGGCGCCGTTGCCGGGGATCGAACCCGGGTCACCCGCGTGACAGGCGGGAATACTCACCACTATACTACAACGACTGGAGTTTCAACAAATCTTACTAATCAATTAGTTGCTCAGTTCAATAGGTTAAACATGGCAGCGAATGATAATGATAATCAGGGTAATAATGGAGGTAACGGTGGTGATTTGGAGCACGATGATCAAGCCGAAATGACCATTGAAGAACACTTACAAGGAACTAGTGGAAATCTGCTTAATCGAACTCCTAGGCCTGATGTAGATGCTTTAAGCTTTACCCTTCAGCCTGCACTAATCACTATGGTTCAAGCTAATCAATATAATGGATCACCTACGAATGATGCTGTAGAACACATAAGGAACTTTCTGGACTATTGTGACACAGTGAAAATAAATGGTGTTACTAGTGATGAAATTAAGTTGAGATTGTTCTCGTTTTCACTTAGAGATAAGGCTAAAACTTGGTACAACTCACTTCAATTAAGGGATGTCACTACTTGGGATAAAATGTTAGAAGCTTTCTTAGAACAGTTCTTCCCACCATCTAAGGTTATTGAATTACAAGAAAAAATCAAAGAATTTGTGCAAGATGAGGGTGAAACTTTGCTTGAAGCATGGGATAGATATAATACTTTATTAGCACGATGCCCGAATCATGGCTTTGAAGATTGGCAGCAGATGCACTTCTTCTACAATGGGTTGATTGATCATTGGAGGAACTTGTTGGATGCAGCGGCTGGAGATTCTTTTCTATCTATAGGACCTTCTAGAGCTAAAGAAATAATTGAGAAAAAGATTTCTAATATGAAAAAATTTCCTGGTAAGAAAAATGCTAGAAATAAAACAAAAGGGGGAATCTATGAGGTAGAAAAGGCAGTTGCTATAGATTCTAAGTTAGATGCTTTGATGAGGGAAGTTTCTACGCTTAAGAAAGGTCAAGCTAAAGTTGTGAGATGCGGTATTTGTCATGGACCTCACGAGTCATCAGCTTGTCACTTGCTTGATCAAGGACTTCAAGAGACTATGCAGTGTGAGAGCACTGAGGAGCAAGTGGAAGATGTGAACTACATGGGAAATAGGCAGCAGAATTACAACCAAAACCGACCTCAAAACCAAAATTTCTACCCTAATCAAAACTCTCAATTCCAACAAAACACTTATCCACAAAACAACCGTCAATCTTATCCACAAAACCAAAATCAAAATTACCCAAATCAAAATCAAAACTTTCAAAACCAAAATCAAAATCAGAATCAAAACTTTAATCAAAACAGAAATCAAAATCAGTCCTTCTACCCTAACCAACAACCTAGGAACTTTCAACCTCAACAACAGCTGCAACAAAATCAAGTAAGTGATGAAGTTAATTTAAAAGAGTTAATGAGCACAATCGTGTCTCAACAACAAACAATTCAGCAAATGCAAGCCTCAATGAGAAATCTAGAAGTACAAGTTGGTCAAATTGCTAGGGACACTTCAAATAGACAGCAAGGAACACTACCAAGCATGCCTGATCCTAATCCAAAAGAGCAATGTAAAGCAATCACTTTAAGGAATAAAAAGGAATTACCTAACCCTTACCCTACCTTAGATGATCCAGAGGTTTCAGCTGATACTGTAGACGATCAAGGTGAGGATGCAGAGAAAGAAAGTCAGCAGAAGGATTCTGAGGAGCCTAAGGAGAGTGAGAGAGTTAGTGTTGATAGGAGTAAGGATAAGGGAAAGTCTACTGTTCCAGTCAAGTCATATCAGCCACCTATCCCTTACCCACAGCGTCTTAAAAAGGCTAAGGAAGATAAAGATTATGCTAAATTCTTATAAGTCTTTAAGAATTTAAGAATTGATATTCCTTTCTCTGATGCTATAGCGCAAATGCCCGTCTATGCTAAGTTTTTAAAAGAAATTCTATCAAAAAAGAGGAGTGTTGATGATGAAGAGAAAGTGACACTGACAGGGGAATGCAGTGCAATCTTACAAAGAAGGCAACCCGTTAAACAAAAAGATCCTGGGAGCTACACTATTCCGTGCATCATAGGCACTAAAGAATTCAACAAAGCTTTGTGTGATCTCGGGTCTAGTATTAATCTGATGCCTCTACATGTCTTTAGAGAACTAGGAGTAGGAGTTGTGAAGCCTACTAGGATGCAGCTACAGCTTGCTGATAGATCCATTAGGACTCCTTTGGGCATTGTAGAAGATGTTCCTGTTCAAGTAGAGAGCTTCATTTTTCCTGTTGATTTTGTTGTTCTTGATATGGAAAAAGACATTGATATCCCTCTGATTTTAGGTAGACCATTTCTTCAAACTGGTAGGGCTATGGTAGACATGGATGATGGTAAAATTACACTTAAAGTAGGTAATGAACAAGTGTCGTTTGACATTTCTAAGACAACTAAAACACAACACGCTAGTTCTGACACCTACCCGTGTAATAGAGTCACAGCTATCTATCAGGAGGATGAGGTGATTGAGAGAGAGTTCTTTGCTAGACACGATCCCTATAGGAAATTTGAGCAGTTAGTGGAGAGTTGTGAAGACTTAGCTGAAAGTAAGTGTGAGGGAGAATTACCTGTGCAAGTAACATGTGCAATTGAAGAATCCAAATTAGTTCCGTCTGTTGAAAAGCCACCTACGTTGACATTGAAGGAGCTGCCATCACACTTGAGGTATGTTTTTCTTGGTGAGAATGACACTTTACCTGTTATTGCAAGTAATAAATTAAATGATGATCAATTGAATGCATTAACCCAAGTGTTGAGTAAGCATGTTAGAGCAATAGGTTGGACAATAGCTGATATCAAGGGACTGAGTCCAGCATTGTGCACACATCGGATTTACATGGAGGAGGACGACAAGCCAGTTAGACAACCCCAAAGGAGATTGAATCCACATCTACAAGAAGCTGTAAGAGCAGAGGTGATTAAACTACTCGATGCAGGTATTATCTATCCTATTTCTGATAGTCAGTGGGTTAGTCCAGTACAAGTAGTGCCTAAAAAGGGAGGTATGACTGTTATTAGAAATGAAAATGGGGAATTAGTACCCACTAGACCTACTACTGGATGGCGTGTTTGCATTGATTATAGGAGATTGAATGATAAAACTAGGAAAGATCATTTTCCATTGCCTTTTATCGATCAAATGCTAGAGCGTTTAGCTGGTCATGAATTTTATTGCTTTTTAGATGGCTATTCTGGTTATAATCAAGTTCCAATTGCACCT
Source organism: Hygrophila difformis (assembly GCA_030278955.1). NCBI lineage: Eukaryota > Viridiplantae > Streptophyta > Magnoliopsida > Lamiales > Acanthaceae > Hygrophila > Hygrophila difformis. The sequence continues at coordinate 25,797,236 of JAOANR010000010.1, forward strand.
GAGGATCAAGATAAAACGACTTTTACATGTCCTTACGGTACATTTGCATATAGGAGAATGCCATTTGGTCTGTGTAATGCTCCAGCTACATTTCAGAGATGCATGATGTCTATATTTTCTGATTTAATTGAGACATGCATTGAGGTATTTATGGATGATTTTTCTGTATTCGGGTCTGATTTTGAAAAATGTTTAATTAATCTGGAAAAAGTTCTGATTAGATGTGAAGAATCAAATTTAGTTCTTAATTGGGAAAAATGTCATTTTATGGTTAATGAAGGAATTGTCTTAGGACATAGAATTTCTAAAAATGGCATTGAAGTTGATAGGGCTAAAGTAGAAGTAATTGCTAAAATTCCACCTCCTACTAATTTAAAAACTTTGAGAAGTTTTCTGGGACATGCTGGATTTTATAGGAGATTTATAAAGGATTTTTCAAAAATTGGATTGCCCCTGTTTAAATTGTTGTGCAAAGATGTGGAGTTTAACTTTTCTGATGAATGTGTTGAGGCGTTCAATAGGATCAAGGAAGCACTGATAACTGCACCAATTATTCAGCCACCCGACTGGAGCCTGCCATTTGAGATCATGAGCGATGCTAGTGACTCTGCTGTTGGTGCAGTACTGGGTCAACGAAAGGATAAGAAACTTCATGTTATTTATTATGCTAGTCAGGCTTTAAATTCTGCACAAAGAAATTATGCTACCACTGAAAAAGAATTATTGTCTGTTGTGTATGCATGTGAGAAGTTTAGGCCTTATCTGATTGGTTCTAAAACTGTAGTTTACACTGATCATGCTGCAATTAAATATTTGTTTACAAAGAAAGATGCTAAGCCTCGGTTGATTCGATGGGTATTATTGTTACAGGAATTTGACTTAGAAATTAAAGATAGAAAAGGTGAAGAAAATCCTGTAGCTGATCACTTGTCGAGATTAGAGCATGAAAAAGGGGAAGAAAAATTAATAAATGATGCATTTCCTGATGAAAATTTGTATTTAATTAATAATACTTCCTCTGATCCTTGGTTTGCTGATTTTGTAAATTATTTAGCATGTGGTGTAATTCCTGATCATTTAAAATGGCATAGTCAAAAGCAAAAATTTAAAACTGATGCTAAGTATTTTATTTGGGATGAGCCTTATTTGTTTAGACTGTGTGCAGACCAGATTATAAGGAGATGCATCCCGGATGAGGACTTTGAGAAAGTTTTAAAAGCATGCCATGAAGGACTAGGAGGAGGACATGTTGGACCGAATAGGACAACTCATAAGGTACTTGAAGGTGGTTTATTTTGGCCTAATATTTATAGGGATGCTAGATCATTTGTGCAAAAATGTGACGTATGTCAAAGGGCCGGTAATATCACTAAAAGAGATGAAATGCCTTTAAAAGGAATTATGCCTGTTGAGTTGTTTGATTTGTGGGGGATTGACTTCATGGGTCCATTTCCACCATCTAATGGGAAATTATATGTTCTAGTTGCTGTAGAATATGTGTCAAAATGGGTAGAAGCTGAAGCATGTGCGTTGAATGATGCTAAACAAGTAATTAAATTTTTGAAAAAGCAAATTTTTACCCGTTTTGGTGTGCCTAAAGCAATCATTAGTGATGGTGGATCTCATTTTGTCAATAGGGCTGTTAATCAATTGTTATCTAGATTTCATGTTCATCATAGGATAACAACACCCTATCATCCTCAAGCCAATGGACAAGTAGAAGTCACTAATCGCGAGATTAAAAAGATTTTGGAAGCTACTGTAGGAAAATCTAGAAAAGAATGGGCTTTTAAGTTAGACGAAGCATTATGGGCTTATAGAACAGCTTTTAAAACACCCATAGGGATGACCCCGTTTAAATTGGTTTATGGTAAAGCTTGTCACTTGCCTTTTGAACTTGAGTTTAAGTCGCTTTGGGCTATGAAGAAATTAAATTTTGAATTTAAAGAAGCTCAAGAGAAAAGAAAGGTAGATCTTAATGAGTTAGAAGAAATGAGACGTCATGCTTATGATAATGCTCTACTTTATAAAGAAAGAACAAAGCTTTATCATGATAAAATGCTTAGGCCTAAGGTGTTTGAAGCGGGTCAATTAGTGCTTTTATATAATTCTAGATTTAAAGTGTTTCCTGGGAAATTGAAAACGAAGTGGTCAGGACCTTTTATGATTGCGAAGGTGTTGGATAATGGTGCAGTAGTTTTAAAAGCTAATGATGAAAGGGAATTTACTGTAAATGGTCAAAGACTTAAACATTATTTTGGAGATGAAGTTAAATTCATCGAGCAAATTAATGTTAAGCCTTTGGTTGTTTAAATCTGCTTATTGAAGTATTTGCATTGCATGTTTAATTATGTTGAGTTTTGATTTAGTAAAATTTATGAAAATCAATAAAAATTATAAAATGGCAGAAAAAGACAAAAATATTTTGCATTTTATTGTTTATGTGCTTTTAGTTGTTTTACTGCTTTTATTAATGTAAGTCGTGTTTTCATTTTTAATTATGCTGTTTAATTGTTATGCTATGTATTGTATGTGTTCAATAAATTGAGTAGGACATTGCTTTGAATTGGAATAAGTAGCAAAATGTTGAGAAATGATAGACTTGTGTGTGTTTGGAAGATTGATCTTGAATTGTGCATTTTTGACTCGGTGATGAGTTGAGGAGGAGGATATATATGGACTAGTTGATTTAATTGAGGAGAATTATGATCCAGGAGGATTTAGGGAAGTTATATGTGCTAAATCTGACTTACTAACCTTAGGGATTGAATTGACTATCATTTTGGTTGAGTTTGAGCTAAAATTCGAGTGTCTCAGACTCAGTTCAGGCGCCACATCTTCTTGGTGGCGCCTAAAATCGAGCTCAGGCGCCATAATATGCGCCAAATTTCGACCTTGGAAAAGTTTTAAGTCAGTTTTTGCGCCACATATGCTTTGTGGCGCATAAAACTGCTCCCTAGCGCCAAAAATTGCGCCACATTTAAACTTGAAAAAAATTGAAGTCAGGTTATGCGCCACTTCTTCTTGGTGGCGCATAAAATCACTCCCGAGCGCCGTTGGACGCGCCATTTTTGGACTTGGGATTTTTCAGAAAAAACCCAGGCGCCACTTGTACTGAGTGGCGCCTAAAACACCACTCAAGCGCCATTTTGGCGCATCGACCCGCGGGTCAGAACCCTGACCCGGGTCCAAAATCGGGATTTTTACCCCAAAATTCACCTCCTCTTCTCATTTTTCATCCATTCGACCGAGCCTCCTCCTTTCTTTCTCAAGACCGAGCGCCATTCTTCTTCCCAAGCGACACACTTGCGCCATTTTGGTAAAAATTCTTCCAATTCTTGTTTCTTCCTATCAATTTTTATCTACATTGTTCAAATTCTCATCCCAAAATCCAAATTTTGTTTGTTCAATCAAATTAGGGTTCAAGAACCCTAGTTTTCCAATTTTGGGGATTCCTCTTCAAAGTGTTCAAATCCTTCAATCTAGGTAAGAATGGCTATCCTAATTCAATTGTTATCATAATTTAGTGCTTTGGAATGCATTAATTTTGGTATTGGTATTGTTACTTGAATTTTGGGTTTTTGTAGAATGTGGGATAAAATTTGATTTTGATTATCTAAATTCTTGTCTAGTTTGAACAAAATGTTGTAGAACATGGTTGGAATGCATAATGTGACATTTTTGGATTAATCTTAAAAAGTTGGAATTTTTGAGAATTATTAAATCTGAAAATTATTTTTAAATTGATTAAAATGGCATTTTTGGTTAATTAAAGGGATGAAACATTACTAGAATATGTCATTTTAGTTATATTAAAAATGTAAAGTTATTTTCTTGTCAAAAATTCCATGTTTTTCATAATGTGAGTTAATTAAACCATGTTTTGATAAAAACTCTCTTATTTGTAATTCAGTTAATTTAAATAGTTTAATTTGTCCTATAAATAAATTGGAATGGATTTAAATATTAATTTAAACCATTTAGGATAAACTAGTTTATTAAGTTAGGTTATTTTATTTATTAAATCTGGAAATTTAATAAAATGAGAGTTTTTATTAAAAAAGTTGTCCTAAATGTGAATTTCTAAACTTTGGGACAAAATGGATTATTTCTTTAAACAAAGTTTAGGATTTGTGAACCTTAAAATGCAACATTTTGGTCATTGAGTCATATAAATCCCACATTCTAGGTTGATGTATATGTTTGCTTTATACTTAACACTTAAGTTAAACCTATGGTTTAAACTTAAGTGTGAGGATGGGAGGCAATGCATATATATGATACTAACCCATCATTTTTGTACAATCAGGTGCCAATATAATGTATAATCCTCCAAATCTCCCTAAGAAATCGGGTTATAGGTATATACCGATGCCCGAGGGGAGATTGGGGATTTATGATCCACAGTCACCGGATAGCGTTCCTACTCCTATTCCTGATGAGCATGTTTTTGAAAATCGCAGACTCCGCACTAAAAATTCGACACAGATGGATCAGCCCCAAGGATCAGGAGGTGCCTCTAAGTCCAAGGGACTTCTCTCCTATTTTAGGAGGAGTAAGTCCAAGAGCGGTGCATCCTCTAGACACACTACAGTGCCCGCTGATGACCATCAGGAGGTCAATCAGCCTGATCAGCCCGACCAGCCCGATCAGCCTCAGCCTGAGGCATCGGATCATTCACAGGCCCCCACTAGAGCCTCTCGGGGGAAGGCACCCGCTACTACTTCTACTTCCTCTCGACCTAGGAGGGGGAGATCTGCGGCATTAGTTATACAGGAGCCTGTCCCTGAGGCTCTAGGAGGAGAGGAAGATGAGGAGGAGGTTGATCAGGAGGAGCAGGAGGATAGGGGAGGACCGAAAAAGCAGGATCCGAGAACCTATGTCCCCGAGTTGCGTTATGTCAGTCCGGGCATATTTGATGCCACTGTGTTTAGGAGTGCCAGAGCCTATGAATTATACAAGAGGTTCCACAAGAAGAGGATCATTGCCGATAGAGGATTTTCAGACAGAGATCTACAGCACCCCCTACTCCGTGATGCTATCAGATCCAGAGGTTGGGAGAGATTTGTTAGACATCCAGCCGGGACATATTCATGGGAGTTGACTAGACTGTTTCTAGCCAACGCTGAGGAGGAGGATTCGTGGATTTTCGGGGTTAGAGTACCCATCACTCCTCAGCATATCAACCAGTTTTTCGGAGTAGTGGATGTGCCTTATGGCAGGGATTTTTGGGAGCCAGTTATGAGGGCTGATGATAGGGAGGAGATCAAGAAGCTGGTCTTGATGTCTATGTTTGAGGGTCAGGAGGATGTCCTCACTTATGATGACGATGACATGAGTAGGTTACATGGGCCTGATATGGATGCACCCATGTATCAGCTGCTCATGTTCTACAGATCTAGACTGAGTCCTTCGACTCACACCTCTGGACCTACTGCTGTGGATATGTACGTCCCATACTGTATCAAGGTGGGGAGCCCAGTTAACATGGGAGAGCTTATTGCATTGGAGTTGAGACAGACACCAGGGGTGTCTAAGAGATCTGCTCTCATGTTTCCCAGCTTGATATGGCAGCTGTGTGCACAGGCAGGGGTGGATATGGGGCAGTTTGACAGAGACTGGAGGATGAGGCCCCCTATTCCCTTTGGGAAGAGAAACTTCAAGCTGCCTGGGATTAGATGCAAGCCCATGATACTACCGAGGGAGTTACCCAGGCAGTCACCGCCACCTGCACCTTCACATGCTAGCCAGGAGCATTCTGAGGCTCCTTCACAGTCCACCCGGGGTACACGAGGTGGTAGAGGTCGAGGTAGAGGACGTGGCAGAGCTCAGCCACAGCAGTCGCAGCAGTCACATCAGCAGTATCCGGGAGAGCCGGATTGGGCCAGGGCATTGAGGATTGATCAGCAGACGATGATGACCAACCAGCAAAACTGGATGAACACTATGGATGAACGAATGAGGTTGGTAGCTCAGAGACAAAACTTCTTGAGCGATCAGATTGAAAAGAATGCCCGAGCCCAAGCGTATCATGCAGCCAGACTTGAGTATTTTATGTCCCAGAGCTTAGGACAGCGGTATGTCGCTCCTCAGACACCTTCTGAGGACGATGATGATGAGGACTACGTAGGGTCTGGAGATGGTAGCGATGGTAGCGATGAGGATGCTGAGGATGCTGATGCTGGAGATGGGTCTGAAGAAGTGGGTGACAACGATGATGATGATTCTGAGGACTCCGACTGACTGAGAGAGATGAGCGATAGATAGGCTTATGATTATTATAGATGACATGTATTGATAGGCCTATGTATTTGACTCTATTGCACTTCTGGGTTTATTTTGCTACATTTTAGTATTTACATTTGGGTTGTAATTGTCCTAACTCTATTTTATTTTAGTACTTTTGCTATTTTAGACTTGTTATTTCTATTATCCATGTTCTTGTAATTTTATAGAGTAGTAGATGGAGTTTAAATGAATTTTAAGGTTTTTAGTTGCTTTTTAATTCAATAAAGTAGCTCTTACCAATAACATGCTTAATTGAGTGTTTTGAACTGGTTAAAAGATCAATGAAGTTTATTTGAACTAGATTGAGGTGTAAATGAAGTGAAATTGGTATTGTTGAGCGATTTGGGGATTTTGGACATCATGGGGAAGAACTTAGGAAAAACACATTCTGCTCGATTTGACACAGAATGCGCCATTTAGGCATAGTGGCGCCTAAAAACACCCTTAAGCGCCATTTTATGCGCCAAAAGACTTAGAAATTTTTCTAAGTTTTTCACAAAATGCGCCACACAAGCTTGGTGGCGCATAAATATGCCTTTCTGCGCCACTTTTTGCGCCATTGAATTAGAGTTTTTCCAAGTTGGCTTCAGGATGCGCCACTCCTTCTATGTGGCGCATAAAAACCCATCCCAGCGCCAATTTTTGCGCCATTTTAATTTTTAAAATTTATATTATTTTTAAAATGCGCCAGTTGTGCTTGGTGGCGCCTGAAAGTGACCTTATGCGCCACTTTTTGCCCCATCGACGCAAATCCTTCAAAAATTCGCGAATCCAGTAAATCCAAATCACATCTATTCGATTTTTGGGATCCTAAATAGCATTATACTCACTCTAAATCATATGTTTAATGTATATTTGGATCTAGATTAAATCAATCCCGCCATATCTCAACAAAATCAGGATTTCACCTCTTTAAAAAGAGGCATGACCGATCGGTCACTCCTTCCATCTCAAGTCTGTCAATTTTTCTCTTCTTCCAGTTTAATTAGCTTTCCAATCCCAATCCTTTCTTCCTGAAATTCTGCCACCATGAGACCAAAGAGAAAGAATAACCCAAGAAACAAGGGTGGAAAGAAATTGAAAACCACAGAGCCTGCTCCATCACAGACACCAGAAATTAATGAACCCATTCTGGAGCCGGCTGCTGTGGGAGCTGAAGATGAATTTGTAAACAATCTGGTAGCTCCCGACTCGTATAATGGTGATGATACTTCCTTCAATTCTGCTCAACCAACGGAGGATGATCCACAGCAAGAAGATGTCGCTGAATCCCCGGAGGAAATTTCACCAGAAATTCCTCGTGAACCTAAAACCAAGAGGAAGAGTCACAATAGAAAGAACGATACTACTCCTCTGGAGGAATTAACAGGAGATGTTTTCAATCCGGCCATTTTCATCAATCAAACTGCGTATTCCTATTATCAGAAAATGGTGGATAGATGGATTTTTGCAGACAAAGGGTTCACTGAAGCTGACATGGAGAGATTCTCGGTTCATGATGCTCTCATGAGTCGAGGATGGATGAAATTTGCTGCGCATCCGGAAGGAGTTTATTCCTGGGAGCTTACCAGACAGTTTTTGTGCAATGCTCAGTATGATCACTACACTTCATGGATTAGAGGAGTGCCTGTGCCATATGGTCCTGCAGTGATCAATGAACTTTATGGTACTGTGGATGTTTCTTGCCCAGCTACGAAGAAGAAGCACTTTCATGATCCTGTTTATGATGAGGAAGGAGGACCCGAATTGGAGAAAAGAATTTTGAAAGAGTTTGAAACTCAAAAGAGGGTGGCCTACATTGGAGAAAAGAAAGCGAATGTTGTAGCTACTTTAATGGCTGCACCGCTCTATCAGATCTACCTGCTCTACAAGCATAAGGTATTTCCTACTTCACACACTTCACAACCAAGTGCAGATGATCTTTATTTTGTGTATTGTGTGAAGAACGGGCTACCTATTGATATTGGAGAGCTGGTAGCATATGAGTTGGATAGAATGGCGTCTGATACTGCTCGGATTGTGCTGGGATTTCCTGCACTGATTTGGACACTCTGTGAAAGAGCTGGAGTGAATATGGCTGCCTATGCTCATGATGTGAAGCCAAAGCCCCCTATCTCTTTCAAGAATTTCTATAACAAGCCTGGAGTAAGATGTGCAGAGCTTGGCTACCCTACCACATCCCGTGGGACACCCACTTGTCATCCTGATAGACCTAGTACATCTGGTACTAAGGTAGAGCCTGCAGAGATCGCAATCAATAGGATGACCTATGAGATTCATCAGCTTAGAGAGGAGATGAAGAGGAAGGAAGATAGTACACGAGCACAAATTTCACAACTTTCTAATAGGCTTGAATTCTTCATGACTGAGAGTCTAGGTGATCGCTATATTCCTCCTACTACTAGTTCGAGCTCTACAGAGGATGATGATGTTCCTAGGGAAGATGAAGTAGGTGATTCGGATGGATCCTTAGAAATCTAGATTCTTGATTAGATAGGATTGCTCCCTTTTTGGCTTAATTTGTAATAGTTAGAATTATTTTGGTGCTATTTTGCTTATTTAATTAGCTTCCTTATGTAATAGTTGCTAGAATTTGTGGTATTTTGCTTTTGGTAAATTTATGAAATTTGATATTTTAATTAAATCTGTCCATAATTATTTAATTGATAAAATGTGTCTACAAAATAAATGAAAATCTGAAATTTAATAATAAAATCTGAATTTAACTAAATTATGGATGAGGTTTAATTATTTTAATTTATAATTTGCCATGAGTTCTAACAATTATCTTTTGTATAAGTGAATACCATATAAATATATAAAGAAGCAGGATATGCCAAGGAGAAGCAAAAAGGGAACATCCATGTTGGTAAAAAGAAATTCTAGGGATCTACATACTCCAGGTGTGACCTTTTCATGTTTTACATTATTCATTTGCATGAAGTATGTTGGTAAGAGCTTAATTAGTTTATTTTAATTTCTATTATGTTTTGAATAAAGTAGTACATGCATGATTAGGATGCTTTGATTATGTTTAATTTAAATTGTGTTTTCCCAGTGGTGCTATTATTTAGAGATTATCACATCAATGCCAATCTGGAGAAAATCCAAATAAGTCTAAATGTTCTGCTCTAATCCGATTTTACAATTTAATGAGTGTTAGGTTTCTTAGTTTAAAGTTCTAGACTATGTCAAATTGATATGCAAGTTGTTTGGGCTATTGATGACAATTCTATTTGCCTTGCAGAAAGCTTTTTAATTAATTAGACTAGTTATTTAAAATGTGGAGAGTTATCATTAATTATAAACAAATATGCTCGTTCTAAGTCTTTTTAAATGCTTAATTAAAATAAAGTCAGAGTAAAGCCCTGTATTGAAAAACAAAACAAAACAAGTGATCTTGCAAAAAGAAAAAGAAAAGAAAATTAAAGAATGCAAGATTAAAAAAAAAAAGAAGAAAACAGGGTGATTAAATAAATTTTTATAAACTCTTGACTGGATGACTGGCACGTATTCAGTGACACGAGTAGCTTTTGGAATTCAACCGTCTACAACTCAGCCAAAGTGTCTAGAATATAGTGAAACCTAGCCATAGATTGAGCATATTTAAAGACTGGAAAAGAAAAGCATATTTACATTATTCGCTTTCCCATATTGAGTGCTAGGTATAATTAATCTGTTTTCTGTATTGTAAATGCTTTGGATATCTGGTTCTAATAGCTGATGCATACCAATTTGCCTAGTTCTAGTACATTAAACTTTGAACCCTCTTATCTCATTTTATTGTTGAAATCTATGATTTGGCAGAACTATAAAGACTTTATCTTTATTATCTTGATTGGCAAGTTGATGTGCTAATTGATCTCATTGCTCAAGGGACGAGCAATATTTAAGTGTGAGGATGTTGATGCACCCTGAGAAACCACATTTAAATAAGTTTAAATTATGATAAAAAGAACCTAAATTGCATGTATGAGATCCTATTTTATTGCTTTTTAGTGTACATTTCATGTGTTTTGTAAATATTAATAAGACTGCTTAATTTGAGCTTATTTGAGCTCAATTTACCTTGTTTTATGCTTTTTAATAAGACTTTGGCAATTCTAAGACATTGCAATGATGTTTCAGGCATTAAAAATGAAGAAAGAAGATGTTCGGAGGTCAAAGGATGCAAAATTCGGAATTTTCAACACTGGAAGGCTCCAGAATGCGCCACCTCAGCATGGCGGCGCATAAAAATGCTCTCCAGCGCCATTTTATGCGCCACTTCAACACTTGGAGAAATTTCGGATGGAAAAGCTTCAGGATGCGCCATTCCTCCTTGGTGGCGCCTAAAACCACCTTTATGCGCCACTTTTTGCGCCACTTTCAGAAATTTGAGGAAATTTTCAGAATGCGCCATTGCTTCTTGGCGGCGCATAAAATGCCCCTCCAGCGCCACTTTTTGCGCCGTTTTGGAAAATTCGGAAAATCAGCGTATGCGCCAGTTCTACTTGGTGGCGCCTAAAACCCTCTCCGAGCGCCATTTTATGCGCCGACGTCGCGGTTGAGCAGTTTCTTAACCTCCCGAACGCGGTTTTAAGGTCCGTTTTTCTTCATTTCATCAGACGAGACTTACCATTCATCGATAGAAACACTCTGAAAACATTCTGCTAATGGGAGAAGAAGGCCAGAAACACAAAATCATGCCGGAGGAATGCATCAAGGACGCTGTTCTGGGCGTGTTCTTCCTATTCTAGGTGTTGCCTTTCTTTTTCTTGCATTGTAATGAATTGAAATTGCCTCTAAAAATAATCTGCTATCATGTTCTTAATTTGTAGACGGATTTCTGTATTGTTCGTGTTAGAAGTGTTCTAGAACGGGAGTTCAGAATCACTTTGAAGTACGAATTTATCTTTTATGGAAGCAATAATATGTCGATGTTTAATTCTGTAATCTGGATTAATTTGCTTTGATTGTTAGAATGTGGATTAGAATCATGTATTGGCTACCAGAATTTGATCGATTATGAAGATTGGATGAAAACTGCGAATCTGCAATTTTATTTGTTTAATCTCAATTGATCGATTAATCTGGCATCATATTAAAATCTGTCTAAATTGGTTTAAGCGCCATTTTTGCCTGATCTTAGAAGTGGAAATCTCATGTTTAGGTGTAATCTGATTTTTAATCGATTAAGATGGATAGATCTGCTATTCTGCTAAAATCTGTATTAGGATTATATGTTAGACATTACTGAATTGATCGATCTTTTGTGTTTTATTAAATCTGTGATTTAGAATATTAATCTGCTAAAAGCCTGACTGATCGATCAAACATAAATTATCTATTTTTAGTAATCTGGCATTAATTCTAATCTGTCTGCATTTTAATATTATTATTTAAATCCAGTTTACTAAGTTTTATTATTATTTTACCATAATTATTAGATTATTTACACTGTTTAGCATAATTTGAATGTTAGAATCTAATTCCATAAATTCTGCTTTGCTAAATCGGGAGATAAAAAGTAGAATTAATATTTTAGTACCGGAATTGGGAATAAATTACATTATAAATGGATTCTAGCATGTGCACAATGATTTGGGAAATGAAAAGTGCCTATTAATTGCTATAGGAAAATTTGTATGCTTGGAAAAGACTCAAATTTAGGCCTAGAATAATGATTGCGAAATGTTAGATAATCTAATCAGCTTCCATGAAGTCCGTTTAAGCATAATTTGAATTTTTAGTAGATTATTATATTTTTAATCTTTATAAAAATATTTAAACTTAAGAAATTGATTTTTAGAACATTGGGAAATGTCAAATTATTACACAATTTCTATTTTATAATAAAGATGGCAATTTTTAAAATATTACAAGCAACTCCCATTAGTATTTTTATCAATTAAAACTTTAATTTGCTTTATTTTAATTTAATGTCACTATTTTTAATTTAAATCACCATTAGAATTAAACAAATCTTTTTCAAAATATAAAATATATAATATAAACTTAAAACGATTAAAATATTCTCCGGAATGAAATAATATTCTGAAATTCCCTTGGGTTCGACCCGGTATTCACCGGTTTTTATTACTTGATGACAACCATCCGCTTGTGGTAAAATATGAGTGGTGAAAATCACGCATCAGGCACAACAACTTCCAGCAGCTAGGTATTCAGCCTCTGCAGTGGACAACGAGATTGAACTCTGCTTTTTGCTATACCAGCTTACCAGATTTGTCCCCACATAGAAGCATCCACCTGTAGTACTCTTACGATCATCAACACATCCAGCCCAATCAGCATCACTGTAGCAAATGAGTTGAAGACTTGAATCCTTGGAATACCAGATTCCCATGTTGGCAGTACCAGAGATCTACTTGATGATTCTCTTAGCTGCATGTAGATGAGATTCCTTGGGGTTTGCTTGGTATCTTGCACACATACCAACTGCAAAACTTATGTCAGGTCAACTGGCTGCAAGGTAGAGTAGACTCCCAATAATACTTCTATATAGCTTCGAGTCAACACTAACTCCAGCGGGATCTTGACTGATCTTGTCATTGGTCCCAATAGGAGTTCTGACAGATTTACTTGACTCCATGCCAAACTTCTTCACAAGTTCTTTGGCATACTTGGCTTGATTCACAAAAATACCTTCTTTCTTTTGGGTGATCTGAAGTCCAAGGAAGTAAGTCAGTTCCCTACAAGACTCATCTCAAATTCACTGTTCATGATCTTGATAAACTCATCCTTGAGAATATGAGATGTCGACCCAAACACTGTATCATCAACATAGATTTGGGCTACTATAAATCCTTTGGATTCTTTCTTGATGAACATAGTCTGATCAGTGCTTCCTCTCTCATAACCATGCTCTAGCAAAGAGCTTGACAGTTTCTCATACCATGCTCTAGGGGCTTGCTTGAGGCCATAGAGGGCTTTGTTCAGTCTGTAGACATAGTCTGGATGGTGTGGATCCTCAAACCCCTTGGGTTGTTCAACATATGCTTCTTCTTTCAACCAGTCATTTAGGAAAGCACTCTTCACATCCGTTTGATACAATTTGAATTCAAATGAAAATGCTACATCAATTAAGAGTCTGACAGCTTCCAATCTGGCTACTGGAGCAAAACTCTCACTAAAATCCACTCCTTCCACCTGTGTGTAACCTTGAGCCACTAGCCTGGCCTTGTTTCTGGTGATGTTCCCATTCTCATCTGATTTATTCTTGAAAATCCATTTGGTGCCTATCACATTCACATTGGTTAGCCTCTCCACAAGTTCCCATACCTCATTCCTGGAGAATTGTTGGAGTTCTTCTTGCATAGCAGTAACCCAGTGCTCATTAGAAAGAGCTTCTTCAACCTTGCTTGGCTTGATCCTAGAAGTAAAGCAATGTAGACCTGCAAGCTCTTTGTAGTCAATCTTTTTTTTGGTCTGGTTCTTCTCCCTTCATTGATATCACCTATGATATCATCTTCATCATAGTTCCTATGAACTTTCTTGATGGAAGATTGATAGGGCCGAGGCGAGTTCAGTTCAGTCGATTGGACTAAACTCTGATCTGCCTCTTTTGAAGTTGATTTGTCAGAAGAATCATACTTCAAGTTGACGGCTTCCTTATCAGTATCATCAGGCAGTGATTCAGAAAACAGGCTTGGCTTGTCCTCAATAACAACATTAGCTGACTCTATCACTTTCCTGGAGGAGGGTAGATATACTCTATAGGCTTTGTTGGTAGAGGAATACCCCATAAAGACTCCTTCATCACTCTTCTCTTGGAATTTTCCCAGGTGTTCCCTGTCATTTAAAACAAAGCACTTGTTGCCAAATATATGGAAGTAAGAGAGAGTGGTTTGTTTACCAGTCCAGAGTTCATAGGGAGTTTTCTGCACTTTGGGTCTCAAGTGAACACGGTTGATGACATTACAGGCTGTGTGAATAGCTCCAGCCCAAAAATATTGAGGTACTCCTTTAGAGTTGAGCATGACCCTCGCCATTTCTGGAATGGTTCTGTTCTTTCTCTCCACAACACCATTTTTCTGAGGAGTGCGAGGGGCCGAGAACTCATGCTTGATCCCTGAGTCACTGCAAAATTCTTCAAAAGCATGGCTTTCAAACTCACCACCATGATCACTTCGAATTCTCTTGATTTTGCAGTCTTTCTCGTTTGTCAGCCAGTTACATAGCTTGATGAAGGCCTTGAGAGCATCGCTCTTTTCCCTGAGAAATGATACCCAAGTATAGCGCGAAAAATCATCAACACAGACCAAAACATAATTTTTACTTCCCAGACTCTTCACATCAGTTGATCCAAACAGGTCCATGTGAATCAGTTCAAGGCACTGAGTTGAACCACTTTGATCGATGGGTTTGTGAGTTGCTCTGTGCTGTTTGCTCTTCATGCAGTTGTCACACATATTCACATCAGATTTCCTTAGGGAAGGTAAACCCTTGATAGCTCCAGCATGATTGAGTTTGATCAGGTCTTTGAAATTCAAATGACCCAATCTTTCATGCCCCAGGAGTGTCTGAAGTGAACCTGCACCTTCAACAAGAAGACAAGATTGTGAGAGCATATAACAGTCATTATTGGACCTGAGGCCTTTGATGATGCATTCATAGTTGGAGTTGAGCACTTCACAGCTGTCTTCATCAAAGAGGACCTTTAGTTTGTTGTCACATAGATGACTGATGCTTATGAGGTTTGCACACAGTCCTTCTACATGATAGACAGTCTTGAGGGCAAAGAATCCATCATCAGCAATCGAACCTTGACCGAACACTTTTCCTTTCTTTCTATCTCCGAAGATAACAAAGCCTCCATCAATTTCATGGTAGTTGGTCAGGAGTTCATTGTTCCCTGTCATGTGTCTTGAACAACCACTATCAAAATACCAACACATTTTCTTTCCACTCTTAGAGGTAAAGTGAAATGACATGTTGCACAACAGGTTGCATTTGATCCTCCATTCCTTCCTGGACACCTTTCTCTTGATATCTTCACTGGGCCAGATCACAGGTCTCCCTGAGACAGCATCTCTAGCAAGTAATCGACATGATTCAGTCTTGTGGCCATAAGTTCTGCAGTAGGCACATTCCAGTGGCACTGCTGGTGGAGACTTCCTCATGAATTTCTTGCTCTTAGTGTCCTTTCCAGGCTTGATAGAATCATCTGAGCTCTCTCCAGAGTTACCAGAAGGGCTGCAACCTTCTTTAACAAAGATCATTTGAGCTAAGGTGCTGCATTCTCTGACAAAGCCAATTCCTCTCCTATCACCATGAGCTTTTGCAGAAGAGAGGATTTCCTCAAGGACATCTTTTCCTTTGTTCAACATGTTAGCCAAATCTTCAGACTTGGTGACTTTAGAGGTGAGCTCTTGGACCTGAGAGGTTAGCTTGGCTACCAATTCTTCTAGCTCACTTTTGTTGTCATTCAGGACTGTGACTTGCTCGATGAGGGCACCATTGACAATCTTCAAATCAGCAAGTTGTTCAATCAGATTGATCACCTCACGTTGAAAGTTGCCCTTCTGAATGGTGAGGTCAGAGACTTGACTAGTTAAGCCTACATTAGCAGTGGTAAGTTCAGTTATTTGAACTGACAACTCATCCACCCTGACACAGTAATCCATATTGCTAGGCTGCAAATGTGCAACCAAGTATTCAAGTTCATCTCGACGGATCTCAGCATCACTAAGCTCTACTCTCTGAGCAAAGTACTCAGTCTTGTAGTTGTTGAACTCTTGATAATAACTCCTCAGTTTTTCCCCTTGGACATAGTACTTGGCTGTCAGTTCATCATTAAGATAAGCAATCTCTTGTCTGCTTATCTGTAGATCGAGCAGTGCACCCTCCAGTTCTCATAGTGACTGTTCCAGTCTGAGGTTGGTCTCATCATACAAATTGCTTAGAACTTCAAACCTTAGACTGTCATCCCTGTGGGAAGAAGAGGCAGCATCATTAGTAGAAAAAGGATTGACACTAGAAGAGGAATTACCATTATCAGAATCAGATTCTGATTCTTCATCCCAGGGACAAACAAGAGCAACCCCCACTTCATCTCCACTATCATTAGAACCCGATTCTTCATGGTCACTGAGAGTGGCATAGTAGGACTTCTTGTGACCAGAAGATTTGTTCTTGAGGTTGGCGTATTCTGCTCGAACGTATTCATAACCTTTGCACTCGAAACATTGAGGGCCTTTTGGATCTGAGGTTTCCTGAGGAACTTTACATATTTGTCTCCTCTCCTTCTTTCAGGTCTCTTGCTGGTGGAGTTCTCTCCCTTTTTTATTTCCAAACTGCTGGATCTTTTGTCTCTGAGAATACGAGCTACTCGTTTGGAAAGTAAGGCAAGGTCCTCCTCATCAGAATCAACAGAACTTGAGTGTATTCCCCGGGAATTTTGCAACATAATATAAATAAATAAATAAATAAATAAATAATAAACAATAAATAAATATAATAAATAAATAAACATGATAAATATATAAAGAATCATAAGAGATGAGAAATGAAATTTAAATTAAAAAGGAATCAAAATTCCGAGAACCCGAGAAGCCGAAGACAATTTAATCAAATAAATGGTTACATGGGAACCGAACACCGATGAACTCAATAACTCGAGTCCAAATGGAAATTTAGATCCGAATAAAATTAAGATAGGAAATCGGAGCCCGAAGATATCCCGGAAATCGGAGACCGAGAACATAGAGGGATAGAAGTCCGAAAGAGAGGAGAAAAGATGCGACGGATCGCACGACCCGGCCCAGATCGAAGTCCAAGCCAGGATAATGCGGTGTCCGCGCGGTATTTACTCATGGGGCGCGCCAACCCCGCGCTAGATCAGACAGCAGCGATGTTCCGCGATTTACTCGCCCGAGTCCAGATTTTCCGATTTCGGTTGCTTTCCTTTCGGTTCAAGACACTAAGGGGCAGCCTTTGGACGACCCCTAGGTCTTGCACATCTATAAATAACCATCTTAATCAATCCAGAACATTTTTCAAACCCTACGAAAATCTCTATACGTACCAAACCCTAATCCCGGAGTCGTCGGAGGCAATAGAAGACTGAGTTTGGACGAAAATCCAGGGACCCTCATCGCCGGGGTAAAATCTTGTCCATTCTTTTCCGTTCAAGATTCGAGAACGAATCCTAATTTAACCTCTTTTCAATTCTAAACCCCAATCCGGATGCGTTGAGGAAAAACGAAGGATCTCGGAGGGAGAACGAAGGACTGGAAGCCACGCCTCCGAATCGACGAGCCGGAACGTCCATAGATCGGTAAGTTAATACTTACATGGTTTGGGAGAATTAAAATTCACTTGATCTAAGGATTTGAATCAAGAACTTAAAATCTGTCACAACTAAAATCCTTACGGCGCAGCGTTTTTGCACGATTTTTCCGAACCCATAAAACTATTCAAACGAGAAAACATAAAACATGAAAAACGTTCCTAAGACATAGATATATCTTCTGTAAAAATTTCATAATTTTTCATCGTGTTTTGATATCCGAAAATGACCGCAAACGAATCTGCCTTCGACTTAGATCTTGAAACGGCGATAGATTCTTAGTCCGAACTTGAGGTTGATTTTTACTTTAGATCTAGACCGATTTAGGATTGGTGTTAAATATAAGAATTGTAGATCTATACGTTAAGAACACCTCCGTAAATTTTTGGAATTTTTTGTTGAGGTTTGATATCGGAAATCGACTCCAAACCGAACTGTTCTAAATTTAGATCTTGAAATCTTGACAGATTCTTGGTCCGAACTTGTAGGCGTTTTTTACAATAGATATATGATGAATTAGATCTTTTGTTGAACATGAAACTTGTAGATATATGCCTTAAGCATCTCCCTATGAAATTTCATCAAGTTTGGAGTTGGTTTGCTATGGTAGATCGTGAAATCTTGAAACTGGTGTTGGAAATCTCGGACAGATTTGTAACCTGATAGGAATCTACGTTTTTGACTTATATCCTTGACCGGATCGAAAAAGTTAAAACACAAAACTTGTTCATCTCTGTGTTTTAGAGTCACTGGTCAAATTTCAGAATGTTTCGACTTAAAACGAATTTTTAATTAATTTTGGAGTAAACAGTGGTTTATCAAAGTCAAATCTTATATTTTGAGAAACTTACTAAATTTGTGAAATTGGTCTTTCTAAACAAAGAGAAGATTAAAATGTTGGGGTTTATGACTAAGCTGGATACTATCAATGTTGTCTACGACTTGTGGACATAAGAGCCCTAGCGACATATTGATTGTATGGCTAGCAGACGTAATGAACCTATTAAAAGATTACCCATGATACTCGTGGACATAAGAGCCCGAACGTAAGGCTGGCGGACATAAGAGCCCTAGCGATGGTGATCTGTGAAAGAAATGAAGCGAGACATTTATAAGAAATTTAGATTAAATTCTTAATAAATTGTGCTTTTAAATTTATGTCAATTTATTTAATTACTTTGCAAGCTGTATTTATGATCTTATGGAATCACTGTCCTTTAAATTATGCAATTAAATTATTATTAGATAAATAAATTAAATTATGGGGTGTTATGCACATATTTTCTTTAAATCTAATTACTGGCTTTGAAACCCCATAATCATGCATGCGTTAACTTACTCAGCAAGTTTTTGCTGACCAAACCATGTTTTTCCCTTTTTCTTTCAGAGCCGAAGAATATGCATCATCATATGCATACAAAGGGATTTTGGGAAATACATTATTTTTAAATGTTGCGTTAGACTAGAAATTGCATGAACGGGCCTGTTTAACCCGTATTTTGGCCATGTTGGCCCTATATTTAAATTCCGTTGCATTATTTATGTAAATATTATTTTCCGCTGCAACTGTAATGATATTATTTTCGAGCTATATTACAATGAGCTGTTTGAATGTTTAAATTATGAAAAACCATAGCCTTGCATCTCTTGCAAGCTAGGAGAAACCGTGTCTTGCTAGGGAGGTGTGGCGGTGACATCCCGACCTGGGTTACCAAAAACCGGGGTGTTACATTGAGTCCTCAGCAGGAGGTTCAATCTGAGACTTGGACTCTGCCTTGAATGCCATAGATTTTCCAGTGAACTTCTTGCAGTGATTCATCTCCCATGATTGCAGAATCCCCATTAGTTCATCAACTCCTATGGTTGCATAGTTGTCTTATAGCTCTAGGGCTGCAATCTTGGCATTAAATCTCTCAGGTAAAGTACCTACAATTTTTAGTCACTATCTCCTGTGTGGAGTAGGTTTTACCAAGTTGTTGAGCTTGGTTGGTTACGGTAAGGACTCTGCCAAAGAAACTATTAACAGACTCATTGTCATCCATACATAATTTATGAAATTATGCATCAAGAGCAATGCGTTTAGAAGTTCTTACAGAGGTTGAACCTTCATGAGAGTTTACCAGTATCTCCCATGCTTCGAAGGTAGTGGTGCAGTTGGAGATAAGGAAATATTGATCTTCAGTAACAGCACTGAAGAGAGCGTGCTAGGCTTTGGAGTTCATGTTTGACAGCGTTTTCTCCTCAGCACTCCAATCATTGATGTCTTTCAGCTTCGTAGTGCCATCAACAGTAACACTTGGTGCTACATATTTAACATTGACAGAGTTCCAGGCCAAGTCATCAATGGACATGAGGAAGGTTCGCATCTTGTTTTTCCAGAAGGCAAAGTTGGTGCCATCTAATAGGGGAGGCTGAGTGTAGTTCCACCTTTGACTCATCTTGTTGTTGGGATCTCTTTCGGAAGAGTGTAGCTCTGATACCACTTGTTAGGTTCCCAGCACATACAAGATGTACTCTTTATGCAGGGTTCAATGAATGAGTTCAATCTAACACAGTCAACACCCAAATCAAACAAACCAGTGTAATCAGATAACATGCACAGCGGAATAAAATGAGCAATCAACAAGCATAAAGATTAAAATGGACACAAGGGGTTGTTGACCCAGTTCGGCCTTCGGCCTACATCTGGGAGATACCAATCCAGGAGGGTATTTTACTATGTGTTTCAACCATGGTTCACAACCATACACATTAGTAAGATACAGACAGTGCCTTCACTCCAATCTTCCAAGAGGTTGGTTGGTTGATCAGAACCTTCCCAGCTTCTGACTAGGTATCATCACCTATTGCAACCCCTCAAAGCTTCTCACTTTGAGTTCCCCTTAAAGACCCATGTGAAGCACTTCCTTCAGTCGCGGTGAGATAAATCTTTGGCAGATAACTTCACCAGGTGCCTCGGACTACTTCCTTTAAATGAATGCCAAATCACTTAAGGGATGATGAACACAGCTTTGCACAATCGTGTCCAAGGCGCTTCTGATTCCACAACAATAGATCGAAAACGTTGAACAGTGGGCTGCGAATCAGAGGGGGTTTTCTCGCGATAATAGCTTGGAGCTCTTGAGAGTATTTTGAACGTTAGAAAATTGATCGTTGTAACTCTGATCTCCAATCTTCAAAAACCCTTCTCTTAAACCAAGGATCCCACAGGCCGTTGGGATTTGATATGGTTTAGAGTACCAGCTCTATTCCTAAAATGGGAGAGTTTATCCTGCAAGAGACATGTTAATATACCTACTCCCATTTCAGAAAAGAGCCGTTGGGCTTACAGGGTCTCGAGTTCTTCAGTCTTTTCCATAGCATAGGTAGACACAGGTAGACACAGGATACATTAGAAGACGATCTATAGCCTAAGTTTAATCATCGGTTTTGAACTTCAAACAAAACACATGACTCAACAACAATTATAATTATTAAGGGA
Source organism: Hygrophila difformis (assembly GCA_030278955.1). NCBI lineage: Eukaryota > Viridiplantae > Streptophyta > Magnoliopsida > Lamiales > Acanthaceae > Hygrophila > Hygrophila difformis. Next base: position 25,818,295 of record JAOANR010000010.1, read on the forward strand.
ATTGTGAAAATTCATATTATATGCATAATTGGTTAAGAGTAAATTAATTATTTTTGTAAAGCATATTATAAATAAAAGAATCATGTGTATAAAGAGTTATTGGGGTAGGGGTGGGCGTCGGGTCGGGTTTGGTGGGTTTGGGTTAGTCGGGTTCGGGTTAATCGGCTTCGGGTAGAAAAATAAATTACCCACCTATTACCCGACATTGGTGGGCATGTCGGGTACCCGATCGGGTCGGGTACCCACTTCGGGTACCCACTCTTTTTCTAAAAAAAATAAAGAAAAACCTTTTTAAAAAAAAATTTATTAAAGAAACTTTGATAAATTCAATAATCACCATCATGATTTACAATTTACAAATTAATAAGAATGAGAACATACTCATTCATTAACGAATACACTAATAATATTTTGAAAAAAATAGGGATTGAGGTTTTACCCTTTTAGTTTGCATAAAATTATGTAATTAGAAATACTAGAAAACAAATACTCTCTAAATTGTGGAGAAATTTTTTTTAAAAAAAAGATTGACATTTTCTAATAAATAAAATAAAATATAAATTTTTTTAGAAAAAAGTTGGGTAATTCGGGTTCATTTGTAAAACCCGATACCCGACTCATCTACTAATTTTGGGTTCGGGTATCGACTTCTGGTTTTTTCGGGTTCGGGTACCCAACCCGATCCCACTATTTTTCGGGTTCGGGTCGGGTACCCGATTAACCCGCCCCATTTGCCCACCCCTAATTGGGGGTGCGAGTAGATCCATCAATAAATAAAGAAAGAAAATTTAGTTTTTTAATCTATTTTTTTTAACAAATACTCCCTCTATTTTTTAATAAGTGTAACACTAGAAAATGACACGGGATTTAAGGTAAGTTAATAAAATTGATTTAGTTGAAAATTACAATAATTAAATAAATAAAATAAGATGAATCACATTTGACTTTATTCATTTTGAGTTTTATTTTAATGAATATCAAAAAATGAATATCAAAAAAATATTAATTTAAGTATAATTAGTATAAATTATTAACTCAAAACATTCCAAATATGGTAACGTAACACTTATTTCCAAACACCCAAAAAAGGAAAGTGTAACACTTAAAAAAAGTAAAAAAAAATGGAGGAAACAATTCATTAATCTATATTTTAACAAATTTACAATTGAAGAGAACAAATATAAATCTAGCTTTGTTAAAAATTGAAAGGCTAATTGTTGCAAATTATATAAGTTTGAAAAATTTCTCTGAAATGCTGGTACTGAATGGAGTTTTAACAACTGAAACATATAATATATTGATACTAGAAGAGATATACTATAATAAGGAAGAAATGAAGGCGGATCATGCTAAGCTATTACCTTTGTTGATTGATGAGCAGAAGAATGTTATAATAAAATAATGTCTGTAGTTGATACAGATGAGTGTTGATTCTTTTTTCTTTACGTGGTGGAACTGACGGAACACTTATTGATAGTTTATCTAGAAAATATTATGTTTAGCCCTTAATGGGAGAGTGATATTATGCTGCATATAGCATCCCCTGGAATAGCACCCCTACTCCTTCCAAGATCTAGGATTGCACATTCTAGATTTGGTATTCCACTAGATTGTGACGGGAATTCTACCTGCAAAAAACTTACCCCAGAAAATTATTTAACATTTCTTCTCATTAAAACAAAAATCAATATTTGGGATGAAATTATTGATTGGTAGAATGATTATGAGCCTGTCTGAATTAACCAAATTCCCCATTCGTTTTCTGAGGAAAAAATTCATACTCGCAGTTTGTTTTACTATGATTATAGGAAAAGAAAAAAAAAACAAGTCAATGTCAATCTATTGGACTCTATCTTGAGAAACCAACTTTTACCAATATCAGTGATATATTACAATATCTCGTGTCACTGGAAAGAGAGGACTCGAAGTATTAAGATATAATTAAGATGGATTAATTCAAGATACAACAAGAAATGTTGTTTAAATTGAAAATTATATATGACAGAAATTTGCACAATGAATACTTCATGTAGGTGATGGTAATTGGTAAAGTTGGTATTGATATTGAGATGTACAATTAGATGTGACATTTTTAGATGATAATTTTATAAACTCTGCGGAGATCCTATAAACTGCACTACTTCAAATCCAGACAGTGTTACTTTATATTAACCCCTACCAGTGAGATCGTTGATACGACCAATGATTACATCATGCAACATATGTCTGCAAATAAAAATGTATATATATATATACATCAGTTCTAACAATATCTGTCAAGACGATGAAAACATAAATATTGGCAATGAATTATTTTCTAATTTTCGGAAAACCATGAAATTAGAAAATTTTTTATTGCCGTAGAATGATTATGAGCCTATTTGGTTTAACCAAATTTCTCATTTGATTTCAGATGAAAAAATTATCACTCGCAGTTTGTTTTGCTATGATTATAAACAAAATTCAATGTCAACATTTAAATAATGTTGGACTCTATCTTCCAAAAACCAGTTTTTAGAAGTTATATTACAATATTTCGTGTCACAAGCAAGATGTAACTCAAAGTATTAATATGCAATTAAGAATGATTAACTCAAGATATCACAAGAAATGTTGTTTAAATGAAATTTATATATGGCGGAAAATTTGCAAATTGGATATTTGATGTAGGTGATAGTAAAGCTGGTATTGATTTTGGAGATGTATAATCAGATGTGACATTTTTGAACTATATTCTTATAAACTCTACGGGTGATCCTATAGCGACCATTTTTTAGAGTACATATACAAATATAAACTGCAACACTTCAAATTCAGATATTTTTAAAGATAGTGCTATTCTAACCTCTACCAATGAGATTTTCAACAATGAAATTTTTAGCAAATTGTGAGGAAATATTTCATATTATGCTTAATACTTATATTTAATTTTTTTATCTTAAGTTAAATTTTAAATTAAATAAAAATATTATTTTAATAATTATTTTATTGATCTGTTAGATTTGTATCGGATAAGCCACAGAAGCTAAAGAATACGGTATAATATGATTTCTTTGTTAGTTTTAAAATAATTAAATTATATTATCATATACACCCTCTTTTGAATATATATATATATATATATATATAAAATAATTACACATTTTTCATAACTCAAAATATAATTTATTATTACTTTATATAATATATACATAAAAATTATATAGTTATGCCCGTCGAGTTTCGACGGGTTAATTACTGGTTAATGATATAATTCCATATATGCCATGCAAAACACAAGGTGGAATATGGAAACTCAGACCCAACGCGTAATTCCTAACAATATGGAGGGCAATTTCGGTTCCCCAACCCCTATATATATGATGATGCTAAATACCCGCCTATCCAATTCAACTTGCTCTGAATACAAATCCAAAGGACAAAAAATAATATAATGAAGCTTGCAATAATCTTCCCTTTCTTTGTCCTAACATCCATTTTAGTCTCATCAACCACCCAAGCCCGCCGATCCTCCGTTCTTAATCCAGATCAATTCAACCCCATCCGCCTCGTTTCTGACCGCCTCCGGGGTGTCGGCTCCGATCGCCTCCGCAACGATGACGACGGTGTAACCCAGCTGGTTTGGGAGGCAAACAGCTGGAGGTTTGTGGTGGAGACCAATAGCCTCCGGAACTGGAAGGTCGTTCCTATTGGGGACTATGTGGAAGAGTACATGTCCCCCAACCCAGCCCTCCTCAACGTCTCACAGTACACGTGGGACCTTGCCCAGCTGGTCACTTCCGTAGCCGATTATCTCGAGAGACAATTAATCCCTAATATAACCGAGAATGATGTCTTCGTTTTCGACGTCAGCGAAACTTTGCTCTCCAACCTTCCTTATTATGAGCGCCCCGATGTCTACTATGGGTACCTACCTACCTAATTTTGATGATGCACACACATATATATATATATATATATTCCTTAAATCAATAATTATCAAATGGTTATTTCCAAAAATAACAAAATTGAGTAGAGCTATCGCTAAAAGCCTCACTGATAACGGCAACAATTTTTTTTGGTATTGGTGGGTTTAATTAATAGTATTTCAAATCTTATACTCCCATGAATCGAATCCACAGGTCGAAGCCATTCAACAGGACGAGTTTTCTCGAGTGGGTTAAGCAAGGAGAAGCACCTGCGGTTCCCGTCATGACACTATTGTACGACACGTTGATCCGTATCGGATACAAGGTGGTGTTCATCTCAGGGTCGTCGGAGGAACTTCGAGGCGTACTTGAGGCCAACTTGAAGAAAGCCGGTTACCACAGTTGGTTCAAAATCTTCCTCAAGTATGTACTGTTAATTAAACTAATTGACCCAAATAATAATACTCTAAAATTCATTTTAAAACAGCAGGATCGAATGAGCTGCTGTCTAACATAAAGTATATGTGTGTATAATGCAGAGACGAAGAAGCCATATCGACAAAGGAGTTCAAGATCAAGATTCGCACGCAGTTGGTGGAACAACAAGGGTACAACATTGTGGCTAACATTGGAGACCAATGGAGAGACTTAACCGGGGCTCATGCCGGGGCGCATACGTTCAAGGTGCCCAACCCTATGTACTACCTCCCATGAAGTACTGATGAGCTTCATCGACACATCATCAACCACTCAATGTCAGCTGGAAAATAAGTTGTCGAATTGCATGTACTGTGGGAAAAATAGCAGAGAATGTAGTGAGATATACACCTAGCTACATCACCTGAGGAATACATGCAACGATTGAAGTACTTTAAACTAATAATTTGTTCGGTGCATTCACAAGGCTTGAACCCCATGTTTTACTTAAACAACAATTACAACTCTATAAATACTCAAACCATCTGATACTGATTAGGCGCGGCTTATATAATAACTATGAACAACTTCACACCGAGGATATCTATGCATAATAACTGCAGATTCTTCGGCTGTAAATAAAAAATAAAAAAGTAAAAATAAAAAATAAAAAATCAACACGACGTTATGAAAACCCTGCCGGGTAACTCGATCTTTTCAGGACCATGATTTCCATCGCCAACAAATTTTTATTGAAGTTTTTCTTGTAACATTATTACAATAATACGTACTCACTATGACCTGTTTACCATTGCAAATATTAGTTCATTACAATTGACCATGAAAAGGAATCGAATTAAATGGAGTATAAAGTCTTGTTAAAAGTTTGAATTATTATAAATTAATGATTTTAGTATATGCTATGTTTAAAATAATAACTAATTCAATACTAAATTTTCTATAAATACATAATTTATTAATTTAAAATAAAAATAAAAACTGAAATGTTTGCAGTTGATACATATATAGTATTTTTTTGCATAATATGGAGGGGGATTAATTCGGCTTTGATATCTATTTTTTTGTATATGTTTGATATCTATGTATATGTTGTACTGTGGTCGGATTCCTTTGAAACATTAAACATATCACGTACGTTAGGTGCAGATGGAATGGTGGTGCGGACATGCGGATGCGATTTTCTACCGTTGATCTATTTTCATCATCCAACGGTTGAGATCATTTGTAGGGTTAGTTTCGTAATTTTACTTGTTAGGTATTTTTATATAGCATGTCGCTGAGAAGTATTACATCAAGTTGCTAAATTGTGTTGGTCTTGTCGCTGAATTGCATATGGCCATGTCGCTGAAATGTGTATGTTCCGTCGCTGAGATGCTCTAACATGCATAGAACCATGTCGCTGAAATGTATAAAATTGTGTCGCTGAAATGAATACAATAATGTCGCTGAATTGCATATCCCATATCGCCGAATTTTGAGAAGGCTCGTTGCTGAGATGTGTTTATAATCGCAATGAACTTCAAACGGCTCCAACTTCAAATGTCGCTGAAATGAACACAATAATGTCGCTGAATTGCATATGCCGTGTCAGTGAATTGAATTGTCTCTGTCGTTGAGTTGTGTATGTCATCTCGCTGAATTCAACTGGCGAAATACCTAACAAATAAAATTACGAAACTAACCCTACAAATGATCTCAACCATTGGATGATGAAAATTGATCAACGGTATAAAATCGCATCCGCATGTCCGCACCACCATTCCATCCGCACCATAACTCTTCCCTATCCATATATTGATATCCATATATGTTGTATTGTGGTCGGATTCCTATGTAACATTATCCATATATCGATATCTATATATGTTGTATTGTGGTCGTATTCCTATGTAACATTATCCATATATTTAATACTTCAAAAACAGATAGAATTCGTGTGGACTTAAAACCAATACAGTAGCAGCACAAGTGACTTCGAACAGGACCACATTTGTCACGGATCCATTTTTAAAACGTGACCAATTTTACCCATTTTAAATGAATTACAAACAAAATACTCCATCCCTTCCGAAATTGCTAGTTTGATTTTTTTTTTAAACATATTTTGTTATTTACTTTTGATTTAGTTTTATAACAGATATATAATAAAAATATTTAATCAAATTACATCAAATTAAATTCATCTAATCATATAAAATTTTAGAATTTACTTCATCTGTCTCACAGAAAACGCTACATTCCCCTAAAACATGCATGCCCATGCATATTTTAAACGATTACTAACTTAAATTGTGTATAAGTAAAAAAAATATTGATATTCTAAATTACAATATTAGACGAATCTAACAAGATTTCACTCGACTATATTTTTTCTTACAAAACAACAATAAAAATTTGATTCAAATGTAAACTGTTGGGAACCAGTTTTGAGCAAATGTGTTCATAACCGATGCCTGAACTACTTGGTCCGTTCCCTTCTCGCAACCTTATCCGACAAACTATTGGAGGAAAGTGCATCTGGCGGATATGCATAAATATTCTCTACAACGGCTAGTGCACTTCTTGCCCGTATCGTGTTCTAGTAAGATGGAAAGAAAATATCTCATTCCGGGCAACTCCATTCTAAGGAAGAAAATATTATGGTAACAATATCTTACCTTAGAATGAGTTTGAATCACTTCAGAAGGAGCGGCCAAAGACTGAAGGAGCATGACGAAAGTGTCAATTCTCTTGTGCCATTGAGATATCCTTGAAGTGAGAAAGAAACATTCCCTCCTGTGTTCGTGAATACATCATACCGAAGGATTATTCGATCAACACAACCTTGAGTGATTTGATCGAGAGAGTGCTACTGTGATCTTGATTGAGATCGACGAATTCAATCAAGCATTCCAAGGAGTCGTCAACACATGAGCTTAAACGAAACAACTCTTATAGGAGGATTTGCAAATAGGTTTCGTCCGAGGGCAACTTGAAGGAGGAGCCTTCAAGGAATTGGAGCAAGGTCGGAGAGACCTCACCAAAACAAGTGAGATTTTTGGTCCGACGATTCGGCCGCTCGGAGATTGGAGTTTGGCAAATTGACTCACTATTGTTTGGATCTTGGATCGAGTTAAACACATAGTGAAACCTCCTGGATTGGTATCCCCCAGACGTAGGCTTAGGCCAAACTGGGTCAACAAATCTCTGAGTTTGTTTATTCTTATTTCAGTTTATTCATATTCCACTGCACATTAATTTTAAACTGAATAACGTGTCCACGAAAGGTGTTTGAACTAGTTTACAGGACAAGTTTACATATTATCTCTCCAAACGGACCTAACAATTGGTATCAAAGCCACACGCTCTCGAGCGAGATCCAGCACTAGAGATGAATGACAATCAAGGTTGTTCAGTAACCAGACCTCCACTGCTCGATGGATCCAACTATGCCTACTGGAAAGATCAAATGGAGGCATTCCTTATGTCTCTCGACAAAGGTACATAGGATGCCATTGAAAACCATACATGCCTCCGACGGTCGAAAAAGATGGTGTAAAAACTCCAAAGCCTAGAAGTGAATGGACAGCTGCTGAAAGACTTGTTGCTACAAGAAATTCTAAAGCACTGAATGCCATTCACAATGCCATCACTCGTTATCAATATCCTCTGATTGCTGGATGTAAGATTGTCTATGATGTTTGGACTACTTTAGCCAATACCTATGAAGGTATGGCTCCGGTAAAGAAATCTCGACTTATTACTATTGAGTCTCAATTTCATAAAATTAATATGGATGAAAATGAATCTGTTGGCCAATATATTGGTCGAATACGTGATCTAACCAATCAAGCCCTTCGGCTTGGTAAAGTTTATTCTCAACAGGCCATTGTAGGAAAAATCATTGGACGCTTCCTCAAAGGTTCAATGCAAAAATAGTTGTACTTGAACTCTACCATGACTTTGAGAAATTACAGGTTGATGAATTGATGTGAATGCTACAATCATGGGAAATGGATCATTTCCCTAAAGTCAAGAACAAAACCGTTGCATAGAATCAAAAGGGAGCACTGTCAAGTCCATGAAGATACCGAGGATTTCAGTGACGAAGAATAACTTGCAATGCTCTCGAAAAGGTTGAATCAAAGTCTAAAAAATAGAAGGGCCAGATTCAATCCATCCAAGAACAAGGAGTCGGGAACATCTAGTCACAAGTATTCAAAGAAGTCCAACTCATCACACAAAAATAGATCAAAGCAATGCAAACCTGAAGATGGCAAGGAGATCATATGCTTCGAATGTGGAGGACGAGGTCAGATGAAAGCAGATTGCGCTCATCTCAGACCAAAGGAGACCAAAAAGTCATATCAAGATACATTCAGTGAATCTGAGGATGATAAGGAGTCCAGTGACAATGAGTCTGATCATGGAATTGCACTTGTTGGCACATGGGATTCAGACATGGAAGAAACATGTTGAAGGTACATCCTCTATCTTTGTCAATACAGCTTCTTCTAACACGGTACACTCTTTGTTCAGTAGGGAACATGATGAGAGCATTAAAAGGGTCAATGATCTGTATGAAGAAACTTTTGAAGTCTCCATGGCTAAGGTGGTAGAACTTCAAGTTGAAAATAAAAAGCTAAAGAAACACATTGAGACTCTCGAAGCCAAAAACCAAGAGGTAGTAAAGAAATTGACTGAACAAATGCAGGGTCAAAGAGATGCGCTTTAAACTGAGTTAACAGAAGTTCAAGACTAACTCGCCAAAGCTGAAGGAACTCTCGTGGCTCTAAACAAAGGAAATGCCAAATTAGATGATGTCATTGCCATGGGGAGACCGAGTGGCAACAAACAAGGCATTTGATATCAAGGATCTACTTCAAAAAGGGAAGGTAGCAAGAAATTTGTATCTCGAGGAATGCTGAACGATCAAAAAGGAACTAAGAAGCCTTTCCATCAAGCAAGAAGAAACAAATGGACAATAAGTCTGCCTCCTCCCATTCCTCTAAGATGTGAGTATTGCAAACTTGAAGGTCACAAGACAAAGAATTGTGGAATAATTATCAAGGATATACAAGAAGGAAGACCCATTGTCTGACAAAATAACAAGATCAAGATGAAGCTAGTTTATCTTAAGCGAGAATGGGTGCCCAAAGGCAAGAATCGATGCCATGCTGCCTTTCTGTCACATGATGATAAAAGCATCATATGGTACTTTGACAGTGGATGCTCCAAACACATGACCGGAAACAAAAAGTTGTTCAAACACTATAAAGAGATCTATGGTGGATTTGTAGTATTTGGAGATGGGAAAAAGGGTTCCTTAACAGGTCAAGGAACCTTGGAAGGAAAGGATGCTCCAAAGCTCAATCCAGTGTTCCTTGTTTAAGGGCTTCATGCAAACTTGATTAGCATTAGCCAACTATGTGATGAAAATCTCATAGTACAATTCACCAAGGAATAGTGTGTATGTAATACCCCGTAATAATGCATAGACATTTATTTTTTTGAGCCCGACTCGACAATATGTATCCCAAATAAATGAATGAACAAATTCAAATTGTTTTGAACTACGTCATGGCTTGATCCCTTCACAGGGGACGTAGGCAACTTGGAAATTTCAATTCTGAGTTCAGTCACAAAATAATAAAATAAACAAAAAAAAGACCGTAACTCTTAGTGCGAGAAAAGCCGAAACACAACTTCGAGGACGAAGTTGATTCTTAAGGGGGGGTAGACTGTAATACGCAGGATTTTTATCAGCGTCCAAAGGAAATAAAATTTATTTCTTAATCCGATCAAGGCCGAAATATTTCCGAGAAGAAGAAAATAATTCATTATTGCTTGGAAATGAATTACCGATAAATTCAAAATGGAATAAAAGAGGGAAAAGAAGCCCGAAGATATTCCATGGATTAATCCCAAAAGAATTGGAATTAAATTCAAGAAGGAAAAGAATTTTAATTCCAAGAACTCGTGAAGTTGGAAATAATTTAATTAGATAAATTATTGCACGGGAGTCAAAAGACGATGAATTAGAAGCCGAAAAATCCGAAACCGACGGACTTAAGATTTCAAACACGAAATCAATTTCAAGTCGAAATAGATTTAAGATAGGAATCGTGATATGAGAATGACCCGGAAAAATCGAGCCCGAAAATGTAGGAGGATAGAAACCGAAAGAGATGAGAAAAGGCCCGACGGGATCACACGGCCCAGTCCGGACGCACGGCCCAGACCAGGCCGCGCGCTCTCCGTGCGGGGTTTGGCCAAACCTCGCGCCAACCCCGCGCCACTACAGAGGCAGCTGGCAACTTGCGCGATTTCGGCGATTTCTTGCCAAAATTTGTGACCCCGACTATGGAAACCCGATTTCAGTCGATGGAAGGGCCTTTGGGTCGAGATTGGATAATCCCTAACCCCATTTCTCAGCCACCAACAGCCTTTGTTCATCCCAAACCCTCCCACAACCAAAAACACAAAGTTCATATCTTCCGACGACTTTCCGACGACCTTCCGGCAACCAACGACGACCGAGGAAGTGTTTAGATCAAGGATTTCAGACCTCGAATTGTTGGTAAGGATTATATTAGGTTCCTTTGTCGTTTATAATCTCAAACAACATCTCTAACTTACGAATTTTGACTTACAAACATAAATCGTTGCCAAAGGAAGAAGAAATCAGGTTGAGGAGATCCGTTCATAGCCATCCGTCGATTACGAACGACCCGGAGACATCCTTTATCAACCCACTGTAAGTTGATACCTTTCATATCAATACGGGTGGTCTAGGGGCGTTCGAATTAGTGACTTTGTAACGAAACGTAAAAATCGAACCTAAAAATCCTAACTCGCACGTTTTCTAAAATCCGCTTAAAGCCCTTATTTCGAGAGTTCAAACCGAAAAACTCAAAACTAAAATTTTGATCCTAACACCTCAATCTACGTTGTGTAAAAATTTCAGAGATTTTCATCAACGTTTACTTCCTCAAATTGCGTCGGACATAATCTACGTTTTCAAACTTTTTCGAAAAACTGACAGTGCGTGTGTATGAACTTGATGAGCATGTTTCTATGATTTCTATTCCGAACTAATCTTTGCAATATAAACAAAAGTTTTAGATAATCATGTCTAGTATACGTCCACCAAATTTCAGAATTTTTGGAGTCCATTTGGGATGTCAAAAAGTCGAATCTTTGAACTGTGTCAAAACTGAATCTGGACAGCACACTGTTTGTGTAGTAAACTCGATTTTGGACATGTTTCCTCACCTTATTTCGAAATCATTAAAACACAAAAGTTTTTCGTAGGGTGTTTTTGATATACTATAGAAAATTCAGATTTTTCGGACTTGAAATAAATTTTTAAATTAAAAAGGCGTAAACTGCGACGTCAAACGATTTTAAATCGATGAGATTTTGAAATTTCGAAACAAATGATCGAACCCTTGAAATACGACAAAGCTATATTTTCAAAAATCTCGTTACACTAAGTTGAAACAATATCGGATACTTAGGTAGGGGGTGAGTGCTCTGCAGGATGCCCCTCTAGCCTTTTTCGCGTGACTATAATGGACGCAAGATACATGGGTATGGCGGCATGGCGGAAACGGCGTGCCTATAACTACGCCACAACGGCATGAGATATATGGCCTACACTCTCGGGAGTATCCGTATGGGTTTCCCGAGGCTCCGGAGTGTTACTGGGTATGGCGGATACGGCTGCGGCCACCGGACGACCGGCTACACAAGAAACTTACTAAATTGGCTGCGGCCGCCGCATCGCCGGCTAAATGAAACTTACTAAATTGGCTGAGGCCGCCGGATCGTCGGCTAAATGAAACTTACTAAATTGGTTGAGGCCGCCGGATCGCCGGCTAAATGACACTTATTAAATTGGCTGCGGCCGCCGGATCGCCGGCTAAACAGAAATTTACGAAATGGCTGCGGCCGTCGGATCGCCGGCTAAACTAAATATTGTTGAGATGGTGACGTAGCGGAAAAAATTAAAAAACTTAATCCTTTTTATGTATTTATTTATTTATTTATGTCTTTAAATTATGTCTTAAATTTACGCCGTGCTTAAATTATTATTTATTATTTATGGCTTTAAATGCATGTTCAAGTATACAAATTAAATTCTTATCGTTCTTAAAATTTTTTTAAAAATTATGCCTATGCCTTAAATTCTCATTTTTAAACTTAATTTGGCTATGAGAATATGTGTATTAAATTATTGTCTATTAATTAGTCGAATTACATGTTTTTGATATGCATGCTTAAAAATGAGTTTTTAATTATTAAAATTTTAAAACCCCTTTATTGCTACGTTAGGAATTAATTTACTCAGTATTTTATATACTGATAAAACCCATTGTTTCATTTTTCTTTACAGAGTATGGAGAGATGGCATGAGCATGCACGCATATTAGGGCTCGGGAACTAAATTAATAACTGTGAATGTTGTGTTTTATTAGACTTAAATTATTTACTATGTGTTTGGCCATGTAGGCCGCATTTATATTTCCGTTGCATTACATATATTTATATTTAGATATTATTTTCCGCTGCAACTTATTATTAACTTCAAGTTATATACGATGGGATGTTTACTTATTCAAATGTTTTAAACACTGAAACCTTAGCCTTGCATCTCTCTAGCTAGCTCGAAAAAGTCTTGTCTTGCTAGGAAGGTGTGGCGGTGACATCCCGACCTGGGTTATCAAAATCCGGGGTGTTACAGTGTAGTCTACAACAACAACTATGATTGTGTCATGAGAGGTTTGCGTTCTAGAAATAACTATTATCAACTTGTTCAATCGTGCAATTTAGCTACTGCTGCAGGTGAATATCACACCATGCTATGGGACGAAAAGCTTGGACACCTAAATTTCAAAGATCTTATCAAGCTAAGCAGAACGGATGCGGTTCGAGGGTTGCCTAATCTATAGAAATCAAATGCTGATTTCTGTGAAGAATGTGCAAAAAACAAGCAACATAGGAGTTCACACAAACTGTCTGAACACCTGGGATCGACAAAATGTCTTGATCTAATGCATATGGATCTTATCGGTCCCGCTGATGTTGAAAGCTTGGAAGGTAAAAAGTATATTTTTGTTTGCATTGACGATTTTCTAGATATACTTGGGTTGACTTTCTGAGGGAAAAAAGTGATGCTTTCAAAGCCTTCGAAAAGCTTTGCAACCGAATTATGACTGAGAAAGACAACAAGGTAAAATGGATTCGAAGCGACCATGTCCGTGAGTTTGAAAATCAGTCATTTGAATAGTATTGCACAAATCATGGAATCAAACATGAATTCTCCGCGCCTAAGACTCCTAAAAAAATGGTGTTGTGGAAAGGAGAAATCAAACACTACAAGAAATGTCAAGGGTGATGCTCAATGCCAAAAATGTTTCTGAATTCTTGTGGGCTGAAGCAATCAACACTGCGTGCTACACCATAAATTGTGTCTATTTGAGACCTAATTCTCTAATGACACCATATGAACTATGGAACGATAAAAAGACAACAATTACTTACTTTCATATTTTTGGCAGCAAATGTTTTGTGTTGAATGACAGGGAACATGTTGGAAAATTCCAATAAAAGAGTATGGAGGGAATTTTTGTTGGATATTCAACATCAAGCAAAGCTTATAGGATTTACAATCCCAGGACTAGGAAGGTGCTAGAGTCCTCAAATGTCATCATTGAAGATGTTCCTTGTAAAGACATCCCCAAATCAGATGAAAATCAGATCAGTTCTCCAATCTCCCAAAGAAACGCTTCATCTGACACTGATCAAGGTGAACAGATCAATGAGGAAAAAGAGTCAACTGAACTGGTTCAGACACCTGATCAGACTACCTCGAAAAATCTGACTGAACCACAGGAAGATCAAATCAGATAAGTATCATAATCCTACTGATATCATTGGCAATGTGAATGATAAAAGTAGAACCAGAGGCAAGAAGCAGGATTATAAAGAGTTAGCTGGATTACATTGATTCACCTCCAAAATTGAGCCCTCAAAGGTAGAAGAAGCACTTCAGGATGAGCACTGGATCAACGCTATGCAAGAGGAATTACTTTAATTCAAAAGAAATGAAGTATGGACACTTGTTGAAAGACCAAAGAAGACCAATGTAATTGGGACCAAATGGGTGTTCCGCAATAAAAGTGATGAAAAAGAAAACATTACTAGGAACAAGGCTCGTCTTGTTCCCAGGGCTACAGTCAAGTTGAAGGAGTGGATTTCAGTGAGACATTTGCTCATGTGGCTAGGCTGGAAGCAGTAAGCCTTTTGTTATCCATTGCATGTTCCTTAGGGTTCAAGCTATATCAAATGGATGTTAAAAGTGCATTTTTCAATGGATGGCTCAATGAGGAAGTATATGTGGAAAGACCCAAAGGATTTGAAGTTCCATTTCATCATGATCACGTCTACAACTCAACAAGGCACTATACGGATTGAAACAAGCTCCAAGGGCTTGGTATGAAAGGCTCTCTAAGTATCGGCTGGAGCACGGCTTTGAAAGAGGAAGTCTTGACAAAATCTTATTCATAAAGAGAGGAAACAAATGAATTATGATTGCTCAAGTCTACATGGATGATATTGTGTTCGGTTCCACATCTCATGTTCTCAAGGACAAATTCATTGAACTCAAAGGTGAGGAATTCAAAATGAGTATGGTTGGTGAATTGACATATTTTCTTGGCCTGCAGGTTACTCAAAAGAAAGATGGTATATTTCTTAGCCAAACCAAGTATGCTCGAAATATTGTGAAGAAGTTCAGAATGGAGTCCAGCAAACCTATCTGAACACCTATAGGGACTATGACAGACTAAGCAAAGATCCAGCTGGACAGAGTGTAGATCAAAAACTCTATCGAAGCATCATTGGAAGCTTGCTGTACTTAGCTGCGAGTAGACCAGGCATTAGCTATGCTCTTGGTGTTTGTGTCGTTATCAAGTCGATCTAAAAGAATCTCTCTTTGCTTTGTTATAGTGATGCAGATTGGGCAGGTGATACTGATGATAGAAAGAGCACAACCAGAGGATGCTTCTACATTAGAACCAATCTTGTCAGTTGGTATAGCAAGAAAAAAAGTTCAATCCCCTTATCAACTACGGAGGAAGAATATATTGTTGCGGGAAGCTGTTGTGCCCAAATGCTATGGATGAAACAAATGATGCAAGATTATGGAATTGATCAAGAAGCGTTGACTATTATTTGTGACAACATGAGTGCCATAAACATATCGAAGAATCCATTTCAACATGGTAGAACAAGGCATATTGAGCTTCGACATCACTGCATTAGAGAACTCGTTGAAGTCAGAATTGTGTCCACATTATATATACTACTTACCTAGTTTTTCAATATTTTGTTACCTAAATTATGTCTAATATTTCTTTTAAGTGTTATTTTGCAGATTCTTGAGTAAGGCAATTTATCTCTATAGATTCAAAATTCAAATTGGTGATTTGACACCCGGACATGACAGCGCGTGAGGGCGGGAACGGTTGTTAGTCTTCACATGTTCAAAATCGTGATCATGGCAGTTTTGAAAACCGTGATTCTCTTTCCAAATTTGAATTAAGGGAAGTTTCCTCTCAAACCGTCTACATATCTCTCAAATTGATATTGTTTTCCCTTACTCAAATCCATTCGGCTATTTCTCATCTCTCTCAAAATTCTTAAACTTTCATCAAACACTGGTGCACTCACTCTTTTCCAAAAAGTTTTTCTCTTTCAGAGCAATTATAGTGAGAACGCGAGGAAGCCAAAGCTCAAAATCACAGGATCCTACCCCTGCCTCTTCGAAAGGATGAAAGAAGGTAATTTTGGCAGAGGAATCCAGTGCCGAAGGTCGCGCAAAAGCTATTCAAAAGGCCATTGTTGAACAAACTATTTCGGAAAATCCTACCATTGTACTTGTTCCATTCCAATCTTCATCTCCATCCTCTGCCGGAGATAAGGGTGAAAAAGGGACGGCAACCACTAAAACTCAAATCATTATTCGAGATCCTTTCGACATTAGATCTGAAGCAGGAGAAGACACCGCGATGAAACAAAATGAGGTGGAGTCTCCAAAGCCGAAGGGCAAAGCAACCACTTCCTCAAAACCAAAAGAAAATGCGGTTGCTAGAAAGAGGGCCACCTTTAATGAACGAGTTGAAGCCGATCTTGCGCAGGCATTAAAACCCTAGGACACTATCTTGGTGAATCTTCCTTCACTGGGATCAGGTAAAGATGTTCAAACTTCCTTGCCTTCTAATGTTACTGGTTCAGTTCCAGGGAATGCCCCTAAGGTGTCCACCACAACCCAAGAAGAAAACTCCTGCGAAGAAGGGTGGTGAACTACCTGTTGCTGAGACTGCATCAAATCCAGTAACACCAAGTGTGGAAATTCCCAAAGATCAACAGACTATCAATGCTGCTGATGTGCAAAAGAGTCCACCACAGGTGTCTGAACGACTGACGGAACAACCTGATGAAGATGGATTAGATTTTGACTATTTGGAAGAATCTGATGATGGTAGCTCGGGAGAAGAGTCGATGATTGACATAAGTGATGATGAAAAGAATGATGCTGCAAATGAAATTACGGAGGAGATAGCTTGGACCGCTAGTCTGAAAAGAAAACACCTTCTCAGGAACGAAGCAGAACCGTCTGTCTCAGCAAAGGAACCTGAACCAACTGCCACACTTGCAGAAAAAGAGCCTGAACCTACTAATGTTGAATAAGTAGAAGAGGGTGAAGAATCAAACAATGAGGAAGAAATGTCCACAGATGAAACAGGATCCAAAGGAAACAAGGAATCTGGAGGTGACACTGAACAGGTCACTTAAGGTGCTCAGGATCAGACTGAGGGGGAGAATCCCGAAGATATTGAAGAAGACAAGTCCGAGGATCTAGGATCACAGGACACAGAGAGTGATCAAGAAGAATCTGAACATGAGGATGATCAAGAAAAAGATGAAGCAAATGAGGAAGATGAAGGGGAGGAAGAAAGAATGGAGGTCGAAGAACCCCTCGCTGAAGACACCACCATAGCATCTCCATCTCCATCCCCAAGGCGTTCACCAAACCTATCCGAACTGAAAAGCGGACACGTTCTGGTCTTGAAGAATCTTCCAAAGCAAAAGCCTCTAAGAAAAGGAAAGTTGTTGAATCATCGTCTGAAGACCAATAAGCACTGAATTCTACTATGAAGTGTCTGAACACTATTTCACCACAGTGCTCGAAAAGATGAAGGTGCATCTGGAGACAAAGTTCGCAGCAGAAAGATATGAGGAGATGGGATGGCAACGATACCTGGAGAAGAGATCACTGTTATTTTGGGCCACAAAAATTAAGCAATTCAAAGGACAGCTAGTTAGGCATTTCTATGCAAACCTGAGCGAGGATTTCCAAAACAAGAAGGGCCCCTTGTTCGAGCTGAATTATGTTCACGGTGAACTGTTCGAACTAAAAGCAAAATCTCTCAAAAAATTTCTTCAGGTACCTCGTCCTTCCTTTAAATCAGTATATTCTCGCTCTGCCAAGTTTAACATGGTCAAGATTGCCAAAGAACTCACTGGAGATGAAGGAAAAAAGGATTCATGCTAAAGGTTTGAGTGCTGGTGCCTTAACTCAAAGGTTTTCTCTTCTCTACAAATTCTGTGCACATAACGTTATGCCCACAACTAATCACTCTGTTGTGTCAAAGAATATGTGCAAGTTATTGTATGCCATAGATCAAAACTATGAGGTAAATTATGGAGCACTTGTGCTTGAACAAATCTTGGCATTTGCTGGAAAGATCAAGAGAAAATACAACACCACATTGCCCTTTCCAGCCCTCATTACTGAGTACCTGAAGCACCTCAACATTCTTGGGAGCAAGCATGACCGCCCTGAGGAGATTGCCGATTTCAAGCTGTCCTCCTCCCTTGCTAAGAAAAAGCCTGATCTCCCTGGACCAGGAGGGAGGATCCCTGCAAAAGACGCCTTCACTTTGGTACGTGAGCAACTTGCTGATCATATCAATCATATGAAGTTCTGGAAGTGCAGGTCTGGACAAGAGCTCAAGAAGCTGAAAAGCTGTTCAGACAGCTTCCTGATGTCTGGTCTGATGAAGACAACAACGAGGATACCAATCCAGAGGAGGAATCACATGATGCTGGATCTGATGATGATGAAGATTCCTCTGAGAAATCTGACTAATGTGCTCTTTTTGAGCAAAACGTGCGCCAGAGGGGGAGTTAAGTTGATGAAATCATTGATCGGTTCCTCTGGTATGCACTATAAGAAGGAGGGGGAACCTACTGCTACTGTGAAAGGGGTAATTCTATTGCTTTTGTCTTTTTTTTTTTTTTTACTGTTTGACCTATTTCTGTGAACTGTTTTTAGATGTTGCATTATGGCCTGTAATAATTAAACTTTGATTTGTGATGCTGTATCTTTTTAATTGCCATATGCTGTTTTGATGTACATGCTCCTAGTGTGATAGGAAAATCTTTGTACGGAGCATTAGAATAGTTTGTCTATTCTCGACAACATTTGTACTTGGTGGTTGGGGAATGAAACGGAAGCACTTTGATTCATATGTTTTTGTGAGTATTAGACATCGGTTTGATCTACTCATTTCTGGCCCACATTCTGCCAAAAAAGGGGAGATTGTTGGGAATCAGTTTTGAGCAAATGTGTTTACAACCGATGTCTGAACTATTTGGTCCGTTCCCTTCTTGCAACCTTATCCGACAAACTATTGGAGGAAAGTGCATCTAGCGGATATGCATAAATATTCTCTACAACGGCTAGTGTATTTCTTGCCTGTATCGTGTTCTAGTAAGATGGAAAGAAAATATCTCATTCCGGGCAACTCCATTCTAAGGAAGGAAATATTATGGTAACAATATCTTACCTTAGAATGGAAATTTGAATCACTTCAAAAGGAGCGTCCAAAGACTGAAGGAGAATGACGAAAGAATCAACTCTCTTGTGCCATTGAGACATCCTTGAAGTGAGAAAGAAACATTCCCTCCCATGTTCATGAATACATCATACCGAAGGGATTATTTGATCAGCACAACCTTGGGTGATTTGATCGAGAGAGTGCTACTGTGATCTTGATTGTGATCGACGAATTCAATCAAGCATTCCAAGGAGTCGTCAACACATGAGCTTAAACGAAAAAACTCTTATAGGAGTTGCAAACAGGTTCCGTCCGAGGGCAACTTGAAGGAGGAGCCTTCAAGGAATTGGAGCAAGGTGGGGGAGACCTCACCAAAACTAGTGAGAGTTTTGGTCCGATGATTCGGCGCTTGGAGATTGGAGTTTGGCAAATTGACTCACTATTGTTTGGATCTTGGATCGAGTTAAACACATAGTGAAACCTCCTGTATTGATATCCCCCAGATGTCGGCTTAGGCCGAACTGGGTCAACAAATCTCTGAATTTGTTTATTCTTATTTCAGTTTATTTAAATTCCGTTGCACATTAATTTTAAACTGAACAACGTGTCCACGAAAGGTGTTTGAACTAGTTTACAGGACAAGTTTACAGGTTATCTTTCCAAACGGACCTAACATAAACAATGAATAGTACCAAACCCCGAGCGTAGCCTTTACTACGAGGAGGAGGAAGCATACTTTATATGATAATTACTACAAGAAAAATTGACTGCACCGACCGCACGCACCGACTGACAGAACACGGGTTGGATTTTCAACCGCTCTGCCGACCGCACGTCACGGTCGGTGCATAAGAGCCGTTGTGGGATCCCTAACTTTGGGCAACCAACGCACCGACCACATTTATTTTGGTCGGTGCCACCGACTGCTGGACCAACCGGAGATGCGGTCGGTGCACTAGGGCTTTAATTGAGCCCCAATCGCTGTAACAGGAGCCTCTTGCCATTTTCACACCCAATTCTACCTTCGTTTTTACATTGTGGAACAAGATCAAGATTCGCACGCAGTTGGTGGAACAAGGGTACAACATTGTGGCTAACATTGGCGACCAATGGAGAGACTTAATCGGATTCATGCTGGGGCGCATACATTCAAGGTGCCCAACCCTATGTACTACCTCCCATGAAGTACTGAGCTTCATCAACACATCATCAACCACTCAATGTCAACTGGAAAATAAGTTGTCGAATTGCATGTACTGTAGGAAAAATAATAGAATTTAGTGAGATATACGCCTACATCACCTGAGGAATACATGCAATTATTGAAGTTCTTTAAACTAATAATTAATCGGCTTGAACCCGATGTTCTTCTTAAACAACAATTACAACTATATAAACACTCAAACTATCGGAATAAATATAAAATAGTCCTATAAGATTCTCTATTATCCAATTTGGTTCATAAAGTATTTGATAATACCAAATGGTCCTATAAGTTTCATATTTTAACCAAAATAGTCATAAATACATTTAATTTTCAATTTTAGGTCCCTAAACTTTAATATTGTTCACTTTTATCCCCAAAAAGTTTCCAAATTTCTCTACTTAGTTCTCATTTATAAAAATAGAAATTTATAATAAGGACTAAAAGATAAAAGCTTTTTGGGGGTAAAAAGTTTAGAGGTATAAAATTTAATATTAAATGCATCTGGGACTATTTCGGCTAAAATATGAAAGTTATAGGACCATTTGAGATAATCAAATATTTTATCGACCAAATTGGATGATAGTAAAACTTACACGACTATTTGGGTATTTATTCCTTCAAACCATCTGATGTTGGTTGGCCCTTTATATAGTACTTCCTCTGTTTTCTTTTATTTGCTACTGACCCACTCTGTGAGCAGTGCAATGCATATTCTAAACCATTAATAACTCAATCTCGGTACAAGTAAAAATTATAAAAGTTTCATATTTAAAAACTACACGATGAAACGAATCTAACAAGATATCACTTGGCTATATATATTTTCATTTATAACCATGATAAAACTTTAAGTGAAAGTGTGTGAGTGAATAGTAACAAAATCCTCAATGGGGCAAATAAAGAAGAACGGAGGAAGTAACTATGAACCATTTCACACAGTGGGTATCTATGCATAATATGGGTCCGTTCTGCATGTCGAGCTGTAGTTGCGGGCTGTAGCTGCGAGCTGCAGCTGTAGCTGTTGCGAGCTGTGGAAGCTGTAGCTATCAGTTTTTGCATAAGTATTCGGTACAAGTAGCTGTAGCTAGCAAAAATTATAATTTGAAGAGAAAAATTAATTAAATTGGAAAGTAGCTTCCGAAGCTCCCAAAAGCCACCTCTTGTAGCTTCTTAAAAAAAAGCTTCCAAAAGCTCCCAAAAGCTCCCAAAAGCTAATGTACAGAACAGAGCTAAATTGTTTTGAAATAAAAGCTAAAACTCCCAAAAGCTGCATGCAGAACAGACCCTATATAGTCATCATCTTCAAATACCTGTATACATGGCTGCAGATCCTCAAAATAAATATATGTTGGGCAGTAAAAAGAAAGAATCAATACAACGTTATGAAAACCCCGCCAGGTAGTAAAAAATTCAATACTCGATCTTTTAGGACCATATTGGTATCCCACATTGGTTGTGATGTGTCCATTTACTACCTTATATGGTTGGGAGCATATAAGGTAGTAAAAAATTCAATACTCTACCTATTAGCAATTGATTTTAGTTGTGAGCCTCCTATCCATGAATTTCTACATGATATCAAAGCATGCTACCCGGGTTGGGTATATTTGATCCTGAATTTGGGATTTGATCCTAGATGGATATCATCCTGAGGGGATCGGTTGTGATGTGTCCCCTTTACTACTTTATATGATTGAGAGCAACTCTACCTACCAATTACTTTTAGGTGTGAGCCTCTCATACATGAATTTCTACATACCATTACTTCCATCGCCAACAAATCGTTATTTAAGTTTTATTATAATATTATTACATTACGTACTCACCTTAACCTATTTACCATTGGAAATATTAGATCATAATTGACCATGAAAAGAAATTGAATTAAATATATAACTCCGTGTTAAAAGTTTAAATAATTTTTTTAAAAAAATAATGTTAAGTATATGCGATGTTTAAAAAAATAGATTTTTTTCCTTCTTTAATTTCTTTTATACGGGTGAGTATGTTTCATGAATATCGACCTATTCTTGAGGATATTGGATGACGTCAGAGCTCATTCCGCTCTTGCAAGTTTTACCGTATTTTGGGAAGGTAATCAACCAGCGGATATGTTAAATAGGCTGCCCTTAAGGAGGAAATTTATACGTGAATCGCCTTTCCACTGGATGAGATCAAGACTGTCTTGGAAAAGATGCGGTGGGACTTGCTTACCAGCGTGTTTAATCGCCTTTCCACTGAATCGCCTTCTTCATCTTTTTCTTTCTTTTTTTTTTAAGCCTGCCTCTTGAGGCATTTGTTCCCAAAAAAATAATAGATTTTTTACACACAATTAATTAACTTAAATAAAAATAAAATAAAATAAAATAAAATAAAGAACTGAAATTTTTGCAACGGATACATGAAATTTAATAGTAGTAGTTTTTGCCTAATATGGAGGGGAAATTAATTCGGCTTTCATATGTATATACTCCATCCGTCCCATATTTATCTTCTTATTTTCCGTTTTTGGACGTCCCACATTTATCTTCCTACCCCAAAAAGGGAATTTTTTTTACTAAAATGTCCCTACATGTCCATATATTTACAGAAAAATCAATCCTTAATTTTACTAACAATTGTACTACAAGACAAAAAGAGACAAATTTACCCCTCAAAAAGTACACATGAAAATAATAAAATACAACTTTCTTAAACTCCGTATCTACAGTGTCGAAGAAGATAAATATGGGTCGGAGGGAGTATGTTGTATTGTCAATTGTGGTTGTATTCCTATGTAACATTATCCATATATTTAATACTTCAAAAAAAGAGATAATTCGTGTGGACTTGAAAGTTGAAACTAATACAGTAGCAGGGAAATCATTTGGGTGCTGGCGGCATGTAGATGCTGACACATTTAAAAGTGATGGGTATGTGTATATGGAATGATGTGTGAGTATAAAAAAGTGATGGATGATGGTTATGAATAAAAAACTAATAAAAAAGCAAACTAATCGTCTATACACCACTTTATAAGGATTATACATCACTTTACAAAGGGCTACACATCATTTTTAGTGTTGTTTGTACATGCTGACAATTGTTATGACATTACAGAAGCCGGATTGCAGTAGCAGCACATGGACTTCGAAAAGGACCACATTTGTCATGGATCCATTTTTAAAACGTGACGAATTGTCCCCATTTCAAATGAATTACAAACAAAAATCCATCCCTTCCGAAATGGCTAGTTTTATTTTTTATTTTTAACAAATTTTGTTATTTACTTTTGATTTATTTTTATAACAGATACTTCCTCCGTTTTTTTTTGTTAGCTACTGTTGACTAATGGGTACTGTTCACTTATATACTTTGACTTAAAGTTTTTTCATGGTTATACAAGTTAAAATATAGCCAAGTGTGATCTTGTTAGATTCGTCTCGTCTTGTAGATTTTAAATATTGAACTTTTAGAATTTTTACATGTACCGAATTTGAATTATTAATGGTTTAAAATATGCATTGGACTGCGTGCTGAGTGGGTCTGTAGCTATCTTTAAAAAACGGAGGAAGTATATAATAAAATATATAATCAAATTACATCAAAGTAAATTCATCTAATTATATAAAGTTTTAGAATTTACTTCATCTGTTTTACAGAAAACGTTACATTCCCCTAAAACATGCATGCCCTGCATATTATTTTAAACGATTACTGACTTAAATTATTTATAAGTAAAAAAAATATATAATTGATATTCTAAATTATAAGATTAGACGAACCTGACAAGATCTCACTTGACTATATTTTCTCTTACAAAACTACGATAAAAATTTGAATCAAAGATAAATAATGAATAGTACCAAACCACGCAGCGTAGCCTTTACAACGAGAAAGAGGAAGTATATTTTATATGATAATTTTTTACGTATAACCATTAATCATTGAGGCCATGTTTAACAATTAATTGTTAGTTTTAGTTGATTATATTAATACTAGATTTTTTCGCACGCTGCACAAGGGCAGTGGTGGAACTACATGGGGGCTTGGGGGGCCGCCGCCCCGGTTCGAAATTTGCCTATTAATTTATATAGATATGTTTATTTTAGTTTTATCAGAAATTATTTTTATATAATTCCGCCCCCTCAAACTCAAACATTGCTATTAATATTTTATATAGTCGTGTAAATTTAATTATATTAGAAATAAATTTTCGGTAATTTACGGGAAAGAAGAGAAAAAAGAATGCAGCATGATATAGATTTATTTTCTAAATATAGCTCGAATCTTAGAAATATATTTTTTTGAGAGGATTTATTATATAGATGACACGTGGCAGCTTGTGGTATTTTTGAGAGGATGATGTGACGTTTATGGTGTGTCATGATAAGAGTCGTTGATATGTTTGATCATGTTTTATAATGATTTACAGATTTAACCTTGATTTGATATTTTTTAATGAGAATGAAGATAAAAATATAAGATACAATAAGGACAATACAGTCTGGACATGCCAAAAGGTATTCAGTATTTATTATATAGATAGATTAATTTTTAGTTCATATTGGTTAGGTGATTAAGTAAAATAATTTGAATTTTGACCCGATATTTTGATGAAGTACTTATTAAAAAGTACTTCCTCCATTTTCAAAAAATTGAAACGGACCCACAGTTCACGCAGTCCAAGACACATTTTAAATCATTAATAACTCAAATTCGGTACAAATAAAAATTCTAAAAATTGAATATTTAAAAACTATTCGATGAGACAAATCTAACAAGATCTCACTTGACTATATTTTAACTTGTATAACTATTATAAAACTTTAAATCAAAGTGAATGTGTGAATAGTACCAAATTTTCCAATGTTTCAATTTATCAAGAACGGAGGGGAGTATTTGATAAAAATTAGTTAAAAAAATTGGAAAAGCTATCCGCTAAAACCAAAAGTTAAAAAAAAATAGCGTACTCAGATTTTATGGGCATTCGTGCTATATATGTACAATATTGGCCATGTTTGGCAAAATAACTGAATTAAATTAGCTTATTCTAGGCAATTTGAAAGAAATTAGCTTATTTGAAAAGACAAAATAGCTTAAAATAGTCTTCAATCAGTTTTTTTTCAAACCGTTGCAAATAGCAGCATTTTGGAATTAGCTTATTCTAAGCAAAAAGTTGGCCTTGAAACTATCAAACAGCTAATTTAACTAATTTATTACTCACATAATCAGTTAACAGCTAACCGCTAATTCCCAAACAATTTAGCGGTTTAGTCATCTCCAACAATAAACTCTATTTTACAGTCAACTTTACTTTATTTTCCAGTCCAGTTTAAAGTTTTTTACTTTTTATCTTCAACAATCAACTCTAAATTTCCCTCTATTTAAGAATATTTCATTTTTATTCTTTTTACTACTCATATTTAAATTATATATTATATTTCAATTTTATAATTAAAAGTTTATTAAAATTTCAGCTCCAACTTTTCACTCTAAATTTACTTGTATTTAAGAATATTCTATTTCGATTCCTTTTTATTATTCATTTATTTTTCATTTATCAGTTTATTATATTATGCATTGTTAAATATATATTCTATATAGGGATGAGGACTTGTCCAAGTGGCAAAGTCCATACCTTTCAACTCTAGGGTTGGGGGTTTGATTCCCACCCGACGCCTATCTATTTTCTTTATTCATTTGTAATTTGTGTGACATAAGCTCGCACCACCCTTTGTCTGGCTTCAGCTCATCCAAAAAAAAGTTATGTATTAACCTTTGATCATTAAAATATTTATAGAAAATGCATATTTTTAACCATATAAAAAATTAAATAAAAATAAAAATAATTTCATTTAATATAAATAAACTTTCATAGCCTTCATTGTCTGTCGAGCAAAAAAAAATTAATACAAAAAAACGGGGATGGGGGCTTGGCCTATAGGTTGGGGCTCGATCCCCACCCGATCTTGTATCCCCTTATTATTTCCTTTGTAGTTTGTGTGATATGAGCTCCCAACACCCCGTTGTTCTGGAATATATATATATATATATATATATAAACATAGCATTTCTAAAACTAAAAATATACTCCATATAGTTTAATTATTTTAATTCTTAAAAGTAAAATCATGATATATATAATAACAACATAGTCCTCCACACACACATTTTCCCTCCAACACACCCATCCCTCACAATTCAACAAATTTTCACTCTCTCACACACACTAAAAGAATTTCGAAAATGCCATTACAAAATTAATAAAAAAATCTGGAATATATTATTTAATAACGAATTTGTATTTTCCATGCATATTTAATGTGTCTCTTGCTATTTCCCTCTCATTTTTCTTTGTGCACATCCTCTACATTTCTTGGTATGTCTTCTTCACCTTCCCCTCTCATCATGCACAACTTTGGTCGAGTTGCTGTTCTGTTTGGTTCGTTGTTTCCACTGTCTCAAACTGCTACTTGATCTGTTGATGTTGTTGCTTTGGAGTGCCCACTGCCATTGAGGAAGAATTGGGGACGGCTACACAGAATATTGGAGGATGAGAGAGTGAACTTGAAGAATTAAAGAATTGAAAATCTACATCTTTGTTGTCTTCCATTGGTTTCAAAATGCAATTTGTTTAAATTTGCTTTGGCTGTTGTACGAGTGGTGTCTTTCATTTATTTCAACTATTTTTGTTTGCAGGAATTGGAAACTAGCTGAATATAATATGCTTTGGCTTTGGTAATAAAATTTTCCCCAAAAAAGAAAAAACTTTGGTCGAGTTTTTTTTTCTTTTTTTTAATTTTCTCCACTCATCTTTATATTTTTTATTCATATCCTATGTGTTTTTTTATTATATATGTTGGAATGCTTCTTTGATACTTTTAAAATAAGTTTTAATCGATACAATTTTTTATTTTATGGTTGTTTCTTATTGCATTTCTGATTCAAAAATTTCACTTTATTTATTTATTTTTGCAGGTTAATGCATTGCTCCTCTATTTGCATGTGAATGTTCTTCCTCTAGCCCCTCCGATAATAATCTCCTATTCGCCTTCTTTTTTTTCTGTATAACATATAAGATTTTATGTGATCTCATTATTTTTTTCTTAAAGCATTCTTTAGATTGACAAATATCATTATAAAAACCGATGATTTTATTTGGTATACATAGTCCTTCGGTGATAAAGCAAATCAAGAAGAAGATATTCACCATGACATTTGCAGAATTTTTATGGACGAGTGTTTGGCTCGGGTGTAGCCAAGGACCTTTTTCTCCTCAAGGGAGGCTACCGGAAAAGGATCAAACCGATTACGGGTTCGGATTAACAATAATGCGCCCACAATTGACTGAATCTTCTTTGAATTGATCAAAAATAACAAGATACAACGGAGAATCTGCCTGTTGTTAAGAAACAACGGCGGAATTCAGCAAAAACAGGGAACCAAACTACCAGCTGCTAAGGAGCAACGGTGGATTTGGAAACAGTAACCGCTACAAACTAGGCTAGATTCTAAGGAAAGCTGTAAAGGAAAGCTGTAAAGAAAGCAGTAAAGATAACAAGGAATTAAATTTGATAAAAGGAATTTGGGGGTTGGATTGATCTCTCTGATTTTGTGTGTGTCGACCCCTATTTATAGCCGGAGCTGGAGTAACCGCTCTCCGGCTAACTCCTCTGAGCCGAATTCTTTCTCTCTTCAATTCGGTCGTTTTGGTTTCGGCTGTTCCTTCCTATTTCGGCCGAAATCTCTATCAGCCTCGGTTCCCTCCCTTCGGTTTACTATGTACTTTCGGCCTTACTAATCTTGAGCCCATCTTCTTTTTGGACTTCCTCTTTCTTCCGGCCCATGTCTTATGGCCCAATAGCTCTTTCGCGGCCCATTATTCCATATGGCCCCAACAGATGCCCTCCTTACTTGGGCGAATTTCTTTCATGCGAAGGAGCCCAAGTAACTCCTCTCTCTCTCTTCCTCTTCGTGCGCTAACTCCTCCTTAATATCCGGCCACGTCCTTCTGTGCCTTTTCATTTGCCTTTACTTTTGTTTTTATAGCCATTTTCCCCTTTTCTGTTTCCTCATTCTCCCTTTGTCTTCTTGCTTCTTTTCCCATCGATGGCGCAACCGACTCTTTCCCCTTCCTCTCAAAAGATCAAAGATGCTGAAGATTCCCTAGTTGAGACTTCTTCGCTTCGTCTCATTGATGACGGCCTCGTTACTCTTGGGCCTCTTGCGACTTCAACTGAGGCCACGATTTCTGCTTCTGTTCTTTTTGGGGAGTCGAAGACGATCCCCTTGTTTTCGGACTATTTCTCTGTCAAGCTTTTCGGCCCTCTCAATACTTGGCCGCTGGTGACTCAGGAACATGTTGCTTGGTACGAAAGGGCCCTTCCTCATTGTGGATTAGGTTGGGTTAACTCTGGCATTGTTCACCTGATTAAGCTGAGCACTCAGCCCTTTCCTACTACTTACAATTACATTCAGGCCCTTCTTTGCTTCTGGAACTCATCCATTAATTGCTTCTGTTTCCCATGGGGTATGATGACTCCAACTATTGAGGATGTTAAGCTTCTTCTGGACCTACCCTCTCTTGGAAAGCCCGTCTTAGGTGTTACTGATTCCGACAAGCCTAATACGAAGAACACCGGCTATGCTTCCGGGCTCACCTTTTCTTCATGGATTAATAAGTATCGTGGGGATAAGCCCGAATTTTCTGAGGACGAATCTGTGGCTTTTATGATGCACTTCCTCAGCCGATTCTTCTGGTGCGCTCCTGCCAAGAATGTTGTTCTTGAGACCTACCCTCTGGCCAAGGCCCTTATGAAAAAGACTCATTTGCCTCTTGCCGACTATTTCTTGGCGCATCTGTATTCTGGCATGTCTTCCTTGGTTCATGGATGGGCTGATGGCCACTCTAGCCGATCTCATGGCCCTCTTTGGTTCCTTCACCTCTGGCTGGTATGGCATTTCAGGGATATGTCCCGTTTTGAACCTCAACCTTTCGAAACTACCCATCCTTCTGCTAACGATCTTCTCGGGGTTCGGTTTCCTGAAATGCGCACTGAACAATGGATTTACTACTTCATGAACCGATCCCCACTTGGTCCTTCTTCCTGCCATCTCTACTCTGGTACTCCGGATAGGTGGGTTTCGGCTATCAACACTCCCCCTTTCGGTAGACCCCTTCCGAAGGCGTTTGCTCAAGTCTGGAATGCTTGTATCATTCCTCGTCACATTTTCAACTGCTTGTTGTTTGTTCCCCCTGACCATTCTATCCTTTCTGAGGTTTACAATCCTCACTTAGTCAGCCGTCAATTCGGCTTTGTTCAGGATGTGGTCATTCCTCTCTATGGAGACCCAAATCGATACAGCAAATCCTTCAAAGGATTCGGCTCTGAGAACAGCCGAAATCTCTGTCGTACTTGGGCTCTCCGGATTTGCAACTTTGAAGTTCGTTCTTTTGACGTCCGCCCTGGTCTTTCAACCGAGCGTTTCGATACCTGGTGGGAAAAAGCTCTTTCTTATGCTAATTTTGGCACTAACTTGCAGAGCCTCCTTGTTTCTCGCGGCTTTCCAGGTATTATGATGTTTTCGGTTGTTGGTTCAGCCCCTGATTGCTCCTGCTCTTCTCAAGAGGATGACCCTCTACTTCCTTTACTTAGTAAGTCTTTCGGCTTTCTTTTTATTGTGTATCGTATATCTTTCTCAGATTTTTCCTTCTTTTTTCTCGCTTTGCAGGGGCTGCTTTGGATGATGTCTCGTCTCTTCCCTCTCATCCGCGTATTTCGTCTGCTCCCGCTACTTCCGGAAAATGAAAACGCGCTACTTCTGGTTCAGGGAAGTCGAAAAAAGAACCTACAACTAAGACGCTGCGACGTTCGGCTCGTTCGCCTCTTCCGGGTTCGGCCTCGTCTGCTGATCAGGTCTCTTGCCGCTCTTTTCTTTTATTATTTTTTTTTCTCCTTACTCACCATCTTCCCTTTAACATTTATTTCCCTTTTTTTTTTCTAGGCTCCTCGAGTTACCGTTTCTTCCGGCCCTTCCGAATCACCTAATCCCTCATCTACGGCCCTTGATCCTATTGATGTGGACCCGGCTATTACTTCAAGTACCACTCCCGTTTCTTCGGCCGATATGGGGCTGGGATTGACTTCTCGAACACCTGAGGGTGGCAACACTGGTTCGGCTGTTCCCATTTCGACTACTTCTCTAGTCGTAGCCCTTCCATCTTCTTCTATTGCCTCTATTCCTGACCCCTCCCCTGTTCACACTCGGCTGGGAGAATTAGCCGTTGGCAATGTCAATCCTCCTTCGCCTTTCCCGGATAAGGATGTTCTGGATAATTTCTTTTCCCTTTCATTCGTTTCTTCTTCATCGGAATTTCCTCGTTCTTTTAAAGCCTGCTTGGATAAGCTTGAACGCTTGATTTCTGAACAATCCGACGCCTTCTCCGTCCAAACCAGGCCTATCCTTTTGCTTATCTCTTATATCAGGCAGACTTTTCCTCAAGATCTTCTGGTCTCCGGTTTGTCAAACATCGTTGATGCAATGTTCACCTGTCTTTTACGAATAGACATGGAGCTTCCTAGCCTCTTGGCCTTTCGCAGAACACTCGAAGATGAGCATGCTTCTCTTACCCTTCACAGGGCGGAATTTGACAAGCATGCTTCTGACTATCATTCTTATATGAGTCAATTGTCGGCCAATGATGGCCTCAGATCCAATTATTTGAATCGTCTCTCCGCCATTGACTCCGAAATCAGCCGTCTTCAACATGAGGCACAAGGCGTGAAGGATGCCTTAGCCAAAGTTGACCAAGAATCGGCTCACTTGCAAGGACTTATAAAGCAGCTCCACAAATCTGCTCAGGCTCCGAGGGATAAACTTGCTAGTCTCAAAGAGAAAACAGACTACCTTGCTTTGAGATTGTCCTTCAGTGACAATGTCCTTAGTGTTTTTCGTGGCTTGTGGTCAGACACTCAGAAGGCACTTAATCAGATTCGCTCTGTTGCGGTTCAACTTCCTTCGGTGCCAAATACTTCAATGGTTTCTGATAACCTTTTCGTCAATCCTCCTTCAGGGGATAATCCGAAGAATTCTGATAATATTTAATTTGTTCTTTTGGTCCTGACGATATACGATGATTATGTCTTCCTTTTCTTTTAATTTCTCTTCTTAGATGCTCCGTGTGATCCTTTCGAAGACACTACCGACAAGCTTTTCTCGTCCCAACCCGATGATCCTCTGGTTTCGGCCGAAGCTGAAGCTCGATCGTATCAGGAGTTTCAATCAGTATTGGATCCAACTTCTGCTCGTAATTCGGCCGCTCCTCTTACCAGTGATTTCGGTGAAGACATTGCTTATGATTTGAGTGGAGATTGAACTTTGTTGTTGTTGTTTTTTGGATGTAATAATATCCCCCTTACTGTACTCTTGGCTTTTATTTCGGCCGATCCACTCTGTATACTTAATCGGCCCATTATAAAATATTTGTCTTTTTGCAGACTTATTTCGCCTGTTTCTTCCGTGTTCCCAAGGATATTTTCTGATACAATATTATCTTCTGCAGCTTTATTGGGATTCTTGAAACGTCTCTTCCGTAATCAATGCTTTTCTCTTTACGTTTCCTTTTTTTCTATAACTGACATCTCTCCATTTTTCTCTATAAATACCAACTCCTCTCCACTTCTTGTTCCATAATCTCGCAAACACCGATCATGAACATCTTGATGCTTTTAATTCCTTCTCCTCCCTGGCCCCCTTGGCCCGTTGGCTCTTTGGTTGATCCTTTACTTATAAGCCGAAAGCCCTCCTTATATGCAATGCGAGTTCAACTAATCCTTTTACCATTATCTTCATATAAATTGGGAACTTTCCACACTTTCCTCAACATGTATTCCGACGGTCATACTCGAGCTCTGCTCTATTCCCTCTTATTGTTGTGACCCGTCGTAATCTTACTAATATCGGTCCCAAAGTCTTGGGCGGTCGAATAATAATTGCGCCTTTCTATGGGACCGAATTATCTTCTAAGCTCCGAAGGCCATACCCCTCGAACCTCATCCCTATCTTCAATGCTAAGAAGGGGGTATCCTTGCTGGAGCAGATTAAAATTTTCTTCTTCCTGGTCTGGGAGTTGGCTTTCTTGGCACAACCATCTCTTCTCTCGCCGGCTAGAAGAATTTGGGCTTGGGAATGAATGTTGGCCATCTACCACTTCAGATCCCACTTGCCTCCGCTTCTTTCTATCGACGCCGCTTTCGGCCGAAGTAGCACCCTTTTTGTACTTATTCGTTCATGCAATAAAATCTTTACTTTTTCGCATCACTTAATGTTTAATCCCATACTGATGGATAATATTTCTTCATGTATCTTGCATTAACTGGATTTGACATCTGCTCACCATTTTCGTCCACCAGAACGTACGCTCCATTCGGTAATCTCGTATGAACAATAAATGGTCCCTCCCAATTGGGACTCCACTTACCTAATCGGCCATCCTTCTGCTTAGGTGGCCATATAACTTTCCAAACTAAGTCTCCAACTTCAAACCGCTTAAGACGAATTCGCTTATTGTACCAATCGGCCACAATATCTTTATTTTTCTGCAAATTCTCAAAGGCTTGCACCCGATTGGAATTTATCTCCAATAACTCATCTTTCATCGCACAATCATACTGTTCGGCCGACATTGAATCCGCCTGGCTTGTTCTCAAAGTCGGCACTGTTATTTCGGCTGGCAATACTGCATCCATTCCATAAGTCAGCCGAAATGGTGTAAACCCAGTAGCTGAAGTTTTAGCATTCCGATAAGCCCACAATGCTTCAGATAACTTTTCGTGTCATTTTCTTGGTTGATCTTCAATCATTTTCTTTATAATTCCTATTAGCTGTTTGTTTGTGGCCTCTGCTTGTCCATTTCCTTGCGGGTAATATGGTGACGAATGCACAATTTTTATCCCGTATTCGTCTGCAAAGGCCTTGACCTTTTCTCCCACAAATACAGTTCCTCTATCTGTTAGAATCGTCTGTGGGATCCCGAATCTATAAATCAACTGTCTCTTGATAAACTCAATCACCTCCTCTTGTGAAATACTGACATACGCCTGAGCTTCGGCCCATTTCGTGAAATAATCTGTTGCCACTAGCACGAACTCATGTCTTTTCGATGAAGAGGGATGAACTTTTCCTATGATGTCCATGGCCCATCCTCTGAATGGCCATGGTTTGATCATTATGTGTAATTCTTCGGCCGGTAACTTCTGAATCGGCCCATGTTTTTGACATTCGCTGCATCCTCTTGCATATTTTTCAC
The DNA here is from genome assembly GCA_030278955.1 of Hygrophila difformis. NCBI lineage: Eukaryota > Viridiplantae > Streptophyta > Magnoliopsida > Lamiales > Acanthaceae > Hygrophila > Hygrophila difformis. The sequence goes on from JAOANR010000010.1 coordinate 25,852,027, forward strand.
AATCAGGACCCATATTCGGCCAATAATATCCCAGCCGAATAATACTCCACTTCATCGATTTTCCTGCCCGATGTGCACCACATATTCCTTCATGAACCTCTCCCATTACCCTTCTAGCGTCTTCTTCTCCGACACATCTGAGCAATATTCCATCAATAGCACGCTTGAATAATAATCCTCCTATTATGACGTAGTCCATCGCTTTCCGTTTTTCGGCTGGATTAGCCTCCGAAGGATCTTCTAATGTCTGTGCTATCTTTTTTATCCATTTGGCCTTCTCTGTTTCGGCCAAACGTACTTCTACATTTCCTGCTATCGGCATCAACCGATATTTAGCTGCATGTTGAGCCAATTCATTGGCTACTTCGTTCTTTTCTCTCGGGATATATTCAATGTACACCTCATCAAATTCTTCTAACAAAGTAACCGCTTCTTCATACAATCTAATCAACTGAGAACTCTTAACCGAAAAATCGCCTAGTAATTGCTGAACAACTACTTGCGAGTCTCCTTTGACAATGATTGCTCTGACTCCTTCTTCTATCAACCGTTGTAATCCCGAAATTAACGCTTTATATTCAGCTTGGTTATTCGTATATGACTCTGGCAGTTGCACGAAATATTTGTATATCTTGCCCTCCGGTGTTTGTAGGGTAAACCCTGCTCCAACTCCTGAAGCGGCTTTAGAACCATCAAATGTCATTACCCATGGTTGCAAGTATACAATTCCTATCTCACCAATTTCTTTCGGCCGATCCTGATAATCGATGTCATCGGTTATCGGGTGTATCACATGATCAGCCAGAAAATCGGCTACAATCTGTCCTTTCATAGCCCTCAAAGGTTGATATCTCAAATCGTATGCATTTAACTTCATGGCCCATTTGGCCATTCTTCGGCTACTGACCGGATCATTCATCATAATCTTAACTATGTCAACCGAAGCTACCACTATCACTTGCCTTGGCTGAATATAATATTCTAATTTCTGGCATGCATGATAAAGACTTAAACATAGTTTATGAATCGGCGAGTACCTTACTTCGGCGTCCCTTAGGATTCGGCTAAGATAGTAAATCGCCCGATCTCTTCCTTCATCGTCTTCTTGCGCCAGTAATGCTCCAATAGATTCTTCGGCCGCTGCTATATACAACTTCAATGGCCGTCCTAAAATTGGAGGAACCAACACAGGTGGATTCATCAAATCCTGCTTCAATTGTTCGAAGGCTTTTTGTTGGTCGACTCCCCATTTGAACTCCTCTTCCTTCTTCAACCTCAATAAATCGGTTAGTGGTTTCGACTTTCCAGCCGCATTTGCTAAGAATCGTCTCAGGAAACCGATCTTTCCAAGAAACTTCTGTAGACTCTTCTTATCATGTGGAGGTTTGGCTTCTTGGATAGCCCTGGTTTTGTTCGCATCAACTTCTATTCCTTTGTTATGTACCAGGAACCCGAGAAAATTTCCTGCCTGTACTCCGAAAGCACACTTGGCTGGATTCATCTTGACTCCATGCAGCCTCATCCTTATGAACACCTTCCGCAAATCGTTCAAGTGGCTTTCGATATCTTTGGATCTGACCATGACGTCGTCGATATAGACTTCAACACAATCCCCTATGAGGTCATGGAAAACATAGTTCATGGCTCTCTGGTATGTAGCTCCTGCATTCTTCAGTCCGAACGGCATCACCACCCATTCATATATCCCTATGGCACCAGGGCACCGAAATGCAGTCTTGTGAATGTCTTCTTCGGCCATAAAAATTTGGTTGTATCCTGAATATCCATCCATGAAAGATAGCATTCCCTGTTTTGCGGCCGAATCAATCAACAAGTCAACAATAGGCATCATATACTCATCTTTTGGAGTGGCTATATTACGATTCCTGAAATCAATACAAACTCTCAATTTTCCATTCTTCTTTATTACAGGAACAATATTTGATAGCCATTCTACATATTTAGCTGGCCTAACAAACCCGGCCGCTAACAATTTCTCTATTTCTTCTTTTATTTTTGGGACTAATTCGGGCGCTGCCCTCCTGGCCGGCTGTTTATGTGGCCTGAACCCTTCTTTAATAGGCAGTCTGTGCTCTACAATTGACCGCTCCAATCCTGGCATCTCTGTATAGTCCCATGCGAAACAATCCTTGAATTCGACTAGAACCTCCTTGAATCGGCTTGTCATCTGCTGATCAAGATTTGCACTCAACGGGATCTCCCTCGGGTGTTCGTCTGTACCAACATTGACCATTTTCAAGGGGTCTTGAGCTTTGAAATCCGGCGTTCGCTTTGGAATTGCGTCTATTAAATCGCTCCATCCTGCTTTGTCGTCTGAAACTCCGAGTTCGGCCGATTCGAACTCGATCGCTTGATTCGGTTGCGCCTCCATCATTTACTTTCTTCTTCGACTGGCCGTTCATCGGCCTGATATCTGATTTCAAACCCCAAATCTGTCCAATCACACTCGATCACCTGCTGGTACCGATCCCCTACCACTGCTAGGAATGGTTGTATGGGTTCTTCATATAACACCGCATCAATTCGTCCGGCTGAGCTGACTGGAAATGGAGGTTGATCCCCATCTACTTCTTCTACTGTGCCATCCTTTTTCCAGAACCATACTTTCTGGTGAAGCGTTGATGGCAAACATCGGGATGTATGAATCCAGCATCGGCCTAGTAGGGCCGCATACGGGACTTCTGCATCTACCACGAAGAACATGGTCGGAATTGATATTGTTCCGACCGTTACATCCACCAATATACATCCTTCAGCCGCAGTTTGAGCTCCCACAAAACTCATTACCTTCATTCTCGTAGGGAGTAAATCTTCCTTCGAACGGCCTATCTTCGTCAGTGTGGATAGCGACATGATATTAACAGTGGCTCCACCGTCGATAAACATTCTTCTAAGTGGTCTCCCATTGACACAACCTTTAACGTATAAAGGCCTCACATGCTGGGACATTTTCGCAGTTGGAGGCAAAATCGTACCTGGTTGAGCTTCTGGAACAAATGCTTTATATCCTTCCTCAAACGATTTCTCTATTTCGGCTTCCGGCCGAAATACCTCAAGTTTATCGAAACAAAAATCCACTATGGGTTCTTCATCGCCATAGTATTCTCCATCCTTCTGACAGAAAACCACATCTGGTTCGGAATCCGACCAGTACTCCTCTTTCTCTTCGGTGGTTACCGTCACCATATTCGCGCTAGATCCGAAGTCGAACTTAAACTGCCCAACAGGGGGTGTATCACTATTCGGAATGATAGTTGTCTTTGGTTTCCATTCCCTGGTTCGGAATGGTCTAGGCTTCCATTCTTCTTTCGATTTCGGCTGCTCACTTTCAATTTTCGGCTGTATTACTTTTGCCCGAAATTCAGTTTTGTTCTTTAGCCGATCCTGTCCTTCTTTCGGCTTCCTCTCTTCTTTCGATTCGGACTTCAAACGAGCCGAAAATACCCTATTGAGTATTCTTCCTCCCGAGAACGAACAGTCATCAGGGAAGTCCTCTTCCATATGCATCATATCATACTCCTCCTGCTCAGAAACAGCAGCTGCTTTAAGCCGTTGCATTCTTCGTTTGAAAGTACGATATGATCCCTTTCCTTTTGGGACTTTTCTCTCCTCTGCCCTCCAAGCTGAATGGTCATACCGGCGTTGATCGAAATGCCTTCTTTCTGGAGAGTTTTGGACCCATCGGCCTACCTGAGTATTTGCTGGTGGCCTTCTAAGCTTTTTCATTTCGGGACTAACAGCTTCTTCAGGGACTGTGATCTGTATCACAGTCTTTCCATTCTGTTTATCGGCTGTTAACTTCATCTCTGAGTCCCATCCGTTGGTTATGATTTTCAACGTTGGTCTCTCACTCTTATCTCCGATCTCGATCTCCTGATGTCTCTCCGATTGCTTGATCCACTCTTTTACCTCATAATTCCCCAATCGGTCAAAAACATCTGTAACTTTCTCTTTTCCCTTCGGAGATCCTAGTCTTTTCCATACTCCTGACTTCTGAGCCGATGGCCGATCCCCAAGCCGATCGTGCACAGAACTCTTGCTAGATGATGTTTGATCCCCCAATCGGTCATGCACCGATTTATTCTGGTTGGGCTGCACCATCACCATGTTGGCAACTGGGAACGGATTCTTATCAATTGCCATAAGCCTATCTGGGAACTTCAGCTTCCCATCATCGACATGCTTCTGAATCAGCTTCCTAAAATGCCCACAAATCGCCGTGGAATGAGTAGCTGATCCATGGAATCTGCACCATCCGGCCTCCAACTGATCCTTGGTAGGCTGTGGATGGTTTCCTTTAAACTCTAGCAATCCGTTCTTCTGGCAATAATCAAATATTTCATCCATTTGTGACAAGTCGAAAGAGTAAAACCTTTGAGATTCATCTCCTCCTTCTTTCTCCTTGCCTCTGGCTGGCCGAAGTGCTGGACAAGTCATAGGCTTTTTTATGATTAACTCTGCCCTTGCGACTTCAGGTAATGCAGGAACGTCATCCGTATTGTACTCTTCCTGAATTTCTCATCTATCCAGAGATTCAGCAAATGAGGCAGCTGACTGGATAGGTTGTGACCTTCCACTTTGACTCCGGCTTGATTTGAAAGACGCCTGTTCCGCCAAATATGTCTCCATCCTTATAGCTTCAGCCGTTAATTCGGCTACTGTCCTTGGTCTTGTTACCATCAATCTGTCCTTAATGGCAAACTTCAAATTCTGCTTTAAGATTTGAATATATTCATGCTCAGGTAGCATTGTCTTCATCAGAGCCTTTACTGCATAAAATCTTTCAATAAATTCAGTAACCGATTCAGACGCCTTCTGCTTGGTTGACGTCAGATCAACTACCGAGACTTCCGGACTGGTATTATAGAATCGGTCATGGAATAACCGCTCCATTTCGGCCCAAGTATTGACCGATCCCGCTGGCAAATTAATGTACCACTCGAATGCTGGGCCAGTTAATGACAAACTGAACAATATCAGCTTGTGAAAATCATTTTGCGCGATTCTGGTACATTGAGCTGTAAATCGGCCAATATGCTCGATGGTAGAGCGGCCGACTTCTCCAGAAAAAGTGTTAAAATCTGGAACCTTCACCCCTCTAGGCAGTGGATACTGCTCCTCAATGTAATCTGGATAAGGTTTCCGATACATCGGCCTATTCTCCGGGCCGATGAGATTCCCAAACTGTGTGCGAATAATCTCGGCAATAAGCTCTCTGTCAACCAGTTGTGGTGGATTCTGCTGAAGTGGTGCGTATTGTTGTTGAACCACTGGAGCAGGCGGTTGAACAGCTGGTTGAGGCGGTTGATTCTGTTGGTGATCGTACCTCTGCTGCGGAGGAACAAAAGGCCGAGCTCCGTGCCCTCCTGGCGGCCTAAAGGCCTGCTGTTGAAAATTATGAGGATTTTGCATCGCAGGTGGTGGATTTTGCGCCACTGGAGCTTGCTGCGCTCCCATCGGATACATACTCCTCGCTATTTCGGCTCTAAACATGGCTGGCATCGCTGCCAGGATATTTCCTTCAATTTGGCGAACCGAATTAGTAACCGCCGCTTCCACCATAAATTGAACCTGATCTCGGAATCGCGGGGTTAAATCATCGTTTGAAAACTCCTGATTATGGAAGTGTGATGGTCCGGGGAAACCTGGGGGGAATTCTCCGGCTTCTGGTGCGCGTTCTTCCTGAATCGGCGGCAAATCAGTCCTCGCCGCCGTGTTTGCTGCTGGAGTTGCTTGTTCGAACGCCATTTTGTGTCCCACTGGGCGTGCCACTGTTTGGCTCGGGTGTAGCCAAGGACCTTTTTCTCCTCAAGGGAGGCTACCGGAAAAGGATCAAACCGATTACGGGTTCGGATTAACAATAATGCGCCCACAATTGACTGAATCTTCTTTGAATTGATAAAAAATAACAAGATACAACGGAGAATCTGCCTGTTGTTAAGAAACAACGGCGGAATTCACCAAAAACAGGGAACCAAACTACCAGCTGCTAAGGAGCAACAGTGGATTTGGAAACGGTAACCGCTACAAACTAGGCTAGATTCTAAGGAAAGCTGTAAAGGAAAGCTGTAAAGAAAGCAGTAAAGATAACAAGGAATTAAATTTGATAAAAGGAATTTGGGGGTTGGATTGATCTCTCTGATTTTGTGTGTGTCGACCCCTATTTATAGCCGGAGCTGGAGTAATCGCTCTCCGGCTAACTCCTCTGAGCCGAATTCTTTCTCTCTTCAATTCGGTCGTTTTGGTTTCGGCTGTTCCTTCCTATTTCGGCCGAAATCTCTATCAGCCTCGGTTCCCTCCCTTCGGTTTACTATGTACTTTCGGCCTTACTAATCTTGAGCCCATCTTCTTTTTGGACTTCCTCTTTCTTCCGGCCCATGTCTTATGGCCCAATAGCTCTTTCGCGGCCCATTATTCCATATGGCCCCAACAACGAGTTTTCATCCTTAAAGAAGAAGAAGAAGAAGTAGCCACGTACCACATTAAAGATAGAAAAGAAGTTAGAGAATGTCACCAACATTAAAGAACAAGTTTTGTCGTGAGAGGCCGCTGAGGATGTTAACTACCTGCTGCTGTTGTTAGTTCAGGATGAATGCAGTTGCTGCCATTTTCTGTGGCTTGATGATTCCTCGATGCCATGGACGCCTGGTGTTATCTCGACGTTGACCTTGTCCGCATGGATTGCTCATCGTGGGACTCAGAAAGATCACCTCAAACGGGGATTAGTAGGTGTAGGTGAATGTTCTGTCAGGCAGTATCTGGGATTGGTTCTTTGTGTTGGGATCTAGATTAGACATGTATATTTTGAAGGGCGATTCTCCGTCCGGATTATAGACTTGGTGTACTCGATGTGTGATTTTTCGGAATAAAGATTTATATTTCCTCAAAAAAAAATGTTTGTTTTGGTGTATATTTTTAAACATATTATCGGTATCTTAATAATATTCCTATTTTTCTTGCACCGAAAAGGAGGGTTTAAATATGTAGTAATCCTTATTATTTGTATTTTAATTTATAATCTATTATTATACCCTTCATCTTCATCTTCGGATATTTTTAGAATTAATTTATTATGATAGTATCCTTTCAAATTTAACAATTATTTAGCAAATATAAATTATTGTTAATTTTACTGATCTATAAAGAAAAATCATAGTAAACATATTTTTAAAATATAACACATGGATTTAAATCTAGGATAACTTATGCACATATCTAATTTTAGATAATAAAGAATTCAAAATATATTCATAAATTAATAGTAACTTTCTACTAATTCATATAATCCTCAATTCAAGTGGTGTAGGGATACCAAGACAATATATATAATATTTATCCTCTGCAATAAACACAATACATTTACCAATATTGATGGCATTTACGTATCACAATTATTTAATAACACATCCAATGATTTAACTACCCATGTGACCTTTACAATTCTCCTTCAATTATAGGAGTATATAATAGCACTAAAAAATAACACTTTACAATTCTTTACGAATTCGAGTCGATTTGGTTTCTTCATACATTTTTTGCCCATAATTTTATATTAAATATTTTTAATCAGGTTATAATATCATAGACATGTACTAATATTTTAAAATCGAAAATTAATGTGAATAGAATATTAATTTTTTAAATCAAAATGTTATTCATGAAATAAGTTGCAACTTATTTAGTTGTCAAGTAAAAAAAAAATTATACTAAAATGCATTATTTTCTAATATCTTTTGCATATATTTTAAATCATACTCGGAATATCAATATACTGTAATTCTATTATGGCTCATTAAGATGTATTTTTTCGGGTATTGTAATAACTTAGTAATTATTGTATCTTTTTTATAATTGTGGAATTAGTATACAGTAAAAATGAATAAATTTTCAAGGTGAAAGTAATCTTACGTTTATACTAAATATGTCCCAATAAATTTTCTGTTTATTTGAAACTATATTGCATGTCCATACTATGTATCAAATATATTATGTTAATTGTCCATATTCCATTAATATATTATTGAAAAATTAAATAAAATTGTTGGAAATTTACCATTCTCATTAATCATTTGACATGAAAATAATTATATCTTGGGAACATGATAATTGATTTAAATGTGTTACCGTTTTCGAAGTCATGATTACACTAGAAAGTAAAAACTAATATATCTGAAGCACAAAATATTCTCATTATTAACCAAAAACTAATTCAATTATTACGTTTCTTACTATATTAAATTAAACAAGAAATAAAATGTATAATGGACTACTGTCAATTTATAGAATATAAATGATGATTGCCTTTGGTAACCCCAAAATTAAATTGTCTTGAAAGTCTAGCCAAATTATATGTACCAATATATATATATATATATATATGTATCCCAAATATAATAACTACCCTAAACAAATAAAAGAAATATATGTATCCCATATATAATGATTACCTTTGGGAATCCAAAGATTTGAATTACTTGAAAATATATCCAAATTATATTGTATACCACTAATCCTAATTATTTGTGTGGTTTGGATTTTCAAACACATTTGTCAATACATGAATGTCAATGTTTACCAAAAAAATATTTGAAAAAAATAAAAACTGTTGTATCCGTAAATAATTATTGTCTTTAAGGTTTCAAATGATCATATCGTATACTATCAAAAATTGGAACCGCTTGAGATGTGCGTTATAATAATAGATTTAAGATGACACTTAAACTGTAACTAACTACATTTAAGAAATCACTTTAGAAAATGATAAAGGTAGAACCGGTTGGATTTTATTCTAATAATGCACAATCAATGCACCAAATACTAATTTTTCAGTTGATATTGATTATATAATAGAAATTGCATGAGCATTATTGTAGTTTTTCCCCATTTTATATACTCCTTTGTTTTACTTATATGTACAATAATTGATAATAGTTGCTTTATTGTTCGATCTGCAAATCAAATACATGTATGTTTATCGGTACATGCTAATTTTTTTTTTTACGTATACTGTAATTTGCCTAAGTGAATGTTGCAATTTATTTTTGCCCTATCTTGCTAATTTATTTTATAATTATTTTCATCCTTAATTGAATACTCTTACTATAGGATAATTAATTTGTTGTTTATTATTAATCAGAAATCATTTAGGTTCATATATACTTCATAATTAAAAAGTAAAATATATTATATCACATTTAATGTTGTTATATATTTCCAATGTTATGTATTTATTGCATTCAAAATTAGTATTGTTTGTTCGTATTCTTAGGAGTATTTTTTTCCAATTAAGACAATGTACCTATTAATTACTTTACCTTTAAGAAAATTAGGTAATTTATCAATATTATTATTATTATTATTATTATTATTATTATTATTTTTATTATTTTAATCCACTTTAATAATTTTATTCGGTGAATATATATCACTTAAATGATTAGGAATATCGATCATCATTTACATATTCACCTTAGGTTCCCGAGTTGGTCGAATTGTTTTAATGTATAATAGTTAGATCAACCGTCTTTAATAAGTATTTTACAATATTTTGTTTGCCCAGTTAACATTATAAAATGTTTTACCACTCATTCACAGATCATATTGGCATTCTCAAATTCAATGCGAAATGGAACTTCCCATTAATGATGTGTTTTATTCGGGAGGGTATTATTTTAAGAGTAATAAATTAAATTTCATGTAATATAAATTTTTAATGGTTTTATTTTTAACAACATACACTTTTGTATTTATCTTTTTAATTATTTTTAATTTTAAAATAGTGATAAGAATAGTATTTTTTTTCTATGATGAAAATCAGAAGAAACCGTATAATATAAAGAGGTTAATTCGGCAACATGTCTACCTGTATTATACATAATTTACGTTGACATTACTATTTTGCCCTTTTTTTTCTTCCCATTTTCGTTTTATTTATCCCCATTTATATAATTTGATTGTTTTTCATATATAATAAAATGTATACTATTGTTCAAAAAAAAAAATGGATACTATTGTTAAAGACATGATTTTTATTTATTTAGACTATTATTAGTAATACTTAATTTTAATTCTATGACGGTTCAATTAAATATGCGTTTCCTCGGTCACCACCATTATTTGTATGCTATTTCTATTGTGTGATCACTGTCTCCATTTCACTATATCCCCAATTCCCCATCTTTCCCACTCTCAATATCCCTTCAAGTAAGCTTCTCTTTCATTGGAATTCTATGATATAGTCAGTTTATGCTTTATGGTATTAAAATTCAAAAAGAAATTCAAATATTTTACTCGACTCTTGGGTTTATTATAAATTGTATAAACTACTAAGACCAAAAATAAATAGAAATGTTTTTTCAAATTTTAATACATTACAAAATAATGGATCGAATATTGTGCTAAGCTGTAGTAGTTTACTACCAGTTAATAATGTTTTTTTGTGATACCAACTGACAAAATACCCGGTGAGTTCTAAGCTTTAAATTTCTTAGATGAATGCAATGTTGGTGCTCTCTTGGACTTCTTGATCATGCTTAATCATACATGTTGAGCCTGCTATTACTCAGTTCAACGTATTGAGAATGCTATATGGGCAGTAGTGTTAAACCGTTTGGCCTACCTCTTCACACAATAAATTTATTTCCCTTAGCAGATCTTACATGAGCCTAAATGAATTTGTAATACCCGAGAAATCGACATCGATTTTTAAATCCAAAATTTGAGAATTGGATTTATTTATCAAAACCGAAATAATTCCGAGAGTACGGAATTAAATATTTTCGGAAGATAGCAACTCGAAAAGAGTTATCGGATTATCCAACGATTCTGGATAATGCATATTATGATTTTTAAAGTTAAAAATCATAATAAAAAAAAAATCGCAGGCAGTTGGCCGCGCGGTGGCGGCGCGGGGCCGCGCCACCCTGCTTTTATGAACAACTCATAACGCTCCATGCGTTTTATGCCATTATTTCGGTGGTGGGCGATTCCAAATGATTCCAATTCGAATTCCAGACGTTGGAGGATGTGTGGGGATGGTTTTGGATAGGTTTTGGGTACATTAAATCCCCCACAAAGTCAGCTCATGATTGAAACTTGAGTACCTAGGGGATCCTATGGAGTCATGGGGTGAGTAGAGGGGTTTTGGATGAAGTTGAGGGTGTTAATTTGGGGGTTATGGATTGGAATACATCCATTCATCTTCCTAGTGCATTGGGGCAGCCTTTGGACTGCTTCCCACCTCTATATATACCCTTCACTCAGCCTTCAAGCCACCATTTTCCACTCTATCCGAAAATTAGAAATCACAGTTGAGTGTTGGAGAGTTTTTGGCTTGTGCTTCTATTGGCAGAGAGTTTGGACGTGTTTAAAAGGTCCAATCCATTCTCACGCGTGTAGGTAAGAGCTCTACTCCTTTTCCTTGGTCCTAGGTTCGAGTTTTCTATCCTAGAACCGAGATTTCCTCCGACGACTCCAAAATAGGTTCAATCGGAGAAGGGTGTTGATTCATGGGGACTGTAGAGACTGGTTTGGACGATCTCGGGTACCAAGAGGAATTTCGATCCTAAACTCATCCCAAGTAAGTTAGTATTGTGCACGTCGTTTTTTAGAGGTTTTGGTTGAGATTCCATTGAGTTATAGTTCAATCTTCCTCCGTCGGTAAATCTGTCAATAGGGTTTTCCTATGACCAATTTGATTGTTCTGAAATTTCGACCATGATCCGTACATTTTTAGGAGATCCTTCCAAAATGAAACTTGTTCCTAACATCCTAAATATGCTCTCTGTAAATGTTTATAATTTTTGGACAAGTTTTGTCCATCGAAATTGCATCTGGTATTTTCTGCTAAAACCGTGACAGATTAGTGTTTCCATGAAGTTCGGTTTTGTTGTGCATTTTACATTGTCCTATGGTTGTTATCAGTGGTCGAACCCTTCATGAAACTTGTTCCATTATGTGTCTAGGTCATCTCTGTAAAATTTCATAATTATTGGATCAAATTTGGAATTGTTATGAATTTTTAAAGAGGCTGTGGTCGGATGAACAGTAGGTTTTGAACTCTTTGGAAAAGATGGTTCTAAAATCATTTTTTTGGGCCACTTAGAGTCCGATTTTGAAGAAGCCTATTTTAGGAAAAATGTTTATTTTGATGTTTCCTAGCCACTGTAAATTTTCCAAAATTTTTAAAAATTGTTTGCTGCATTTTTAAATGTTATTTCGGAAACTACCACAGTGTCACTTTTAATCGGTAAATGCTATCTTGTATATTCGACGAACTAAGAGTCGATTGTTACTCGTTTTTGATATTATATGAAATTTGGAAATGTGGTGATATTGTGTAATGATAAAAATGTGATTTTAAAAAAAAACTTTGTGAGTTTTGATCGAGTGGGATGCCAACGTGTTAGAGGGTAAGTGCATTTGGCGTGAGCTCGTTGGGCCGCCCCCTCTTTTGTAGCCAAAACGGCATATGTGAAATTTTGGTTTCGTGATTGTAAGAGTCTATACTCCTAGATGTATCCGTATGGGTTATATAGGGCTCCGGAGTGGTCTGTATAGGGTCACTGCTTTCACATCCCTCGTGGGTACGAGTCCCAGAGGTGGGTTGATTCGAAAGGGCTTAGGCCTAGAATCGTATTAATGGAGGCCTTGTGGGTGTAAGTTCCCAAGGTCATAATGAGTGTCCTCGATCATAACGAACATTGGTGAATATTCGTGGAATATGTGTAAGAGATTTTAAATTATTTTATTTATTTGCCTTTTTAAATAAAAATATTATTTTTGTGTGTGCTCTCCTAAACACCTTCAAAATTCGTTGTGCTATATATAAACTTACGCAGTACCTTTTGTACTGATAAATTGTTGTTTTATTTTCTTTTCAGATTTCGCAGAGTAAGCATTACACGGAGGGACAGGATTTCCATTTAAAAAAAAAACAAGAAGACTTGTCGCATTTAAATTATTTTTCATTTACGCATTGGACTTGGACTATATTTTGGCCGCATGTTTTGGCCCTGTTTGTTTTAGCTTCCGCATTACTTTACTTGTACATGATGGATTATAACTCTGATTTAAATTCGGGCACTTTTGATTGCTTTAAATATTTTTAAATAATGATGCAACTTAAGCCGTAGCATTCTTTTAAATGAGCTCGATGTGATCGTGTCTTGTTTAAAAGAGTGTGGCGGTAACGTCCCGGCCTGGGTGACCAAATCCGGGGTGTTACAAAGTGGTATCAGAGCCTGAATTTTTAAAAGCTATTATTTTTCGGGTCAATATAGAGGCCCAAATTATTAAATATTATTTTTAAGCATTTTAGATATTATTTCCATGGAAAAAAAATATATTTTAAAAACCATGGAAAAATATATCTCAAATAAAATTCGACAAGTCTCAAAAAAAATTATTATTATTATTTTTGGGGGTCGCATATGCATTAACATGTATGCTTGAAATGTGCAAAATATTGATGTGTTAAAATTTATTGTTAGATGGCCGACCCAAAGCTTTTTGACATGTTGACCGATATGTTATGCTCGATGACTAGTATTATGCATGAATTGAGACATAGCCGTGATGAGGTTAGTGCATATAAGAGTCGTGTAAAAGGTATCGAGGGAGAGTTGGAGAAGTTGAGGAATGCTCGATAGCAGGATTTGGGCCGCATCGCTGCTCTTGAAACTCTGTTTCATGAGGAGCAACACAACAACCATATGCTTAGAGGACGTGTGTTCACTTTGGAGCACGAGATTGTTGATTTACAGAACCGACTCAATGCACCGGAACCCGAAGAGGAAGAGGAAGAGGAGGAGGACCCAGACATGTATATCGATATTGAGGGCGTGGAGGAGGAGGAACCAGAGGCGGAAGTAGTGGACCCACCGGTAACTCTTGACTCCGACGAGGAGTATGAGCATGACAGGGCACTCCTTGGCTACTCTCCCGATTACCTACTCTAGATTGATTGCATTATATCATTGGATTACTTACTGCTTTTCGTATTTCATATTATCTTATTGCTTTCCGTTGTAGCTTGCCTTATGATTATCCTAAATGATCTATCCTAAATGATCTAATAGAATGAAGTATTGCCCCTTTCTCTTTTGCGTCATCTCTTTTAGAATTCTGCGTATTCGAGGTGTTAGGACTTTCTAACTTGACTACTAACCTACCGTAGAATTCGATTCTTACCCTTGCGTGCTTATCTAACAGAATGCCGCCAAGGGGAAGGCCGCGAAGGGAAAACCCTGCCGCTAACAATGCCAATCCTAATGTACCCACTGAAGGTGGGGCACCAATGAACCCGAATGAAGCAAATGGGCGAGTGGGTGCAAACCCACCCAATGTTGGCGGTCAGGCTGGCGCCATACCCAATGTTGTGGACGCGCGACTGAGGACAGTAGAGCAAGCCCTCGTGGCACTGGGAAATGCTGAGGTATCTGGCGATGGTAAACCCCTACCAACCGCCCCACTACGAGGGACAAGAGGATCCAGCGAAGCTGGAGGACTGGATCCGGACGTTCGATAAACTTCTTAACGCAGTAAGGTGTCCCGAAAATGAGAAGGTGAGAGTGGCAACCTATTATCTAAGCGGAGAGGCAGATGAGTGGTGGCAGAGTCACCAAGGAGGGCTAGCTGATGGCGAGCAAGTTTATTTTTGGGAAGAATTCAAGGAGATGATGAGAGAGAGATTCTATCCCCTTAGCACGAAGACCGCTAAGTACGAAGAGTTCATCAACCTTCGTCAAGGCACCCAGACGGTACAGGAGTACTACGCGAGGTTCAAGGAGCTCGTCCGTTTTGCTCCAAGACTTGTGCCGACTGACGTTGACAAAGCCCAGAAGTTTGAAATGGGGTTGAACCTCAGTGTTAGAGAAATTTTGGTTGGAGGGCAGCATACTACTCTGCAGGGTGTGTACGATCGAGCGGTGGCAATCGCTCGTGTGCAGCAGTTGAAACGTAATGATCATGGAGAGCCGAGCAAAGGCTCAAATCAGTTTGATAAGAGGAACCGGAACAGTGGTAATGGGAACAACTTCAGGAAAGGAAATGGGCAAGGGAGGAATGATGGGCAGAGGAGGCCCGAGAACAGGGAATTCAATCAAGGAGGTTATGGGAACAGAAGACCGGATAACCAGGGCGCTTTCATACCTAGATGCCAGCAGTGCAATATTCCGCACTTGGTGCGAGAGTGTCCAAAACCGGGGCATTGCTACAGATGTGGCAGGGAGGGCCACATGAAAAAGGAATGCTGGACACGAGAGGACCGTATCGAGAAGAGGCCGGACCTGCTGAACCGACCTCAGGGGAACAGACCAGCTGGGCCGAACCAGCAAAACAACCAAGGTCAGAGGTTCCCTCAGGCACATAGGCCACCTCAGAACCAAAACCAGCAAGGAAATCAAGGGGGAGCAATGGGACGCTTGAACGTGATAAACCAAGCGGATATGGCCGCCCAGGGAGAAGTGATCACTGGTACGTTTACTTCTTTAAGCGTACCCGTTAAAGTTTTGTTCGATTCAGGCGCGAGCTGTTCTTTAATATCTACGAGGATTATATCTGCCTTAGATCTTCCAGCGCCTAAGAACATTAATTTAGGAATTCAATTACCATCGGGCAAGGTGATATCGTGTTCGAAACGATACGATGGGATCCCGATAGTAATCAAGAACTTAGAATTCTTCGTGAATCTAGTCGAGTTTGATCTTAGAGATTTCGACGTCATCTTAGGCATGGATTTCCTGACTCAATACAAAGCCGTTATTGAGTGCCAGAAATAGAAGATTTCCTTAGCCAAGAGTCGAGGGAAGAAGGTTACGTACTACATGCGGCCTCAAAAGAAGAGCGCTAAGGTGGTGAATGCCTTGAAGTTCCACAATCTCATACGAAAAGGCTATCACTTATATGCATGTTATGTGCATAACCTCAATGACGAAGGAAACAAGATCGACGAAATCCTAGTCGTAAATGAATATCCCGATGTTTTTCCGGAAGATATTCCAGGAATGCCACCTGAGCGAGAGGTTGAGTTTACGATTGACCTGGTACCTGGAACCGAACCGGTATCCAAGGCGCCGTATCGCATGGCAACCGCAGAGATGAAGGAGCTGAAGGAACAACTAGAAGAGTTGTTATCAAAAGGATACATTCGACCAAGCACATCACCTTGGGGAACGCCAGTCCTGCTCGTCAAGAAGAAGGACGATGGACTTCGACTATGCATACTCTACAGAGGTCTTAATCAAGTAACGATTAAGAATAAATACCCGCTACCTAGGATGAAGACCTTTTCGATCAACTGAAAGGAGCATCGGTATTCTCAAAGATCGACCGAGATCTGGGTACCATCAACTGCGTATAGCCGAGAAGGACATAGCGAAGACAGCATTTCGTACGAGATATGGGCACTACGAGTTCACCGTAATGTCCTTTGGTCTCACAAACGCTCCCGCAGTATTCATGAATCTCATGAATAGTGTTTTCCAAGAGTTGCTAGATTCTTGTGTCGTCGTATTCATCGATGATATTCTAGTTTACTCAAGGAATGAGGAGGAGCATACGAGACATCTGCATCAAGTACTCGAAACCCTGAGGAAGAATCAGCTATACGCGAAGCTGTCGAAATGCGAGTTTTGGGTGAGGGAAGTCGCATTTTTGGGACACATAGTATCGGCTAAAGGAGTGTCGGTTGACATGGCGAAAATATCGGCAGTGACTGATTGGCCGGTACCGACAAGTCAGACAGAAGTAAGGAGTTTTCTCGGATTAGCCGGATACTACAGGAGATTCGTGAGAGATTTCTCAAAGATTGCAAGACCAATGACCCAACTGTTGAAAAAAGGGTTAAAGTTCGAATGGACTTCAGAGTGCGAAGAGTCTTTCCAAGAACTCAAGAAAAGACTCACAACAGCGCCAGTCCTAACACTTCCATCAGAAACGGAAGATTTTGAAGTGTACAGTGACGCTTCAAAAGAAGGACTCGGTTGTGTACTTATGCAAAACCAGAGGGTTATTGCTTACGCCTCGCGACAACTCAAGCCGCATGAGGAAAATTATCCGACGCATGATCTGGAGTTGGCCGCAGTGGTGTTTGCTCTCAAGATTTGGCGACACTACTTATACGGACGAACATGTCGGATGTTCACAGACCACAAGGTCTCAAGTACATATTTACTCAAAAGGAGTTAAATATGAGGCAACGAAGATGTCTTGAGTTAATCAAGGACTACGATCTGGATATAGCCTATCATGAAGGAAAAGCGAACGTCGTAGCAGATGCGTTGAGCCGAAAGACGAAGCATACAGCAAACACTCTTATTTTACCTTCAGGACTATATATGGACTTAGTAAAGTCGGATACTGAACTAGTCCATTATGGGACTGTGGTAGAAAAAGTGAATGCCGTGACAATTGAATCTACCGTGTTTGATGAGATTCGGGCAGCTCAGCCGGACGATGAGAATCTCAAAAGGATCAAGGAGAAGATCAATGTGGGAAAGGCGGTAGGATTCACAGTCCACGACGACGGAAGTATTTGCTTCAAAGGGAGGTGGTGCGTTCCTCACAAGTGTGAGGAATTGAAGCGAAAATTGATGGAAGAGGGCCACAGTACGCCTTATTCAGTACACCCTGGTGGTGATAAGCTGTACAAAGATTTAAAGAAAATCTATTGGTGGCCGAGAATGAAGAGAGATGTTGCGGATTTTGTGGCTAAATGCATAACTTGCCAAAAGGTAAAGGCAGTACGACAAAAGCCATTGGGATTGGTGAAGCCATTGGAGATCCCAAGTTGGAAGTGGGATAGCATCTCCATGGACTTTGTCTCGGGCTTACCAAGATCTCCCCGAGGAATGAACAAAATTTGGGTAATAGTTGATCGGTTAACAAAGACTGCCATCTTTATACAAATGAAAGATAATTGGTCGATGGATCAACTAGCCAAGGCGTATATCTAGAATGTGGTTAGAAGGCATGGTGTGCCACACGATATTATTTCTGACCGAGACATTAGATTTGTCTCAAATTTTTGGACCAAATTACAAGAAGCCTTGGGAACCTAAATCAAGATGAGCACAGCTTTTCATCCGATGACCGATGGTCAGACTGAGCGGACGATTCAAACGCTTGAAGATATGTTTAGAGCGTGTGTACGTGAATTCAAGGGAAGTTGGGAGAACCACTTACCGTTAATTGAATTCTCATATAACAATAGCTACCATGCTAGCAATGGCATGGCACCGTTTGAAGCTCTTTACGGACGCAAATGCCGCAGTCCGCTATGCTGGACCAAGGATGATAATTCTATGGTTGTTGGACCTCAGGTCATTGAAGATATGAGCAGACAAATTAAGGTCATCCAACAAAAGATGAAGGCCGCACAAGATAGGCAAAAGAGTTATGCCGACACGAGACGACAAGAATTGGAGTTTCAAGTGGGAGACAAGGTAATGCTAAAGGTGTCACCTATGAAGGGAGTGATGCGATTTGGCAAACGAGGAAAGTTGAGTCCTCGCTACATTGGTCCATACGAGATTTTAGACCGTGTAGGTACCTTGGCCTACCGATCGGCTCTTCCACCAGAATTATCACGAGTACACAACGTGTTTCATGTTTATCAGTTAAAGAAATATGTACACTATCCAACTCATGTCTTGGAAAATGATGTGATTGAGCTAGATGATGACTTGACGTACGAGGAGTATCCGATGGAGATACTTGACGTCAAAGAAAGGGTTACCAGGAATAAGACCGTGAAGATGGTGAAGGTGCTATGGTCCGATCATGGCACGGAAGAAGCAACGTGGGAATTGGAATCAGATATGAAGCAAAAATATCCCAACCTTTTTCCAACGCGACTCGAGAGCAGTTATGGGGGCATAACTGCAGTCCTAAGGGGGAGAGGATGTGATACCCCGCAAAGAGTCGTAACGTGCCGAGGTAAGAATTGAATTTTCAAACCTCAATATTTTATGCGTGTCCATTATTACATGCATTACTATCAGTCCGAGTGCGACCCAACTTCGGGGACGAAGTTGATTTCTAAGGGGGGTAGACTATAATACCCGAGAAATCGACATCGATTTTTAAATCCGAAATTTGAGAATTGGATTTATTTATCGAAACCGAAATAATTCCGAGAGTACTGAATTAAATATTTTCAGAAGATAGCAACTTGAAAAGAGTTATCGGATTATCCAACGATTCTGGATAATGCATATTATGATTTTTAAAATTAAAAATCATAATAATAATAATAATAATAAAAAATTGCAGGCAGGTGGCCGCGCGGTGGCGGCGCGGGGCCGCGCCACCAGCGCGCCACCCTGTTGTTATGAACAACTCATAACGCTCCATGCGTTTTATGCCATGATTTCGGTGGTGGGCGATTCCAAACGACTCTAATTCGAATTCCAGACATTGGAGGATGTGTGGGGATGGTTTTGGATAGGTTTTGGGTACATTAAATCCCCCACAAAGTCAGCTCATGATTGAAACTTGAGCACCAAGGGGATCCTATAGAGTCATGGGGTGAGTAGGGGGGTTTTGGATGAAGTTGAGGGTGTTAATTCGGGGGTTATGGATTGGAATACATCCCTTCATCTTCCTAGTGCATTGGGGCAGCCTTTGGACTGCTTCCCACCTCTATAAATACCCTTCACTCAGTCTTCAAGCCACCATTTCCACTCTATCCGAAAATTAGAAATCACAATTGAGTGTTGGAGAGTTTGTGGCTTGTGCTTCTATTGGCAGAGAGTTTGGACGTGTTCAAGAGGTCCAATCCATTCTCACGCGTGTAGGTAAGAGTTCTACTCCTTTTCCTTGGTCCTAGGTTCGAGTTTTCTATCCTAGAACTGAGATTTCCTCCGACGACTCCAAAATAGGTTCAATCGGAGAAGGGTGTTGATTCGTGGGGACTGTAGAGACTGGTTTGGACGATCTCGGGAGTTCTACCAAGAGGAATTTCGATCCTAAACTCATCCCAAGTAAGTTAATATTGTGCACGTCGTTTTTTAGAGGTTTTGGTTGAGATTCCATTGAGTTATAGTTCAATCTTCCTCCGTCGGTAAATCTGTCAATAGGGTTTTCCTATGACCAATTTGATTGTTCTGAAATTTCGACCATGATCCGTACATTTTTAGGAGATCCTTCCAAAATGAAACTTGTTCCTAACATCCTAAATATGCTCTCTGTAAATGTTTATAATTTTTGGACAAGTTTTGTCCATCGAAATTGCATCTGGTATTTTCTGCTAAAACCGTGACAGATTAGTGTTTCCATGAAGTTCGGTTTTGTTGTGCATTTTACATTGTCCTATGGTTGTTATCAGTGGTCGAACCCTTCATGAAACTTGTTCCATTATGTGTCTAGGTCATCTCTGTAAAATTTCATAATTATTGGATCAAATTTGGAATTGTTATGAATTTTTAAAGAGGCTGTGGTCGGATGAACAGTAGGTTTTGAACTCTTTGGAAAAGATGGTTCTAAAATCATTTTTTTGGGCCACTTAGAGTCCGATTTTGAAGAAGCCTATTTTAGGAAAAATGTTTATTTTGATGTTTCCTAGCCACTGTAAATTTTCCAAAATTTTTAAAAATTGTTTGCTGCATTTTTAAATGTTATTTCGGAAACTACCACAGTGTCACTTTTAATCGGTAAATGCTATCTTGTATATTCGACGAACTAAGAGTCGATTGTTACTCGTTTTTGATATTATATGAAATTTGGAAATGTGGTGATATTGTGTAATGATAAAAATGTGATTTTAAAAAAAAACTTTGTGAGTTTTGATCGAGTGGGATGCCAACGTGTTAGAGGGTAAGTGCATTTGGCGTGAGCTCGTTGGGCCGCCCCCTCTTTTGTAGCCAAAACGGCATATGTGAAATTTTGGTTTCGTGATTGTAAGAGTCTATACTCCTAGATGTATCCGTATGGGTTATATAGGGCTCCGGAGTGGTCTGTATAGGGTCACTGCTTTCACATCCCTCGTGGGTACGAGTCCCAGAGGTGGGTTGATTCGAAAGGGCTTAGGCCTAGAATCGTATTAATGGAGGCCTTGTGGGTGTAAGTTCCCAAGGTCATAATGAGTGTCCTCGATCATAACGAACATTGGTGAATATTCGTGGAATATGTGTAAGAGATTTTAAATTATTTTATTTATTTGCCTTTTTAAATAAAAATATTATTTTTGTGTGTGCTCTCCTAAACACCTTCAAAATTCGTTGTGCTATATATAAACTTACGCAGTACCTTTTGTACTGATAAATTGTTGTTTTATTTTCTTTTCAGATTTCGCAGAGTAAGCATTACACGGAGGGACAGGATTTCCATTTAAAAAAAAAACAAGAAGACTTGTCGCATTTAAATTATTTTTCATTTACGCATTGGACTTGGACTATATTTTGGCCGCATGTTTTGGCCCTGTTTGTTTTAGCTTCCGCATTACTTTACTTGTACATGATGGATTATAACTCTGATTTAAATTCGGGCACTTTTGATTGCTTTAAATATTTTTAAATAATGATGCAACTTAAGCCGTAGCATTCTTTTAAATGAGCTCGATGTGATCGTGTCTTGTTTAAAAGAGTGTGGCGGTAACGTCCCGGCCTGGGTGACCAAATCCGGGGTGTTACAAAGTGGTATCAGAGCCTGAATTTTTAAAAGCTATTATTTTTCGGGTCAATATAGAGGCCCAAATTATTAAATATTATTTTTAAGCATTTTAGATATTATTTCCATGGAAAAAAAATATATTTTAAAAACCATGGAAAAATATATCTCAAATAAAATTCGACAAGTCTCAAAAAAAATTATTATTATTATTTTTGGGGGTCGCATATGCATTAACATGTATGCTTGAAATGTGCAAAATATTGATGTGTTAAAATTTATTGTTAGATGGCCGACCCAAAGCTTTTTGACATGTTGACCGATATGTTATGCTCGATGACTAGTATTATGCATGAATTGAGACATAGCCGTGATGAGGTTAGTGCATATAAGAGTCGTGTAAAAGGTATCGAGGGAGAGTTGGAGAAGTTGAGGAATGCTCGATAGCAGGATTTGGGCCGCATCGCTGCTCTTGAAACTCTGTTTCATGAGGAGCAACACAACAACCATATGCTTAGAGGACGTGTGTTCACTTTGGAGCACGAGATTGTTGATTTACAGAACCGACTCAATGCACCGGAACCCGAAGAGGAAGAGGAAGAGGAGGAGGACCCAGACATGTATATCGATATTGAGGGCGTGGAGGAGGAGGAACCAGAGGCGGAAGTAGTGGACCCACCGGTAACTCTTGACTCCGACGAGGAGTATGAGCATGACAGGGCACTCCTTGGCTACTCTCCCGATTACCTACTCTAGATTGATTGCATTATATCATTGGATTACTTACTGCTTTTCGTATTTCATATTATCTTATTGCTTTCCGTTGTAGCTTGCCTTATGATTATCCTAAATGATCTATCCTAAATGATCTAATAGAATGAAGTATTGCCCCTTTCTCTTTTGCGTCATCTCTTTTAGAATTCTGCGTATTCGAGGTGTTAGGACTTTCTAACTTGACTACTAACCTACCGTAGAATTCGATTCTTACCCTTGCGTGCTTATCTAACAGAATGCCGCCAAGGGGAAGGCCGCGAAGGGAAAACCCTGCCGCTAACAATGCCAATCCTAATGTACCCACTGAAGGTGGGGCACCAATGAACCCGAATGAAGCAAATGGGCGAGTGGGTGCAAACCCACCCAATGTTGGCGGTCAGGCTGGCGCCATACCCAATGTTGTGGACGCGCGACTGAGGACAGTAGAGCAAGCCCTCGTGGCACTGGGAAATGCTGAGGTATCTGGCGATGGTAAACCCCTACCAACCGCCCCACTACGAGGGACAAGAGGATCCAGCGAAGCTGGAGGACTGGATCCGGACGTTCGATAAACTTCTTAACGCAGTAAGGTGTCCCGAAAATGAGAAGGTGAGAGTGGCAACCTATTATCTAAGCGGAGAGGCAGATGAGTGGTGGCAGAGTCACCAAGGAGGGCTAGCTGATGGCGAGCAAGTTTATTTTTGGGAAGAATTCAAGGAGATGATGAGAGAGAGATTCTATCCCCTTAGCACGAAGACCGCTAAGTACGAAGAGTTCATCAACCTTCGTCAAGGCACCCAGACGGTACAGGAGTACTACGCGAGGTTCAAGGAGCTCGTCCGTTTTGCTCCAAGACTTGTGCCGACTGACGTTGACAAAGCCCAGAAGTTTGAAATGGGGTTGAACCTCAGTGTTAGAGAAATTTTGGTTGGAGGGCAGCATACTACTCTGCAGGGTGTGTACGATCGAGCGGTGGCAATCGCTCGTGTGCAGCAGTTGAAACGTAATGATCATGGAGAGCCGAGCAAAGGCTCAAATCAGTTTGATAAGAGGAACCGGAACAGTGGTAATGGGAACAACTTCAGGAAAGGAAATGGGCAAGGGAGGAATGATGGGCAGAGGAGGCCCGAGAACAGGGAATTCAATCAAGGAGGTTATGGGAACAGAAGACCGGATAACCAGGGCGCTTTCATACCTAGATGCCAGCAGTGCAATATTCCGCACTTGGTGCGAGAGTGTCCAAAACCGGGGCATTGCTACAGATGTGGCAGGGAGGGCCACATGAAAAAGGAATGCTGGACACGAGAGGACCGTATCGAGAAGAGGCCGGACCTGCTGAACCGACCTCAGGGGAACAGACCAGCTGGGCCGAACCAGCAAAACAACCAAGGTCAGAGGTTCCCTCAGGCACATAGGCCACCTCAGAACCAAAACCAGCAAGGAAATCAAGGGGGAGCAATGGGACGCTTGAACGTGATAAACCAAGCGGATATGGCCGCCCAGGGAGAAGTGATCACTGGTACGTTTACTTCTTTAAGCGTACCCGTTAAAGTTTTGTTCGATTCAGGCGCGAGCTGTTCTTTAATATCTACGAGGATTATATCTGCCTTAGATCTTCCAGCGCCTAAGAACATTAATTTAGGAATTCAATTACCATCGGGCAAGGTGATATCGTGTTCGAAACGATACGATGGGATCCCGATAGTAATCAAGAACTTAGAATTCTTCGTGAATCTAGTCGAGTTTGATCTTAGAGATTTCGACGTCATCTTAGGCATGGATTTCCTGACTCAATACAAAGCCGTTATTGAGTGCCAGAAATAGAAGATTTCCTTAGCCAAGAGTCGAGGGAAGAAGGTTACGTACTACATGCGGCCTCAAAAGAAGAGCGCTAAGGTGGTGAATGCCTTGAAGTTCCACAATCTCATACGAAAAGGCTATCACTTATATGCATGTTATGTGCATAACCTCAATGACGAAGGAAACAAGATCGACGAAATCCTAGTCGTAAATGAATATCCCGATGTTTTTCCGGAAGATATTCCAGGAATGCCACCTGAGCGAGAGGTTGAGTTTACGATTGACCTGGTACCTGGAACCGAACCGGTATCCAAGGCGCCGTATCGCATGGCAACCGCAGAGATGAAGGAGCTGAAGGAACAACTAGAAGAGTTGTTATCAAAAGGATACATTCGACCAAGCACATCACCTTGGGGAACGCCAGTCCTGCTCGTCAAGAAGAAGGACGATGGACTTCGACTATGCATACTCTACAGAGGTCTTAATCAAGTAACGATTAAGAATAAATACCCGCTACCTAGGATGAAGACCTTTTCGATCAACTGAAAGGAGCATCGGTATTCTCAAAGATCGACCGAGATCTGGGTACCATCAACTGCGTATAGCCGAGAAGGACATAGCGAAGACAGCATTTCGTACGAGATATGGGCACTACGAGTTCACCGTAATGTCCTTTGGTCTCACAAACGCTCCCGCAGTATTCATGAATCTCATGAATAGTGTTTTCCAAGAGTTGCTAGATTCTTGTGTCGTCGTATTCATCGATGATATTCTAGTTTACTCAAGGAATGAGGAGGAGCATACGAGACATCTGCATCAAGTACTCGAAACCCTGAGGAAGAATCAGCTATACGCGAAGCTGTCGAAATGCGAGTTTTGGGTGAGGGAAGTCGCATTTTTGGGACACATAGTATCGGCTAAAGGAGTGTCGGTTGACATGGCGAAAATATCGGCAGTGACTGATTGGCCGGTACCGACAAGTCAGACAGAAGTAAGGAGTTTTCTCGGATTAGCCGGATACTACAGGAGATTCGTGAGAGATTTCTCAAAGATTGCAAGACCAATGACCCAACTGTTGAAAAAAGGGTTAAAGTTCGAATGGACTTCAGAGTGCGAAGAGTCTTTCCAAGAACTCAAGAAAAGACTCACAACAGCGCCAGTCCTAACACTTCCATCAGAAACGGAAGATTTTGAAGTGTACAGTGACGCTTCAAAAGAAGGACTCGGTTGTGTACTTATGCAAAACCAGAGGGTTATTGCTTACGCCTCGCGACAACTCAAGCCGCATGAGGAAAATTATCCGACGCATGATCTGGAGTTGGCCGCAGTGGTGTTTGCTCTCAAGATTTGGCGACACTACTTATACGGACGAACATGTCGGATGTTCACAGACCACAAGGTCTCAAGTACATATTTACTCAAAAGGAGTTAAATATGAGGCAACGAAGATGTCTTGAGTTAATCAAGGACTACGATCTGGATATAGCCTATCATGAAGGAAAAGCGAACGTCGTAGCAGATGCGTTGAGCCGAAAGACGAAGCATACAGCAAACACTCTTATTTTACCTTCAGGACTATATATGGACTTAGTAAAGTCGGATACTGAACTAGTCCATTATGGGACTGTGGTAGAAAAAGTGAATGCCGTGACAATTGAATCTACCGTGTTTGATGAGATTCGGGCAGCTCAGCCGGACGATGAGAATCTCAAAAGGATCAAGGAGAAGATCAATGTGGGAAAGGCGGTAGGATTCACAGTCCACGACGACGGAAGTATTTGCTTCAAAGGGAGGTGGTGCGTTCCTCACAAGTGTGAGGAATTGAAGCGAAAATTGATGGAAGAGGGCCACAGTACGCCTTATTCAGTACACCCTGGTGGTGATAAGCTGTACAAAGATTTAAAGAAAATCTATTGGTGGCCGAGAATGAAGAGAGATGTTGCGGATTTTGTGGCTAAATGCATAACTTGCCAAAAGGTAAAGGCAGTACGACAAAAGCCATTGGGATTGGTGAAGCCATTGGAGATCCCAAGTTGGAAGTGGGATAGCATCTCCATGGACTTTGTCTCGGGCTTACCAAGATCTCCCCGAGGAATGAACAAAATTTGGGTAATAGTTGATCGGTTAACAAAGACTGCCATCTTTATACAAATGAAAGATAATTGGTCGATGGATCAACTAGCCAAGGCGTATATCTAGAATGTGGTTAGAAGGCATGGTGTGCCACACGATATTATTTCTGACCGAGACATTAGATTTGTCTCAAATTTTTGGACCAAATTACAAGAAGCCTTGGGAACCTAAATCAAGATGAGCACAGCTTTTCATCCGATGACCGATGGTCAGACTGAGCGGACGATTCAAACGCTTGAAGATATGTTTAGAGCGTGTGTACGTGAATTCAAGGGAAGTTGGGAGAACCACTTACCGTTAATTGAATTCTCATATAACAATAGCTACCATGCTAGCAATGGCATGGCACCGTTTGAAGCTCTTTACGGACGCAAATGCCGCAGTCCGCTATGCTGGACCAAGGATGATAATTCTATGGTTGTTGGACCTCAGGTCATTGAAGATATGAGCAGACAAATTAAGGTCATCCAACAAAAGATGAAGGCCGCACAAGATAGGCAAAAGAGTTATGCCGACACGAGACGACAAGAATTGGAGTTTCAAGTGGGAGACAAGGTAATGCTAAAGGTGTCACCTATGAAGGGAGTGATGCGATTTGGCAAACGAGGAAAGTTGAGTCCTCGCTACATTGGTCCATACGAGATTTTAGACCGTGTAGGTACCTTGGCCTACCGATCGGCTCTTCCACCAGAATTATCACGAGTACACAACGTGTTTCATGTTTATCAGTTAAAGAAATATGTACACTATCCAACTCATGTCTTGGAAAATGATGTGATTGAGCTAGATGATGACTTGACGTACGAGGAGTATCCGATGGAGATACTTGACGTCAAAGAAAGGGTTACCAGGAATAAGACCGTGAAGATGGTGAAGGTGCTATGGTCCGATCATGGCACGGAAGAAGCAACGTGGGAATTGGAATCGGATATGAAGCAAAAATATCCCAACCTTTTTCCAACGCGACTCGAGAGCAGTTATGGGGGCATAACTGCAGTCCTAAGGGGGAGAGGATGTGATACCCCGCAAAGAGTCGTAACGTGCCGAGGTAAGAATTGAATTTTCAAACCTCAATATTTTATGCGTGTCCATTATTACATGCATTACTATCAGTCCGAGTGCGACCCAACTTCGGGGACGAAGTTGATTTCTAAGGGGGGTAGACTATAATACCCGAGAAATCGACATCGATTTTTAAATCCGAAATTTGAGAATTGGATTTATTTATCGAAACCGAAATAATTCCGAGAGTACTGAATTAAATATTTTCAGAAGATAGCAACTTGAAAAGAGTTATCGGATTATCCAACGATTCTGGATAATGCATATTATGATTTTTAAAATTAAAAATCATAATAATAATAATAATAAAAAATTGCAGGCAGGTGGCCGCGCGGTGGCGGCGCGGGGCCGCGCCACCAGCGCGCCACCCTGTTGTTATGAACAACTCATAACGCTCCATGCGTTTTATGCCATGATTTCGGTGGTGGGCGATTCCAAACGACTCTAATTCGAATTCCAGACATTGGAGGATGTGTGGGGATGGTTTTGGATAGGTTTTGGGTACATTAAATCCCCCACAAAGTCAGCTCATGATTGAAACTTGAGCACCAAGGGGATCCTATAGAGTCATGGGGTGAGTAGGGGGGTTTTGGATGAAGTTGAGGGTGTTAATTCGGGGGTTATGGATTGGAATACATCCCTTCATCTTCCTAGTGCATTGGGGCAGCCTTTGGACTGCTTCCCACCTCTATAAATACCCTTCACTCAGTCTTCAAGCCACCATTTCCACTCTATCCGAAAATTAGAAATCACAATTGAGTGTTGGAGAGTTTGTGGCTTGTGCTTCTATTGGCAGAGAGTTTGGACGTGTTCAAGAGGTCCAATCCATTCTCACGCGTGTAGGTAAGAGTTCTACTCCTTTTCCTTGGTCCTAGGTTCGAGTTTTCTATCCTAGAACTGAGATTTCCTCCGACGACTCCAAAATAGGTTCAATCGGAGAAGGGTGTTGATTCGTGGGGACTGTAGAGACTGGTTTGGACGATCTCGGGAGTTCTACCAAGAGGAATTTCGATCCTAAACTCATCCCAAGTAAGTTAATATTGTGCACGTCGTTTTTTAGAGGTTTTGGTTGAGATTCCATTGAGTTATAGTTCAATCTTCCTCCGTCGGTAAATCTGTCAATAGGGTTTTCCTATGACCAATTTGATTGTTCTGAAATTTCGACCATGATCCGTACATTTTTAGAAGATCCTTCTAAAATGAAACTTGTTCCTAACATCCTAAATATGCTCTCTGTAAATTTTCATAATTTTTGGACAAGTTTGGTTCATCTAAATTGCATCTGGTATTTTATGCTAAAACCGTGACAGATTAGTGTTTCCATGAAGTTCGGTTTTGTTGTGCATTTTACATTGTCCTATGGTTGTTATCAGTGGTTGAACCCTTCATGAAACTTGTTCCATTATGTGTCTAAATCATCTCTGTAAAATTTAATAATTTTTGGATCATATTTGGACTTGTTATGAATTTTTAAAGAGGCTGTGGTCGGATGAACAGTAGGTTTTGAACTCTTTGGAAAAGATGGTTCTGAAATCATTTTTTTTGGGCCACTTAGAATCCGATTTTGAAGAAGCCTATTTCTATGAAAAATGCTTATTTTGATGTTTCCTAGCCACTGTAAAGTTTCCAAAATTTTTAAAATTTGTTTGCTGCATTTTTAAATGTTATTTCGGAAACTGCCATAGTGTCACTTTTAATCGGTAAATGCTATCTTGTATATTCGACGAACTAAGAGTCGATTGTTACTCGTTTTTGATATTATATGAAATCTGGAAATTTGGTGATATTGTGTAATGATAAAAATGTGATTTTAAAAAAACTTTGTGAGTTTTGATCGAGTGGGATGCCAACGTGTTAGAGGGTAAGTGCACTTGGCGTGAGCTCGTTGGGCCGCCCCCTCTTTTGTAGCCAAAACGGCATATGTGAAATTTTGGTTTCGTGATTGTAAGATTCTATACTCCTAGATGTATCCGTATGGGCTATCTAGGGCTCCGGAGTGGTCTGTAAAGGGTCACTGCTTTCACATCCCTCGTGGGTACGAGTCACAGAGGTGGGTTGATTCGAAAGGGCTTAGGCCTAGAATCGTATTAATGGAGGCCTTGTGGGTGTAAGTTCCCAAGGTCATAATGAGTGTCCTCGATCATAACGAACATTGGTGAATATTCGTGGAATATGTGTAAGAGATTTTAAATTATTTTATTTATTTGCCTTTTTAAATAAAAATATTATTTTTGTTTGTGCTCTCCTAAACACCTTTAAAATTCGTTGTGCTATATATTAACTTACGCAGTACCTTTTGTACTGATAAATTGTTGTTTTATTTTCTTTTCAGATTTCGCAGAGTAAGCATTACACGGAGGGACGGGATTTCCATTTAAAAAAAAAACAAGAAGACTTGTCGCATTTAAATTATTTTTCATTTACGCATTGGACTTGGACTATATTTTGGCCGCATGTTTTGGCCCTGTTTGTTTTAGCTTCCGCATTACTTTACTTGTGCATGATGGATTATAACTCTGATTTAAATTCGGGCACTTTTGATTGGTTTAAATATTTTTAAATAATGATGCAACTTAAGCCGTAGCATTCTTTTAAATGAGCTCGATGTGATCGTGTCTTGTTTAAAAAAGTGTGGCGGTAACGTCCCGGCCTGGGTGACCAAATCCGGGGTGTTACAGAATTACCCTTCCGAACATCACCCCTTGAACCTCGAACCTTTTCCTTGATTTCGATCAGACTGTTGCTTTGTCATTTGGGAGTGTTGGAAACTGACTCTGTATTTTCACATGCAAAATACATTACCATGTTACAATTATGTAGATGCGAATTCTGAGGTGTTGGGAAGATAATGAAAATTATGGGAGTATGTTAGATTAATTGAGATTGGGTGGGTATATGGTTGATCATGCAAATAATAATGTGAAGAATGCATTGAGGGCATTGGGTTGTCCCCTGAAGAAGGAAAAAAAAAAAGTAAGAAGAAAGAAAAAGAAATAGAAGATGTTTCCCTACTATTTGATTTAAGGGGTTATCTCAAATTGATAGCATTCTGTATGCTGGATTTGGAATGGGATGAGCTTCATGATGATTTTGTTTAGCAATGCAGACTAGTGTGGTTGACATGTCGTTGAGGTGCCCTTGATGTAACATGGTTTGTACTGTGGTGTGGAAATACATAGCCGGATCCCCTATCCCTTTTGTCCTTTAACTTTTCTCCTAGCCACTCTACGTCTTATTTCCAGTCTTGGTGTCGATATAACCTATCCACAGGCCCTTGGCTTCTATATAATGATCTCGAGAAATGTGCAGGGGATATATGTTGATGAGTAAGCTTGAGGGGACGTCTGTCGTCTGATTCACCAATGCTGCTTCATCTTTGAGGGCGGGTACACAATAATTACCTTTGGGAAGGTTGATTGGGCTTTAGGCAATCTGTGTTGAGATATGGAAGGGATAAGGGTTTGGGATTTAAATGAGGACGTCATTGCTAATGTTGACAATGAGATGAGTCGAATATGATGCTGATGAGAATTGGGCAGTGGAGAAATCTAATGTAGGAAGCTGGATTGCCTGCTGATGCATGGTACAATATCGAATAGAGTATTGATATTGGATTTCATATGAAAACATTGAAGTTTTGTTGCCCAGATCTATAGTTAGAGTCGTCTATTACGGACATGCTTAAGTTTGGTGACACAACCGATTATGGCGATAGTGCTGATGAATTGGATACGGATATTGTAGTGTGATTTGGGCAATAATCTGGTACTGAGATTTGTAAACTATTATGGCTATGGTATAAAACATCATTCTCCTCAAAAAAAAAAAAATAATGTTTTTTTGTGATATAATGATACAATTTATTTAGTTTAATGATATCAAGTTATATTTTTTTATTAAATATAATATTTATTAAAATTATAATCAAATAAATTATATGGAGTGATTTCGTTTAATATATTTGTATAATTATAATGTATTGATCCATGGATTTTTTTTTTTCTTTAGGTGAGTTACTTTAATATGTTTTCTAATTTGTTTTATGTTAAATTTATTTTCATTTTAATAACCCTTATATTACAGGAAAATAAATTATTTATAAAAATATTCATAGGAAAATTAAGTACTTTGTGTAATTACTTGCATTGAAATATTAAATATATACTATATCGATATTACTAATTAAAATAAATAATAGAGATTTAAAAGAAAATGACCCTGTTAATATAAGACAAATAAATAAAATAAATCACTTAAAATTATAATCCCACTACATTGTATACATTTTCTATTATTTTAAACGGATTTTATATTTTTATTTTTATTTGAATATAATATAGTATTATTTTATTGTATTTAATAGAATCTATTTTCATTATTTATTTAATTTAATAATGTTATTTAAACTTAATTATTATTTTATCTTTTCATATTGAATCAATTCTCTACATTTCGACTGGCGACCATCTTCAATGAAATTGAAATTTTAATGAGATCAATGGGTAGCTAGGGGGTGTTTGAATGTTGATCATCTTATCAATGCAATTTGATTAGATTATTTTGATTAATTGGTGAATGAAATTGGACTTCAATGATATTGGGCTTCTCCAAATTTCATGTTAGAATGAAATTGTAAAACATTGCTTTTATATGTTATTACATGCTTTTGAAAGCAATGTTTATTCATTAACTAAATAGTGGACTTTTCCTTTTAAATCTATGCATATGATAATGAGATCATGTGAGGAAAAGCGTTGGTAGTACATGTCTAATGATAGAAAAAATGGTAAAAATATCCTGGGGGGTAAAGTATTGACTGAAAGTACATTGGTTCCGATATGAATAGGAAATAATATCCTGGGGAGAAGTGAAGTATTAACTCGCGAAAGCAGTGGAGGTTGTAATACCCCAGATTTTTATCAACGTCCAAAGGAATAAAATTTATTCCGATCAATGTCGAAACATCTCCGAGAAGAAGAAAATAATTTATCACAATAAATTATTGCTCGGAAATAAAACGCCGATAGATTCAAATTCAAAATGGAATAAAAGAGGGAAAGGAAGCCCGAAGACATTCCATCAATTGAGTCAAGACAATTGGAATTAAATTCAAGAAGGAAAAGAATTTTAATTCCAAGAACCCGTGAAGTCGGAAGAAATTTAATGATACAATCGCAATCAATCAATCGGTCAATAAGTCGCGCAACTTCGGGGACGAAGTTGATTCTTAAGGAGGGTAGATTGTAATACCATAGAAATTGCCCGATATATATGTATGAATATATATATTTTGATCAATTCACTAAGTAGATTTTTAATCAAATCTATATATATTTATATGTTCAAATATGTGCTTAAAGATTAGTATATTATTTTCTACAAAACATACTTTGAAAAAATTATATATATTTGTCTTTTCAAATAAATATATGGATTTCAATATCAAGTGTAATAAGTATATGGTTCATAGAATATTTTAAATCCATATACAAGTTTATATACACATATATACCTTGGTCTTGAAATAATCTTTCCAAACATGTACACATGTATATACATGTATATATTTACATGTTTAAATTATAATGAGAATTATCTATTTTCTATATATCCTTGATTAATCATTCTACCCATATTTTTTTATGAATTATTCTAGAATGCCATAATATAATTGGGAATAATTTGACTATGGTTTGAAATTGTAGGGTGGAATATTAATCATATCTTGTCATTTTCAAATAAAGAATATATTCCTTTTTGAAGCTATGTATGACTTACAAGATCACAAAAATTCCCACATTATGATTTTTTTTAAGATAAGAATCTTAATATATATATATATAAAAAAAAAAAAAATTTAAAAAAAAAAAAAAAAAAAAAAAAAAAAAAAAAAAGTTACTGTAGCATGCTACTGTAGCACGCTACTGTAGCATGCTACTGTAGCAGTCGGGATTTATGTGTTTTTGGGACTTTTTGCCATTTTTTGGGTCCCAAAGGTGGGAATCTTGATCTATCACGGGTGTGGCATCTTTTTGGATGTTATGTAATCAATCCCATCCCCATTCTCAGCCATTTTCATCAATCATTCACCCCAAACTCTCCAAAAACTCTCCCAAAAGCCAAACACTCTTCCGACGAACTTCCGGCGACTTTCCGACGAGTTTCCGGCAACCAAATCCAACCAAGGAAGTGTGTAGATCAAGGATTACAGGCTTTGGATTGTTGGTAAGATGTTATTCAAGTTTCCTTATGATTTTAAGATCATAAACATCATCCTAACTTATGAATCTTCGTATTCAAACACAAATCGGAGCCAAGGGAAGAATAAATCGGGTGGAAGAGATTCGTTCGTGACATCCCGTGGATTCCGGACGACCCCGTGACTTCCTAAACATCATCCCCACTGTAAGTTAACCTTACTATGGTTTTGGGTGACTTAAAATGCAACCAAACATAGAGATTCAACTCAAGGAAATTAACAAAAATCTGTCAACAAGAGAAAACCCTCAACGCAGCGTTTTCGTATGAATTTTTCGAACCCTTAAAAGTCTTCAAACGGAAAAACCCAAAACATGAAAAACATTCCTAAGACATTAATCTAGCTACTGTAAAAATTTCATAATTTTTCATCGTGTTTTGATATCCGAAAACGACCATGAACAGACCTGCCATCGACTTAGATCTTGAAGTGGTGATAGATTCTTTATTCATACTTGTTGGTTATTTTGACCTTGGATCTAGGCCGATCTAGGATTGGTGTTGAACATAAGAATTGTAGATCTATGAGTTTGGAATATTACTGTAAGTTTTTAGAATTTTTCGTTGAGATTTGAGCCTCCGAACTCGAGCCAATCCGATCTGCGTTAGAACCGATGTCAAGAACCTTGACAGATTTCATAATCAAACTTGATGAGCATATTTCTATTACTTCGAGTGTTCAAACCTGAAAACTCAAAACTAAGATTTTGATCCTAAAAGCTTAAGCTATATTGTGTAAAAATTTCAAAGATTTTCATCAAGTTTTGATACCCCAAATCGTATCGGACATATTCTGCGTTTTTAGGAATTGTCAAAGGATGACAGATTTCATAACCGATCTTGAGGAGCTTATTCCTATCATTTCTAGCCCGAACCAATCTTTGAGTTCTAAACAAAAGTTGTTGCAAATCAAGTCTAGTATGTGCCTGTAAAATTTCAGAATTTTTGAAGTCCAATTGATATGTCAAAAAGTCAAATCTTTGAAAGGTGTCAAACCTGAATCCTGACAGCATACTATTTGAGTAGAAAACTTGATTTTTGACATGCTTCCCATCGTTTTTCCGAAAAACTTAAAACACGAAAGTTGTTCGTTGGGATGTTTTTGAGATGATGTACAAATTTCAAATCAATCGCCTAAGAAATGGATTTTTAAACCAAAAAGGCGTAAACTGTGACATCGATCGGTTTTAAACTTGAGAGATCTTGAAATCTTGTCGAAACATGAAATTAGCCTTTAAGGTTTAAATGATTGGGAATCCCTTTGAGATAAAATACAATTGAAATATCTTGCTTGCCGAAAGGCAATTGAAATATCTTGCTTGCCGAAAGGCAATTGAAATATCTTGCTTGCCGAAAGGCAATTGAAATATCTTGCTTGCCGAAAGGCAATTGAAATATCTTGCTTGCCGAAAGGCAATTGAAATATCTTGCTTGCCGAAAGGCAATTGAAATATAATGCTTGCCGAATGGGATTGAAATATAAACTTGAAACATGAGACATGAGAAACTGTGCCAAGATGGCCAATGAAGTACTTGAAATGCGATACGGCTGCGGCCGCCGGATCACCGGCTAAATGATATATTGTTGAGATGATGGCGTAACGGGAAATATATTAAAAAGCTCAGATTTTATGAAATTGGCTGCGGCCGCCGGATTGCCGGCTAAATTAAACATTGTTGAGATGGTGGCGTATCGGGGAGAATTTTTAAAAGCTCAAATTTTTATTTACTTACTTACGGCATTATTCATGTCTTAAATCATGCCATTTATTTATAGTGGATGATTAACTCAAATTGTGAATTACCTACAAGAAATGTTTTTAATAAAATTTAATTAAAGGCTTTGAAACCCCTAACCCATGCTATGTGTTAACTTACTCAGCGCGTTTTTGCTGACCCAAACCATTTATCCTCTTTTTCTTTCAGAGTTGAAGAATATGCATCATCATATGCATACTGGGAATTTTTGGGGATTACATTATATTTTAAATTTTGCGTTAGACTAGAATTTGCATAAACGGGCCTGTTTAACCCGTGTTTTGGCCATGTCGGCCCTTATACTTTATTTCCACTGCACAATTTATATTTCCGCTGCAACTTTGATGTATTATCTTTAAATTATATATGAATGGGCTGTTTGAATATTTTAAATTCTGAAAAACCATAGCCTTGCATCTCTTTAGTGAGCTCGGAGAAACCGTGTCTTGCTAGGGAGGTGTGGCGGTGGCATCCCGGCCTGGGTTACCAAAACCGGGGTGTTACAATGTGGTATCAGAGCCCGGAATATTTTAAAACTACTATTTTAAAGAGCCCAATTATTATTTTGAAGTTAAAGCCCAAATTTTTAGCCCAAAAAAATTTTTTTGAAGCCCAAGAAATTATTTTTGGCCCAATAACCTTGTTTTTATTTAAAGCCCAAATAATTTATTTCTTTCGGCCCAATATAGTGGCCCAAACCTTTTATCCTTATTTTAATCTATCCATGGAATAAATTTATTTTTAAAACCCATGGATAAATAAATGCTTGCATAAAATTTTTTTTTTTTTTTGGGGGGAACACATATGCATATGCATACATAAATAAATACACTAACCCTTTTTATGTGAATTATCGGTAATAAGAAACACTCCTACCTTAGAACTCGACATGATCTTGACTTAGGAGCGCTTGCTAAAGACTAACTTTGCCTTAGTCCTAAATCTTGATCACTTAGAAACTCTTCTTTGCGTGCTTCTAAAATGACACCTAGAAGAATACTGAGGAAGGATCATATGCGATGATACCCGAACCTGGTTGCGAATAATACATAGGCAGTTATGGGGACATAACTGTAATCTTAAGGGGGGGAGGATGTAATACCCCAGATTTTTATCAACGTCCAAAGGAATAAAATTTATTCCGATCAATGTCGAAACATCTCCGAGAAGAAGAAAATAATTTATCACAATAAATTATTGCTCGGAAATAAAACGCCGATAGATTCAAATTCAAAATGGAATAAAAGAGGGAAAGGAAGCCCGAAGACATTCCATCAATTGAGTCAAGACAATTGGAATTAAATTCAAGAAGGAAAAGAATTTTAATTCCAAGAACCCGTGAAGTCGGAAGAAATTTAATGATACAATCGCAATCAATCAATCGGTCAATAAGTCGCGCAACTTCGGGGACGAAGTTGATTCTTAAGGAGGGTAGATTGTAATACCATAGAAATTGCCCGATATATATG
The DNA here is from genome assembly GCA_030278955.1 of Hygrophila difformis. Taxonomy (NCBI): domain Eukaryota; kingdom Viridiplantae; phylum Streptophyta; class Magnoliopsida; order Lamiales; family Acanthaceae; genus Hygrophila; species Hygrophila difformis. The sequence continues at coordinate 25,888,887 of JAOANR010000010.1, forward strand.
TATGAATATATATATTTTGATCAATTCACTAAGTAGATTTTTAATCAAATCTATATATATTTATATGTTCAAATATGTGCTTAAAGATTAGTATATTATTTTCTACAAAACATACTTTGAAAAAATTATATATATTTGTCTTTTCAAATAAATATATGGATTTCAATATCAAGTGTAATAAGTATATGGTTCATAGAATATTTTAAATCCATATACAAGTTTATATACACATATATACCTTGGTCTTGAAATAATCTTTCCAAACATGTACACATGTATATACATGTATATATTTACATGTTTAAATTATAATGAGAATTATCTATTTTCTATATATCCTTGATTAATCATTCTACCCATATTTTTTTATGAATTATTCTAGAATGCCATAATATAATTGGGAATAATTTGACTATGGTTTGAAATTGTAGGGTGGAATATTAATCATATCTTGTCATTTTCAAATAAAGAATATATTCCTTTTTGAAGCTATGTATGACTTACAAGATCACAAAAATTCCCACATTATGATTTTTTTTAAGATAAGAATCTTAATATATATATATATAAAAAAAAAAAAAATTTTAAAAAAAAAAAAAAAAAAAAAAAAAAAAAAAAGTTACTGTAGCATGCTACTGTAGCACGCTACTGTAGCATGCTACTGTAGCAGTCGGGATTTATGTGTTTTTGGGACTTTTTGCCATTTTTTGGGTCCCAAAGGTGGGAATCTTGATCTATCACGGGTGTGGCATCTTTTTGGATGTTATGTAATCAATCCCATCCCCATTCTCAGCCATTTTCATCAATCATTCACCCCAAACTCTCCAAAAACTCTCCCAAAAGCCAAACACTCTTCCGACGAACTTCCGGCGACTTTCCGACGAGTTTCCGGCAACCAAATCCAACCAAGGAAGTGTGTAGATCAAGGATTACAGGCTTTGGATTGTTGGTAAGATGTTATTCAAGTTTCCTTATGATTTTAAGATCATAAACATCATCCTAACTTATGAATCTTCGTATTCAAACACAAATCGGAGCCAAGGGAAGAATAAATCGGGTGGAAGAGATTCGTTCGTGACATCCCGTGGATTCCGGACGACCCCGTGACTTCCTAAACATCATCCCCACTGTAAGTTAACCTTACTATGGTTTTGGGTGACTTAAAATGCAACCAAACATAGAGATTCAACTCAAGGAAATTAACAAAAATCTGTCAACAAGAGAAAACCCTCAACGCAGCGTTTTCGTATGAATTTTTCGAACCCTTAAAAGTCTTCAAACGGAAAAACCCAAAACATGAAAAACATTCCTAAGACATTAATCTAGCTACTGTAAAAATTTCATAATTTTTCATCGTGTTTTGATATCCGAAAACGACCATGAACTGACCTGCCATCGACTTAGATCTTGAAGTGGTGATAGATTCTTTATTCATACTTGTTGGTTATTTTGACCTTGGATCTAGGCCGATCTAGGATTGGTGTTGAACATACGAATTGTAGATCTATGAGTTTGGAATATTACTGTAAGTTTTTAGAATTTTTCGTTGAGATTTGAGCCTCCGAACTCGAGCCAATCCGATCTGCGTTAGAACCGATGTCAAGAACCTTGACAGATTTCATAATCAAACTTGATGAGCATATTTCTATTACTTCGAGTGTTCAAACCTGAAAACTCAAAACTAAGATTTTGATCCTAAAAGCTTAAGCTATATTGTGTAAAAATTTCAAAGATTTTCATCAAGTTTTGATACCCCAAATCGTATCGGACATATTCTGCGTTTTTAGGAATTGTCAAAGGATGACAGATTTCATAACCGATCTTGAGGAGCTTATTCCTATCATTTCTAGCCCGAACCAATCTTTGAGTTCTAAACAAAAGTTGTTGCAAATCAAGTCTAGTATGTGCCTGTAAAATTTCAGAATTTTTGAAGTCCAATTGATATGTCAAAAAGTCAAATCTTTGAAAGGTGTCAAACCTGAATCCTGACAGCATACTATTTGAGTAGAAAACTTGATTTTTGACATGCTTCCCATCGTTTTTCCGAAAAACTTAAAACACGAAAGTTGTTCGTTGGGATGTTTTTGAGATGATGTACAAATTTCAAATCAATCGCCTAAGAAATGGATTTTTAAACCAAAAAGGCGTAAACTGTGACATCGATCGGTTTTAAACTTGAGAGATCTTGAAATCTTGTCGAAACATGAAATTAGCCTTTAAGGTTTAAATGATTGGGAATCCCTTTGAGATAAAATACAATTGAAATATCTTGCTTGCCGAAAGGCAATTGAAATATCTTGCTTGCCGAAAGGCAATTGAAATATCTTGCTTGCCGAAAGGCAATTGAAATATCTTGCTTGCCGAAAGGCAATTGAAATATCTTGCTTGCCGAAAGGCAATTGAAATATCTTGCTTGCCGAAAGGCAATTGAAATATAATGCTTGCCGAATGGGATTGAAATATAAACTTGAAACATGAGACATGAGAAACTGTGCCAAGATGGCCAATGAAGTACTTGAAATGCGATACGGCTGCGGCCGCCGGATCACCGGCTAAATGATATATTGTTGAGATGATGGCGTAACGGGAAATATATTAAAAAGCTCAGATTTTATGAAATTGGCTGCGGCCGCCGGATTGCCGGCTAAATTAAACATTGTTGAGATGGTGGCGTATCGGGGAGAATTTTTAAAAGCTCAAATTTTTATTTACTTACTTACGGCATTATTCATGTCTTAAATCATGCCATTTATTTATAGTGGATGATTAACTCAAATTGTGAATTACCTACAAGAAATGTTTTTAATAAAATTTAATTAAAGGCTTTGAAACCCCTAACCCATGCTATGTGTTAACTTACTCAGCGCGTTTTTGCTGACCCAAACCATTTATCCTCTTTTTCTTTCAGAGTTGAAGAATATGCATCATCATATGCATACTGGGAATTTTTGGGGATTACATTATATTTTAAATTTTGCGTTAGACTAGAATTTGCATAAACGGGCCTGTTTAACCCGTGTTTTGGCCATGTCGGCCCTTATACTTTATTTCCACTGCACAATTTATATTTCCGCTGCAACTTTGATGTATTATCTTTAAATTATATATGAATGGGCTGTTTGAATATTTTAAATTCTGAAAAACCATAGCCTTGCATCTCTTTAGTGAGCTCGGAGAAACCGTGTCTTGCTAGGGAGGTGTGGCGGTGGCATCCCGGCCTGGGTTACCAAAACCGGGGTGTTACAGAGGTTGTTTATTCCATGAGTGAGTTTGATCTCATCTGATCATAGAATACCGTTTAAATTTTAAAAACGTCAGTTTCCACTAATTGTTTGTTATGCTATGACTATCAGTAAGAACCAAGGTCAATTTCTAAAGCATGTTGGAGTGTTAATTGAAGAATCCAGTTTTTAGACGCTCTCAATTATATATAGCTGCATTAGTGCAATAAGGCATTAGGGTAAATGTTGAATTGTGTTAGATGAGATATCATTGGACCTCTACACCTATCATGAAAAATCCCTTTGTTTTTATTCTGCTGTCGTGTTTCATACCTTTTCTTGGTGATCTATGGAAAAGCGTTGATAGTACATGTCTAATGATAGAGTGTTGGAGGGTGAAATATTGACTCGCGAAAAAAATGAGAAAAAATGTCGTAGAGGGTGAAGCATTGATTGACAGTACATTGGTTGACGAGAGTGGGAAAACAGGTCTTGGATGATGAAGTATTGACTGGGCAGTATATTAATTCCGAAAAAAATAGGAAAAATGTCCTTTGGGACGAAGTATGGCATTACATTGGTTCCGGCAATAGTGTGAAAAAATGTCTTGGGGGGTGAAGTATTGACTGGCATTACATTGGTTCTGACAATAATGGAAAAAATATCCAGGGGGTGAAGTATTGACTAGCAGTACATTGTTTCCGATAATAATGAGAAAAAATATCATGTGGGGTGAAGTATTAACTCGAGAAAACAGTGGAAATAGAGTGCTTAATTCACGAATAAGTTTGACCTCATCTGATTATAGAATAGTTTAAATTTTCAAACCGTCAGTTTCCACTAATTGTTTGTTATGCTATGACCATCAACAAGAACCAATTTCAATTTTTAAAGCATATTAGAGTGTTCTTGAGGGTCCAGTTTTTAGATTTACGCCTGCATATAATGTAAACATACAGTAAATGCCCCAAAAATAAGAATAACTAATCGAACTTCATGCAATATAATCTTTTAGTGGTTTTATTTTTAATAACATAGAATTATGTGCTTATTTTTGTTATCTTTAACTTCGAAATAGTGAGGAGAACAATATTCTTTATTTTCTATCTTCTATTTTTTAAAAAAAATTACATCCACTCACATAGCTCGGGCAGGTGTGTTAGCGCAAAATTGGTAATCATTTTAAATTTACATGACGAAATAATAATAATAATAATAATAATAATAATAATAATAATAATAATAATAATAATAATAATAATAATAATATATTACACTTAGATTTACATATATATATATATTAGTATGTTATAAAATTTACATCCAAGCGGGTACCACGGGCGGGTGTACTTAGAAATTTTGTGTTTTTATATTTAATAGTATAATATAAATATTTTCTTACAATAATCGATCAATTTGAGTCAAACTTCCCGTATTTATAGAGAGATAATATATGTACTTCTATAATATTGTTTAATATAGATGTTTGAATATTCAATATACATTACTTTTATTACTTACAGGCCAAAACTGCATATTTCATTTAATTCTTAGATATTGAAATAATAAATAAAATTCTTTAAAATTGTGTTGGGTATGAGAAGAAAGTTCGATTTGAATTTTTTTATTTTTTTTATGTAAAATCAACAATCGTCACAGATAATGTTTGTGCGATGTTATTGAAATTTTTCATTCATTATGCAGACAATAAATTATATCTTGACTGTAAGGTCTAATAATAATCTTAATTACATAGTATTTTTTATATTAACATATAAATATATTACTCCCAATTTTATATCCCGCGGGTGGGCTGACTAGTTTAGTATAAATAAACATAAGAAAAAATAAGTGGATAGCGGTGGGAAATAGTGTCCCGCTAAATATTTCTACACGCAATTTGGGCTTATATTAGATTGGCCCAACAATATACTTACCCGTATCTTTTTATTTATCACAATTTGACTTTTACTACTATTTATTGTATCACTATAATTTAAATTTTATAATAGTTATACAAGTTAACTTAAATTTTTATCATAGTTATATAATTTGGGCTTAGGATTTTATTCTCTCTTGTTCTTACTATATACTGTTCTACTTGTATAGCATTTTCCCAAAATTGTGTGTACTCATTAATGAGAAAATTTTTGTTTGAGGTGGGAATGATTCGGTTAACCTGAATTTTTTCATATTTATATTTGTATTTGAACCAGACAAAAACTTCATTTAAGTATTTGTATTTGTAACCTGAGTCATCGGTTAATCGAAATTTCGGTTTCGATTCGATTCAGCGATACGCGGATCGATTCGAATATTTTGTTGGCACATATGAAAATATATAATTAAGTTTTTATTCCTAACTTTTATAAATTTAATTTTTGAGGTTATTACAGGACAATATATATACATATATAACTATCAAATTCAATAGTTCTTTCTGGTGTCATCAAAATATGTAACTATATTTAACGAATCTTAGTGTTGTGATATATTTCAATAATGAGTCTTTTTAAGGGCACAAAATTCAATATATGCTCATTATGATGACATATTTAGATATATATTTTTGATATAAATTATATACCATATTTATTATATAAGAATATATAATTTTTTAACATACAATAAATTTACTAGTAATTAACCCGTCAAGACTCGACAGGCATAATTATATATTTTATATAATATATACTTATATTGTATAAAATAATCATAAATTATATTTGAGTAATAAAAAATGTGTAATGATTTTATATCTATTCGAAAGATGATGTATATAATAATGTAATTTAATTATTTTTAAAACTAACTAAGAAATCATATTATACCGTCTTCTTTAGCTTCTTTGGCTTAACAGATCAGTAAAAATAATTACTAAAATAATATTTTATTTAATTTAAAATTTAAATTAAAATAAAACAAAATTTATATATATCAAAAATTTAAATTAAGCATAATATGAAAAATTCCCTCACAATTTGCTGAAAATTTCATTCCTGATATTGCACGGGCTAGTACAGTACTAAAAAATGTTTGAATTTGAAAGTGCAGATTATATTTATATATGTACTCTTAAAAATTATCGATATAAGATCACCCGTAGAGTTTATAAGAATATCATCCGGAAATGTCACATTTAATTGTATATCTTCAAAATCAATATAGGACTTACCGTCACCTAAATTAAGTATTCATTTTGCAAATTTTCTGCCATATATAAATTTTATTGTAAACAACATTTCTTGTGGTATCTTGAGTTAATCATTCTTAATTGTATATTAATACTTTGAGCCACATCTTGCTAGTGACGCGAAATATTGCAACTTAACTTTTATGGCAAAAACTGGTTTTGGAAGATAAAGTTCAATATTCTTTAAAGATTGACATTGACTTTTGTTTATAATCATAGCAAAACAAACTACAAGTTGAATTTTTCTCATCTGAAATCGAATCAGGAATTTGGTTAAACTTTTCTACCAATCAATAATTTTTTACTTTCATGCTTTCTCGAAAATTAGTTTAACCTCAATAATATGGTTCCGCATCTTGGTTACTATCAACAGAAAACTATCAACCTACTTGCATTGCATACTTTATTTGATGGATCTATATTCCTAATAAGCATGATTATGCAACTCTAATTCAACTATATTTCATGATTCGGTAATCCAAAACAATTGATTGTGTTTAGATATTATAGTGAAAATAATTCATTGGCATTATCTATGCTTTCATCCTCTTGACAAATATTATTATAACTGATATATACATTTTCATTTACAGACATACGTTCCATGATTTAATCATTGATCGTATCAACAATCTCTCATTGGTAGGGAATAGTATAGCAATATATTTAAAAATATCTGGATTTGAAGTGGTGCATTTTATATGTGTATAAATACTCTATAAAATTGCCGCTATATGATCTCCCGTTGTAACACCCCGGTTTTTGGTAACCCAGGTCGGGATGTCACCGCCACATCTCCCTAGTAAGACACGGTTTCTCCGAGCTTACTAAAGAGATGCAAGGCTAGGTATTGCAGTGTTTAAAATATTTAAAGCATTCAAAATAGCCCATACAATATAAATCGAAAATAATAATAGCATAGCGCAGCGGAAATATTTAGTTTAGTACAGTATCGCAGCGGAAAATATAAAATAGGGCCGACATGGCCAAAACACGGATTAAACAGGCCCGTTCATAATATAGTCTAAGTACGAAATTTAAAAGCAAAATAAAAGTTCCCAAAATCCCATGCATGATTCGTGCTCACACATGCTCATTCCACATATTCTGTAAAGGAAGGAATAAAAAAACGGTTTTGATCAGCAAAATTGCTGAGTAAGTTAACACATGCATGATCGTAGGGTTTAAAAGCCATACTTTAATAATTTAACAAAAACATGATAATAACATAATATTTGATTTCATATAATCCATATCATATAGCACAATCTATCTCAGGCTCTATTTAATAACACATGTCACATGGTTCAAGATAATAACCATAATTTAAATAAAGCATTAATAATTTAATTGGACAACAATATCATTTAATCTAGTTTAGTTTAATTTAGAATCCCCATTACATTCCCGATTTGGTATCTCAAGTTTCACGATAAAGATCGCGATGTCAACAAGTTTAGCCGGTAGCCCGGCGGCCGCAGCCGTATCAGCCATACCCAGTACCACTCCGGAGCCTCGGGAAACCCATACGGATATTCACGAGAGTGTAGGCTCTAAGTTTCGCCGTTTTGGCAATATCACATTTCAAGTATAGCGCGCGGGGTCACCATCGTCCATTACGGCACGAAGTGAATCGTTAGGGGGCACCCTGCAGAGCACTCACCCCTAATTTTAATTTATCAAGTTTGTAAGGGGATTTAGTTTTAAAACTGACTTCCAATGTATTAATTTAGAGATAATATCTCAATTCGTTCCAACCCTAAAGGTTAATTCCATGTTTCAACAAGATTTCAAAATTTCGTTTCGGTAAATCACAGTTTACTCCAAAATTCGTCTAAAATCAGATTTAATTCCAAAAATTCCAAAATTTCATATCTGACTCGGAAACATCAAGATCTACAACTTTCATGTTTTAACTTTTTCAATCCGAGATACCTAAGTAGGTCAAAAACGCTAATTTTTGCATAACAAGAAATCTGTCCGAGTTTACAGGTCACAGTTTAAAGATTTCAAGTTCTAACATATCAATTCAACTCCAAATTTAATGAAATTTGACAGGGATCATCTTAAGACATTTATCTACAACTTTCATGTTCGGCCAAAGATCTAAAACAGCCTAGATCCTATATCAAAAACGAGATCAAGATCATTCCTAAGTTCTGTCCAAGATTTCAAGATCTAAATCAAACAGTTCGGTTTCAACGGGTTTTCACCTATCAAATCAACTCCAAAAATTCTCAAATTTTTACAGTAGCTAGGTCTAAGTCTTAGGAACGTTTTTCGTGTTTTAAGTTTTTCCGTTTGAGTTCGTTTTAAAGGCCGGAAAAATTCAACAATCCTGTTGCGCCGGTAGGAAACGAAAGTAGACAGATTTATGCTTCTTGTCAAATCTTTTAGGTTTCGAATGTTTTAAAATCTCCCAAAACCATGTAAGGTTAACTTACAGTGTCTATGAACGTCGGGAATGTCCAATTCGGAGGCGTGGCTTCCAGATCACCGTTTCTCCTCTCCGTTCGTCGGGTTCTACGATCTAGATTCGATACGGGGGTGTAGAAAGAAAAAGGAGATGATTAGGATTCGTTTTCGAATCGTTTATTGAACAGAGATTGGACCGAGACTTACCACGACTATGGAGATCTGTTGAGAACTCGTCCAACAGCGTTCGTCTTGGTTTCGTGCCTCCGACGACTCCGGATTAGGGTTTCGAGCGTATAGAATGCTTTAGGGTTTCGTAAACTTGTTCGGGGCTCCCAAGGGGCTTATTTATAGAATTCTAAGTCCCTAGGGCGTCCACGGCCGACCTAGAACTCTGGAGTCGAGAGGTGTTCAACCGAAAGTCGAAAAATCCGCGTTCGGGTGAGAGATTCACGCAACAAACGAATCTGTGGGTTGGCGCGGTCGTGGCGCGCTAAACCCCTTCCACCGCGCGGCCACCGCGCCGTCTACGCCTGGACTTCGGTCCGGGCGGGTCGTGCGATCCGTCGTGCTTTTCCGCCTCTCTTTCGGGTTTCTATCCCTCTATGCTCCCGAATTCCGATTCCCGGGGTATATTCGAGTTCATACTTTCTCTCTAATTTTTATTCTTAGTCTAGTTGGATGTTTTGGACTCGAATACTCGAGTTCATTAGTGTCGGGTTTTGGTGTACCATTTATCCATACTTTTGTTGAATTAAATTCCTTTAATTCCTTTTTAAGTAAAAATCTCATTTCTCATTTCCTTATATTTATTTATTCTTTTATTTGCTGGATTGGTTTATTTATTTATAATATTTATTTTATTTATTATTTATTTATTTAATTATTGTTTTATTTTATGTTGGAAAATTCTCGGGTATTACACCCGTATAGTTTATAAAATTATCATCTGGAAATATCACATGAATTGTACATCGCCAAGATCAATACCAGATTTACAAATTACCATCACCTACATGAAGAATTCATTGTGCAAATTTTTGCCATATATAATTTTTTATTATAAACAACATTTCTTGTAGTATCTTGGGTTAATCCATCTTAATTAAATATTAATACTTCGATTCTCCTCTTTCCATTGACACGAGATATTGCAGCATATCACTGACATAGGCAAAAAAATGATTTTTGAAGATAGAGTCCAACCTTCTTTAAAAAATTACGTCGACTTTTTATAGTCATAGTAAACAAAATGCGAGTGTGACTTTTTTCCTCTGAAATCGAATGAGGAATTTGGTTAATTCAGACGGGCTCGTAATCATTCTACCAATCAAGAATTTTCATTCCAAATCTTGAGCTTTGTTTCAATGAGAGGAGAGGTTGAATAATTTTCTTGGATAAGTTTTTTGTATGTAGAATTCTTGTCACAATCTAGTGGAATACCAATCTAAAATGTGCAGTCCTACCTCTCGGAAGGAGTATGATGTTATTCCACTGGATGCTACATGTAACACAATATCATTTCTCCCACGAAGGGCTAAACATAATATTTTCTAGATAAATTATCAATAAATATCTTCTTAGTTCCACCACGTAAAGAAAACAGAATCAACCCTCATCACTATCAACTATATACAGTATATTATTTTGTTATAAACATTCCTCTACTCATTAATCAACAAAAGTAATAGCTTAGCACATGATACGCCTTCATTTCTTTCTTATTATAATATTTCTCTTCTAATATCAATAGATTATCTGTTTCAGACGTAAAAACTTCATTCAGTACCGCCATTCCAAAGAAAGTTTTCCAATTTATAGAATTTGCAGCAATTAGCCTTTCAATTTCTAACAAAGCTAGATTTATATTTGTTCTACCGTCAAATGCAAATCTGTTAAAATATAGATTAATAAAGTATTTCTTAAAAATAGATTAAAGAAAATAAAATTTCTTTCTTTAGTTACTGATGGACTATTGCACCCCAATAACTACACCCAATTCTGTTATTTATAATAGGCTTTACGAAAATAACTAATTTACTTTAAATCAATTATCCATAGAATATGAAATTTCACAATTCTCTTAATAATTATAATTTTTTTGTATTATTTAAATATAATAAAACATATAAGATCTATTCTATTTATATATATTTATATACAATTAGAATGATATAATTATAAAAAATATTTTTTAACGATTAGCAACTATATAATTGTATATTTTTTTTTTGAGAGTAATGAAACTTTATTTCATAGCCAAAACTTGGCAACTCCACAACAGCAAAGTCAAACATTACAACAGATACTGCATCACAACATATTGCAACAAGCCCACAAGAACATACAAAATAAAAGTTCAAAAAGGTGCAAAACCGATAAGGTCGGACAGAGACATCGACAGTTGGTCATCCAAATCAGTACCATTCAACCAAACCTACCAACACCTTGGAGATAACAGCAGACCTATGAACATCAGATGGAGCAAACCGTCCGACACTACAATCTTCAATAGCAGCAACAGTAACATAGGAAACCAATATATATTCTTGTTCAAACACTTCCACTCCCTAGTATACGACGAAGCTTTCAAGTGACAATCTGTTTGGCTCGGGTGTAGCCAAGGACCTTTTTCTCCTCATGGGAGGCTACCGGAAAAGGATCAAACCGATTACGGGTTCGGATTAACAATAATGCGCCGACAATTGACTGAATCTTCTTTGAATTGATCAAAAATAACAAGATACAACGGAGAATCTGTCTGTTGTTAAGAAACAACGGCGGAATTCACCAAAAACAGGGAACCAAACTACCAGCTGCTAAGGAGCACCGGTGGATTTGGAAACGGTAACCGCTACAAACTAGGCTAGATTCTAAGGAAAGCTGTAAAGGAAAGCTGTAAAGAAAGCAGTAAAGATAACAAGGAATTAAATTTGATAAAAGGAATTTGGGGGTTGGATTGATCTCTCTGATTTTGTGTGTGTCGACCCCTATTTATAGCCGGAGCTGGAGTAACCGCTCTCCGGCTAACTCCTCTGAGCCGAATTCTTTCTCTCTTCAATTCGGTCGTTTTGGTTTCGGCTGTTCCTTCCTATTTCGGCCGAAATCTCTATCAGCCTCGGTTCCCTCCCTTCGGTTTACTATGTACTTTCGGCCTTACTAATCTTGAGCCCATCTTCTTTTTGGACTTCCTCTTTCTTCCGGCCCATGTCTTATGGCCCAATAGCTCTTTCGCGGCCCATTATTCCATATGGCCCCAACAGATGCCCTCCTTACTTGGGCGAATTTCTTTCATGCGAAGGAGCCCAAGTAACTCCTCTCTCTCTCTTCCTCTTCGTGCGCTAACTCCTCCTTAATATCCGGCCACGTCCTTCTGTGCCTTTTCATTTGCCTTTACTTTTGTTTTTATAGCCATTTTCCCCTTTTCTGTTTCCTCATTCTCCCTTTGTCTTCTTGCTTCTTTTCCCATCGATGGCGCAACCGACTCTTTCCCCTTCCTCTCAAAAGATCAAAGATGCTGAAGATTCCCTAGTTGAGACTTCTTCGCTTCGTCTCATTGATGACGGCCTCGTTACTCTTGGGCCTCTTGCGACTTCAACTGAGGCCACGATTTCTGCTTCTGTTCTTTTTGGGGAGTCGAAGACGATCCCCTTGTTTTCGGACTATTTCTCTGTCAAGCTTTTAGGCCCTCTCAATACTTGGCCGCTGGTGACTCAGGAACATGTTGCTTGGTACGAAAGGGCCCTTCCTCATTGTGGATTAGGTTGGGTTAACTCTGGCATTGTTCACCTGATTAAGCTGAGCACTCAGCCCTTTCCTACTACTTACAATTACATTCAGGCCCTTCTTTGCTTCTGGAACTCATCCATTAATTGCTTCTGTTTCCCATGGGGTATGATGACTCCAACTATTGAGGATGTTAAGCTTCTTCTGGACCTACCCTCTCTTGGAAAGCCCGTCTTAGGTGTTACTGATTCCGACAAGCCTAATACGAAGAACACCGGCTATGCTTCCGGGCTCACCTTTTCTTCATGGATTAATAAGTATCGTGGGGATAAGCCCGAATTTTCTGAGGACGAATCTGTGGCTTTTATGATGCACTTCCTCAGCCGATTCTTCTGGTGCGCTCCTGCCAAGAATGTTGTTCTTGAGACCTACCCTCTGGCCAAGGCCCTTATGAAAAAGACTCATTTGCCTCTTGCCGACTATTTCTTGGCGCATCTGTATTCTGGCATGTCTTCCTTGGTTCATGGATGGGCTGATGGCCACTCTAGCCGATCTCATGGCCCTCTTTGGTTCCTTCACCTCTGGCTGGTATGGCATTTCAGGGATATGTCCCGTTTTGAACCTCAACCTTTCGAAACTACCCATCCTTCTGCTAACAATCTTCTCGGGGTTCGGTTTCCTGAAATGCGCACTGAACAATGGATTTACTACTTCATGAACCGATCCCCACTTGGTCCTTCTTCCTGCCATCTCTACTCTGGTACTCCGGATAGTTGGGTTTCGGCTATCAACACTCCCCCTTTCGGTAGACCCCTTCCGAAGGCGTTTGCTCAAGTCTGGAATGCTTGTATCATTCCTCGTCACATTTTCAACTGCTCGTTGTTTGTTCCCCCTGACCATTCTATCCTTTCTGAGGTTTACAATCCTCACTTAGTCAGCCGTCAATTCGGCTTTGTTCAGGATGTGGTCATTCCTCTCTATGGAGACCCAAATCGATACAGCAAATCCTTCAAAGGATTCGGCTCTGAGAACAGCCGAAATCTCTGTCGTACTTGGGCTCTCCGGATTTGCAACTTTGAAGTTCGTTCTTTTGACGTCCGCCCTGGTCTTTCAACCGAGCGTTTCGATACCTGGTGGGAAAAAGCTCTTTCTTATGCTAATTTTGGCACTAACTTGCAGAGCCTCCTTGTTTCTCGCGGCTTTCCAGGTATTATGATGTTTTCGGTTGTTGGTTCAGCCCCTGATTACTCCTGCTCTTCTCAAGAGGATGACCCTCTACTTCCTTTACTTAGTAAGTCTTTCGGCTTTCTTTTTATTGTGTATCGTATATCTTTCTCAGATTTTTCCTTCTTTTTTCTCGCTTTGCAGGGGCTGCTTTGGATGATGTCTCGTCTCTTCCCTCTCATCCGCGTATTTCGTCTGCTCCCGCTACTTCCGGAAAATGAAAACGTGCTACTTCTGGTTCAGGGAAGTCGAAAAAAGAACCTGCAACTAAGACGCTGCGACGTTCGGCTCGTTCGCCTCTTCCGGGTTCGGCCTCGTCTGCTGATCAGGTCTCTTGCCGCTCTTTTCTTTTATTATTTTTTTTTTCTCCTTACTCACCATCTTCCCTTTAACATTTATTTCCCTTTTTTTTTCTAGGCTCCTCGAGTTACGTTTCTTCCGCCCTTCCGAATCACCTAATCCCTCATCTACGGCCCTTGATCCTATTGATGTGGACCCGGCTATTACTTCAAGTACCACTCCCGTTTCTTCGGCCGATATGGGGCTGGGATTGACTTCTCGAACACCTGAGGGTAGCACCTGAGGGTGGCAACACTGGTTCGGCTGTTCCCATTTCGACTACTTCTCTAGCCGTAGCCCTTCCCTCTTCTTCTATTGCCTCTATTCCTGACCCCTCCCCTGTTCACACTCGCTGGGAGAATTAGCCGTTGGCAATGTCAATCATCCTTCGCCTTTCCCGGATAAGGATGTTCTGGATAATTTCTTTTCCCTTTCATTTGTTTCTTCTTCATCGGAATTTCCTCGTTCTTTTAAAGCCTGCTTGGATAAGCTTGAACGCTTGATTTCTGAACAATCCGACGCCTTCTCCGTCCAAACCAGGCCTATCCTTTTGCTTATCTCTTATATCAGGCAGACTTTTCCTCAAGATCTTCTGGTCTCCGGTTTGTCAAACATCGTTGATGCAATGTTCACCTGTCTTTTATGAATAGACATGGAGCTTCCTAGCCTCTTGGCCTTTCGCAGAACACTCGAAGATGAGCATGCTTCTCTTACCCTTCACAGGGCGGAATTTGACAAGCATGCTTCTGACTATCATTCTTATATGAGTCAATTGTCGGCCAATGATGGCCTCAGATCCAATTATTTGAATCGTCTTTCCGCCATTGACTCCGAAATCAGCCGTCTTCAACATGAGGCACAAGGCGTGAAGGATGCCTTAGCCGAAGTTGACCAAGAATCGGCTCACTTGCAAGGACTTATAAAGCAGCTCCACAAATCTGCTCAGGCTCCGAGGGATAAACTTGCTAGTCTCAAAGAGAAAACAGACTACCTTGCTTTGAGATTGTCCTTCAGTGACAATGTCCTTAGTGTTTTTCGTGGCTTGTGGTCAGACACTCAGAAGGCACTTAATCAGATTCGCTCTGTTGCGGTTCAACTTCCTTCGGTGCCAAATACTTCAATGGTTTCTGATAACCTTTTCGTCAATCCTCCTTCAGGGGATAATCCGAAGAATTCTGGTAATATTTAATTTGTTCTTTTGGTCCTGACGATATACGATGATTATGTCTTCCTTTTCTTTTAATTTCTCTTCTTAGATGCTCCGTGTGATCCTTTCGAAGACACTACCGACAAGCTTTTCTCGTCCCAACCCGATGATCCTCTGGTTTCGGCCGAAGCTGAAGCTCGATCGTATCAGGAGTTTCAATCAGTATTGGATCCAAATTCTGCTCGTAATTCGGCCGCTCCTCTTACCAGTGATTTCGGTGAAGACATTGCTTATGATTTGAGTGGAGATTGAACTTTGTTGTTGTTGTTTTTTGGATGTAATAATATCCCCCTTACTGTACTCTTGGCTTTTATTTCGGCCGATCCACTCTGTATACTTAATCGGCCCATTATAAAATATTTGTCTTTTTGCAGACTTATTTCGCCTGTTTCTTCCGTGTTCCCAAGGATATTTTCTGATACAATATTATCTTCTGCAGCTTTATTGGGATTCTTGAAACGTCTCTTCCGTAATCAATGCTTTTCTCTTTACGTTTCCTTTTTTTCTATAACTGACATCTCTCCATTTTTCTCTATAAATACCAACTCCTCTCCACTTCTTGTTCCATAATCTCGCAAACACCGATCATGAACATCTTGATGCTTTTAATTCCTTCTCCTCCCTGGCCCCCTTGGCCCGTTGGCTCTTTGGTTGATCCTTTACTTATAAGCCGAAAGCCCTCCTTATATGCAACGCGAGTTCAACTAATCCTTTTACCATTATCTTCATATAAATTGGGAACTTTCCACACTTTCCTCAACATGTATTCCAACGGTCATACTCGAGCTCTGCTCTATTCCCTCTTATTGTTGTGACCCGTCGTAATCTTACTAATATCGGTCCCAAAGTCTTGGGCGGTCGAATAATAATTGCGCCTTTCTATGGGACCGAATTATCTTCTAAGCTCCGAAGGCCATACCCCTCGAACCTCATCCCTATCTTCAATGCTAAGAAGGGGGTATCCTTGCTGGAGCAGATTAAAATTTTCTTCTTCCTGGTCTGGGAGTTGGCTTTCTTGGCACAACCATCTCTTCTCTCGCCGGCTAGAAGAATTTGGGCTTGGGAATGAATGTTGGCCATCTACCACTTCAGATCCCACTTGCCTCCGCTTCTTTCTAGCCGTTTTAGCCTAGGACGTTTCCCTTGTATATTGTAATTTTGGGCTATCGACGCCGCTTTCGGCCGAAGTAGCACCCTTTTTGTACTTATTCGTTCATGCAATAAAATCTTTACTTTTTCGCATCACTTAATGTTTAATCCCATACTGATGGATAATATTTCTTCATGTATCTTGCATTAACTGGATTTGACATCTGCTCACCATTTTCGTCCACCAGAACGTACGCTCCATTCGGTAATCTCGTATGAACAATAAATGGTCCCTCCCAATTGGGACTCCACTTACCTAATCGGCCATCCTTCTGCTTAGGTGGCCATATAACTTTCCAAACTAAGTCTCCAACTTCAAACCGCTTAAGACGAATTCGCTTATTGTACCAATCGGCCACAATATCTTTATTTTTCTGCAAATTCTCAAAGGCTTGCACCCGATTGGAATTTATCTCCAATAACTCATCTTTCATCGCACAATCATACTGTTCGGCCGACATTGAATCCGCCTGGCTTGTTCTCAAAGTCGGCACTGTTATTTCGGCTGGCAATACTGCATCCATTCCATAAGTCAGCCGAAATGGTGTAAACCCAGTAGCTGAAGTTTTAGCATTCCGATAAGCCCACAATGCTTCAGATAACTTTTCGTGCCATTTTCTTGGTTGATCTTCAATCATTTTCTTTATAATTCCTATTAGCTGTTTGTTTGTGGCCTCTGCTTGTCCATTTCCTTGCGGGTAATATGGTGACGAATGCACAATTTTTATCCCGTATTCGTCTGCAAAGGCCTTGACCTTTTCTCCCACAAATACAGTTCCTCTATCTGTTAGAATCGTCTGTGGGATCCCGAATCTATAAATCAACTGTCTCTTGATAAACTCAATCACCTCCTCTTGTGAAATACTGACATACGCCTGAGCTTCGGCCCATTTCGTGAAATAATCTGTTGCCACTAGCACGAACTCATGTCTTTTCGATGAAGAGGGATGAACTTTTCCTATGATGTCCATGGCCCATCCTCTGAATGGCCATGGTTTGATCATTATGTGTAATTCTTCGGCCGGTAACTTCTGAATCGGCCCATGTTTTTGACATTCGCTGCATCCTCTTGCATATTTTTCACAATCAGGACCCATATTCGGCCAATAATATCCCAGCCGAATAATACTCCACTTCATCGATTTTCCTACCCGATGTGCACCACATATTCCTTCATGAACCTCTCCCATTACCCTTCTAGCGTCTTCTTCTCCGACACATCTGAGCAATATTCCATCAATAGCACGCTTGAATAATAATCCTCCTATTATGACGTAGTCCATCGCTTTCCGTTTTTCGGCTGGATTAGCCTCCGAAGGATCTTCTAATGTTTGTGCTATCTTTTTTATCCATTCGGCCTTCTCTGTTTCGGCCAAACGTACTTCTACATTTCCTGCTATCGGCATCAACCGATATTTAGCTGCATGTTGAGCCAATTCATTGGCTACTTCGTTCTTTTCTCTCGGGATATATTCAATGTACACCTCATCAAATTCTTCTAACAAAGTAACCGCTTCTTCATACAATCTAATCAACTGAGAACTCTTAACCGAAGAATCGCCTAGTAATTGCTGAACAACTACTTGCGAGTCTCCTTTGACAATGATTGCTCTGACTCCTTCTTCTATCAATCGTTGTAATCCCGAAATTAACGCTTTATATTCAGCTTGGTTATTCGTATATGACTCTGGCAGTTGCACGAAATATTTGTATATCTTGCCCTCCGGTGTTTGTAGGGTAAACCCTGCTCCAACTCCTGAAGCGGCTTTAGAACCATCAAATGTCATTACCCATGGTTGCAAGTATACAATTCCTATCTCACCAATTTCTTTCGGCCGATCCTGATAATCGATGTCATCGGTCATAGGGTGTATCACATGATCAGCCAGAAAATCGGCTACAATCTGTCCTTTCATAGCCCTCAAAGGTTGATATCTCAAATCGTATGCATTTAACTTCATGGCCCATTTGGCCATTCTTCGGCTACTGACCGGATCATTCATCATAATCTTAACTATGTCAACCGAAGCTACCACTATCACTTGCCTTGGCTGAATATAATATTCTAATTTCTGGCATGCATGATAAAGACTTAAACATAGTTTATGAATCGGCGAGTACCTTACTTCGGCGTCCCTTAGGATTCGGCTAAGATAGTAAATCGCCCGATCCCTTCCTTCATCGTCTTCTTGCGCCAGTAATGCTCCAATAGATTCTTCGGCCGCTGCTATATACAACTTCAATGGCCGTCCTAAAATTGGAGGAACCAACACAGGTGGATTCATCAAATCCTGCTTCAATTGTTCGAAGGCTTTTTGTTGGTCGACTCCCCATTTGAACTCCTCTTCCTTCTTCAACCTCAATAAATCGGTTAGTGGTTTCGACTTTCCAGCCGCATTTGCTAAGAATCGTCTCAGGAAACCGATCTTTCCAAGAAACTTCTGTAGACTCTTCTTATCATGTGGAGGTTTGGCTTCTTGGATAGCCCTGGTTTTGTTCGCATCAACTTCTATTCCTTTGTTATGTACCAGGAACCCGAGAAAATTTCCTGCCTGTACTCCGAAAGCACACTTGGCTGGATTCATCTTGACTCCATGCAGCCTCATCCTTATGAACACCTTCCGCAAATCGTTCAAGTGGCTTTCGATATCTTTGGATCTGACCATGACGTCGTCGATATAGACTTCAACACAATCCCCTATGAGGTCATGGAAAACATAGTTCATGGCTCTCTGGTATGTAGCTCCTGCATTCTTCAGTCCGAACGGCATCACCACCCATTCATATATCCCTATGGCACCAGGGCACCGAAATGCAGTCTTGTGAATGTCTTCTTCGGCCATAAAAATTTGGTTGTATCCTGAATATCCATCCATGAAAGATAGCAATCCCTGTTTTGCGGCCGAATCAATCAACAAGTCAACAATAGGCATCATATACTCATCTTTTGGAGTGGCTATATTAAGATTCCTGAAATCAATACAAACTCTCAATTTTCCATTCTTCTTTATTATAGGAACAATATTTGATAGCCATTCTACATATTTAGCTGGCCTAACAAACCCGGCCGCTAACAATTTCTCTATTTCTTCTTTTATTTTTGGGACTAATTCGGGCGCTGCCCTCCTGGCCGGCTGTTTATGTGGCCTGAACCCTTCTTTAATAGGCAGTCTGTGCTCTACAATTGACCGCTCCAATCCTGGCATCTCTGTATAGTCCCATGCGAAACAACCCTTGAATTCGACTAGAACCTCCTTGAATCGGCTTGTCATCTGCTGATCAAGATTTGCACTCAACGGGATCTCCCTCGGGTGTTCGTCTGTACCAACATTGACCATTTTCAAGGGGTCTTGAGCTTTGAAATCCGGCGTTCGCTTTGGAATTGCGTCTATTAAATCGCTCCATCCTGCTTTGTCGTCTGAAACTCCGAGTTCGGCCGATTCGAACTCGATCGCTTGATTCGGTTGCGCCTCCATCATTTACTTTCTTCTTCGACTGGCCGTTCATCGGCCTGATATCTGATTTCAAACCCCAAATCTGTCCAATCACACTCGATCACCTGCGGGTATCGATCCCCTACCACTGCTAGGAATGGTTGTATGGGTTCTTCATATAACACCGCATCAATTCGTCCGGCTGAGCTGACTGGAAATGGAGGTTGATCCCCATCTACTTCTTCTACTGTGCCATCCTTTTTCCAGAACCATACTTTCTGGTGAAGCGTTGATGGCAAACATCGGGATGTATGAATCCAGCATCGGCCTAGTAGGGCCGCATACGGGACTTCTGCATCTACCACGAAGAACATGGTCGGAATTGATATTGTTCCGACCGTTACATCCACCAATATACATCCTTCAGCCGCAGTTTGAGCTCCCACAAAACTCATTACCTTCATTCTCGTAGGGAGTAAATCTTCCTTCGAACGGCCTATCTTCGTCAGTGTGGATAGCGGCATGATATTAACAGTGGCTCCACCGTCGATAAACATTCTTCTAAGTGGTCTCCCATTGACCCAACCTTTAACGTATAAAGGCCTCACATGCTGGGACATTTTCGCAGTTGGAGGCAAAATCGTACCTGGTTGAGCTTCTGGAACAAATGCTTTATATCCTTCCTCAAACGATTTCTCTATTTCGGCTTCCGGCCGAAATACCTCAAGTTTATCGAAACAAAAATCCACTATGGGTTCTTCATCGCCATAGTATTCTCCATCCTTCTGACAGAAAACCATAGCTGGTTCGGAATCCGACCAGTACTCCTCTTTCTCTTCGGTGGTTACCGTCACCATATTCGCGCTAGATCCGAAGTCGAACTTAAATTGCCCAACAGGGGGTGTATCACTATTCGGAATGATAGTTGTCTTTGGTTTCCATTCCCTGGTTCGGACTGGTCTAGGCTTCCATTCTTCTTTCGATTTCGGCTGCTCACTTTCAATTTTCGGTTGTATTACTTTTGGCCGAAATTCAGTTTTGTTCTTTAGCCGATCCTGTCCTTCTTTCGGCTTCCTCTCTTCTTTCGATTCGGACTTCAAACGAGCCGAAAATACCCTATTGAGTATTCTTCCTCCCGAGAACGAACAGTCATCAGGGAAGTCCTCTTCCATATGCATCATATCATACTCCTCCTGCTCAGAAACAGCAGTTGCTTTAAGCCGTTGCATTCTTCGTTTGAAAGTACGATATGATCCTTTTCCTTTTGGGACTTTTCTCTCCTCTGCCCTCCAAGCTGAATGGTCATACCGGCGTTGATCGAAATGCCTTCTTTCTGGAGAGTTTTGGACCCATCGGCCTACCTGAGTATTTGCTGGTGGCCTTCTAAGCTTTTTCATTTCGGGACTAACAGCTTCTTCAGGGACTGTGATCTGTATCACAGTCTTTCCATTCTGTTTATCGGCTGTTAACTTCATCTCTGAGTCCCATCCGTTGGTTATGATTTTCAACGTTGGTCTCTCACTCTTATCTCCGATCTCGATCTCCTGATGTCTCTCCGATTGCTTGATCCACTCTTTTACCTCATAATTCCCCAATCGGTCAAAAACATCTGTAACTTTCTCTTTTCCCTTCGGAGATCCTAGTCTTTTCCATACTCCTGACTTCTGAGCCGATGGCCGATCCCCAAGCCGATCGTGCACAGAACTCTTGCTAGATGATGTTTGATCCCCCAATCGGTCATGCACCGATTTATTCTGGTTGGGCTGCACCATCACCATGTTGGCAACTGGGAACGGATTCTTATCAATTGCCATAAGCCTATCTGGGAACTTCAGCTTCCCATCATCGACATGCTTCTGAATCAGCTTCCTAAAATGCCCACAAATCGCCGTGGAATGAGTAGCTGATCCATGGAATCTGCACCATCCGGCCTCCAACTGATCCTTGGTAGGCTGTGGATGGTTTCCTTTAAACTCTAGCAATCCGTTCTTCTGGCAATAATCAAATATTTCATCCATTTGTGACAAGTCGAAAGAGTAAAACCTTTGAGATTCATCTCCTCCTTCTTTCTCCTTGCCTCTGGCTGGCCGAAGTGCTAGACAAGTCATAGGCTTTTTTATGATTAACTCTGCCCTTGCGACTTCAGGTAATGCAGGAACGTCATCCGTATTGTACTCTTCCTGAATTTCACATCTATCCAGAGATTCAGCAAATGAGGCAGCTGACTGGATAGGTTGTGACCTTCCACTTTGACTCTGGCTTGATTTGAAAGCCGCCTGTTCCGCCAAATATGTCTCCATCCTTATAGCTTCAGCCGTTAATTCGGCTACTGTCCTTGGTCTTGTTACCATCAATCTGTCCTTAATGGCAAACTTCAAATTCTGCTTTAAGATTTGAATATATTCATGCTCAGGTAGCATTGTCTTCATCTGAGCCTTTACTGCATAAAATCTTTCAATAAATTCAGTAACCGATTCAGACGCCTTCTGCTTGGTTGACGTCAGATCAACTACCGAGACTTCCGGACTGGTATTATAGAATCGGTCATGGAATAACCGCTCCATTTCGGCCCAAGTATTGACCGATCCCGCTGGCAAATTAATGTACCACTCGAATGCTGGGCCAGTTAATGACAAACTGAACAATATCAGCTTGTGAAAATCATTTTGCGCGATTCTGGTACATTGAGCTGTAAATCGGCCAATATGCTCGATGGTAGAGCGGCCGACTTCTCCAGAAAAAGTGTTAAAATCTGGAACCTTCACCCCCTCTAGGCAGTGGATACTGCTCCTCAATGTAATCTGGATAAGGTTTCCGATACATCGGCCTATTCTCCTGGCCGATGAGATTCCCAAACTGTGTGCGAATAATCTCGGCAATAAGCTCTCTGTCAACCAGTTGTGGTGGATTCTGCTGAAGTGGTGCGTATTGTTGTTGAACCACTGGAGCAGGCGGTTGAACAGCTGGTTGAGGCGGTTGATTCTGTTGGTGATCGTACCTCTGCTGCGGAGGAACAAAAGGCCGAGCTCCGTGCCCTCCTGGCGGCCTAAAGGCCTGCTGTTGAAAATTGTGAGGATTTTGCATCGCAGGTGGTGGATTTTGCGCCACTGGAGCTTGCTGCGCTCCCATCGGATACATACTCCTCGCTATTTCGGCTCTAAACATGGCTGGCATCGCTGCCAGGATATTTCCTTCAATTTGGCGAACCGAATTAGTAACCGCCGCTTCCACGATAAATTGAACCTGATCTCGGAATCGCGGGGTTAAATCATCGTTTGAAAACTCCTGATTATGGAAGTGTGATGGTCCGGGGAAACCTGGGGGGAATTCTCCGGCTTCTGGTGCGCGTTCTTCCTGAATCGGCGGCAAATCAGTCCTCGCCGCCGTGTTTGCTGCTGGAGTTGCTTGTTCGAACGCCATTTTGTGTCCCACTGGGCGTGCCACTGTTTGGCTCGGGTGTAGCCAAGGACCTTTTTCTCCTCAAGGGAGGCTACCGGAAAAGGATCAAACCGATTACGGGTTCGGATTAACAATAATGCGCCCACAATTGACTGAATCTTCTTTGAATTGATCAAAAATAACGAGATACAACGGAGAATCTGCCTGTTGTTAAGAAACAACGGCGGAATTCACCAAAAACAGGGAACCAAACTACCAGCTGCTAAGGAGCAACGGTGGATTTGGAAACGGTAACCGCTACAAACTAGGCTAGATTCTAAGGCAAGCTGTAAAGGAAAGCTGTAAAGAAAGCAGTAAAGATAACAAGGAATTAAATTTGATAAAAGGAATTTGGGGGTTGGATTGATCTCTCTGATTTTGTGTGTGTCGACCCCTATTTATAGCCGGAGCTGGAGTAACCGCTCTCCGGCTAACTCCTCTGAGCCGAATTCTTTCTCTCTTCAATTCGGTCGTTTTGGTTTCGGCTGTTCCTTCCTATTTCGGCCGAAATCTCTATCAGCCTCGGTTCCCTCCCTTCGGTTTACTATGTACTTTCGGCCTTACTAATCTTGAGCCCATCTTCTTTTTGGACTTCCTCTTTCTTCCGGCCCATGTCTTATGGCCCAATAGCTCTTTCGCGGCCCATTATTCAATATGGCCCCAACACAATCATAATGACATTTCAAACACTTGCTAAAATAGTCACACCTCCACTGCTAAATTATTCAAATCCAAGTGCATCGACTCAAAGGAACTAGGAAAAAGTATGATTGGGTGCACGCTGTAGTAATGGAAAAGGGGCAAGGCAAAGGGGAAGAGGAACCACTTGAAATGGACTTACACAATTCAAGCCAAGTGACAACAGGGTGGAACAAAGCACAGAGGATAACAATGCAGTTTGCCAGAGCTAGAAAAGAGAGAACAGAGAAACCAAGCATCTCTCAAAACACTCATCAAACACTATTCTAATTGAGACAACCCCATTCAAAACAAAAATCCGAAACACTATAATACCTTGCTGCTTTCTTTTTCCGCGATTGCTCGCTCTATTTCTTTTTTTTTTTCTTTTTTTTTTCGTTTTTTTTAAAAATATTTTTTCTTACTTCGTCTTCTTTTTTTTTTTATGAATTTTACCTGGGGGCTGTCCATACCCAGTGAGATTCAAACTTTAAGATTCATTTGATGCTTTCATGTGAGGGGTTTCATTTTGACATTCCTGAAATGGCTTAATAGTCCATATCCAGCTAGTTTTTAATTTCAGTGCATCGATAATTATAAGGATCTAGTTCTCCCTATTTGTTTTCATCTATTCCTGTCTCCACCAATTATCTTTGTTCCAACCATCATTCTCCTTCAACCATTATCTTTAGTAAATATATAATTGTATATTACTTTGAAGAGAAGTGACATATTTTTGTGAAAACATGGCCTATATATATATTAATTAATATATATATAAATCTTTTCCGTATATTCATTAATGTATCTTTTAATCATATAAATTCCAAAATTAAAAATTGTGGGAACTCCATATAAATTGGAAATTAAATATCTTTTAAAAACTAAAAATTGGAATTTCATATACACATTAATATATATTTAATATGAATAAATAAATATGTGCAATGTATATTTTGATTACATCATTTACCACACCAAAAAAATATAACCAAAATTGAGACTAAACGTACACAAAAATTATCGACATTACAATATGATTACCATATTGAAATATAGACACAACATAATTCTTAGTTGCCAGTGCAGAACCTCGTCCTAATAATACTATGGTGCAAAAACTGAAAATACCTATTCATATCATAATAATCCTATGGTGTAAAAACTAAAAATCTATAAATAAATAATAAACGCAACAATAAAATCTAAAATAAATAAAATAAATAACATATAATAATAAAATAGAAAATAAAAAATGCAAAATAATAAATTTCAAAATAGATAAAATAAAAATACAAAATTTCAAATTTTATCTTTCAAATCTTTTTTAAAAAGTGAATAAATCTCTAATGAATAAATAAATAAACACAAAAATCTAAAATTAGTAAATTTAAAATTGCAAAATAATATAAAGTGAAGATTGTGGGAATTCCATATAAATTCGAAACTCTATATATTTCAAAAACTGAAAATTTATGAAGAATAAATAAATAAATGCGAAAATCTAAAAATAATTAATTAAACATGCAAAAATCTATAAAAATTTGAAATTTGAAATGGAGACACCACATTAAATTTAGGATAGGTTGTTCACTAATGATTTAATATATATATATATATAGATTCGGTTTGGTTCGATTAATCAGCGGAAAAATATGATATTTGTATTTATATTTGAACCGAATAAATATTGAAATATGATATTTGTATTTGCACCGGGGTCATCGAATAATTGAACAAATATGGTTCGGTTCGATGATTCAACATATTCCTAAGAATGGATGCCTTTTGGTTTTGTTCCCTCGGTTATAAGATTGTTGATATCTGTGTGTGTAATTGGATTTGGGATTGGTACAGGTTGCAGATATGTTGGGGCCACAAAGAATAGTGGGCCGCAAGAAAAAGAATTGGGCCATGAAAAATGGGCCGAAGAAGGATTTCTAAGAAGAGATGGACTTGAGATCTATTGGATCGAGAAATTAAAAGGGAACGATCCAAAACAGAAAAAGAAACCCGAACGGAGGAAGATTTCGGAGGGGAGAGATTTCGGCCGAAAGGGAACTAAATCAGCCGATTGAGGAGAGATGGGAATCGGCTCAGGGGAATCGGCCGGAGAGCGGTTATTTCAGCTCCGGCTATAAATAGGGGATGCAATGCACAGAATCGGAGAGATCAATCCAACCCCCAAATTCCTTTATCAAATTTACTATTTTGTATCTTTACTGCTTTCTTTACAGCTTTCCTTCACAGTTTTCCTAGACTCTAGTTTAGCTTGTAGCGGTTACCTCCAAGTCCACCGTTGTTTCTTAACAACCGGTAGTTTGGTTCTAGTTTTTCCGGTGAATTCGCCGTTGTTTCTTTACAACAGGTAGATTCTCCATTGTATTTTGTTGCCATTCAAGTTCTAAGGAATATTCAGTCAAGTTTGGGCGTAATTTGTCAAGTTTGGGCGCATTATCATTAATCCGGACCTGTAACCGGTTTGATCCTTTTCCGGTAGCCTCCCTTGAGAGAAAAAGGTCCTTTGGCTCATCACCAAGCCAAACAGTGGCACGCCCAGTGGGACCAGAAATGGCATTTGAACAAACAACTCCAGCGGTTAACACGGCGGCGAGGACTGATTTGCCGCCGATTCAGGAAGAACGCACAGCAGAAGCCGGAGAATTCCCCACAGGATTCCCCGGACCGTCAAACTTCCACAGTCAGGAGTTTTCGAATGACGATTTAACCCCGGGGTTCCGAGATCAGGTCCAATTTATGGTTGAAGCGGCGGTTACTAATTCGGTTCGCCAGATAGAAGGCAATATCCTGGCAGCAATACCAGCTATGTTCAGAGCCGAAATAGCGAGGAATATGTATCCGATGGGAACGCAGCAAGCACCAATGGCGCAAAATCCACCACCTGCGACGCAAAATCCTCATAATTTTCAACAGCAGGCCTATCGGCCGCTAGGAGGGCATGGACCAAGGCCTTTCGCCCCTCCGCAGCAAAGGTACGATCAGCAACAGAATCAACCGCCTCAACCAGTCGTTCAACCGCCTGCTCCAGTGGTTCAACCGCAATATTTACCACAGCAGCCGAATCCACCACAACTGGTTGACAGGGAGTTAATTGCTGAGATAATTCGTACTCAGTTTGGAAATATCATCGGCCAGGAGAACAGGCCGATGTACAGGAAACCTTATCCAGACTACATTGAGGAGCAGTATCCACTGCCTAGAGGAGTAAAAGTTCCAGATTTCAATACTTTCTCTGGAGAAGTCGGCCGGTCTACGATCGAACATATTGGCCGATTTACAGCTCAATGCACCAGAATTGCGCAAAACAATTTTCATAAGCTGATATTGTTCAGCTTATCATTAACTGGTCCAGCATTTGAGTGGTATATCAATTTACCAGCGGGATCGGTCAATACATGGGCAGAAATGGAGCGGTTATTCCATGACCGATTCTATAATACCAGTCCTGAAGTTTCGGTGGTTGATCTCACGTCAACCAAGCAGAAGGCGACCGAATCAGTTACTGAGTTCATTAAAAGATTCTATGCAGTGAAGGCTCAGGTGAAGACAATGTTGCCTGAGCATGAATATATTCAAATCCTGAAGCAGAATCTGAAGTTTGCCATCAATGACAGATTGATGGTTACAAGACCAAGGACGGTGGCCGAATTGACGGCCGAAGCCATAAGGATGGAGACTTATTTGGCAGAACAAGCGGCTTTCAAATCAAGCTGAAGTCAAAGTGGAAAATCGCAACCTATCCAGTCAGTCGCTTCATTTGCAGAATCTCTGGATAGGTGCGAAGTTCAGGAAGAGTACAACACGGATGATGTTCCTGCCTTAGCCGAAGTTGCAAGGGCTGAATTAGTCATCAAGAAGCCTATGACTTGTCCAGCACTTCGGCCAGCCAGAGGCAAGGAGAAAGAAGGAGGGGATGAATCTCAGAGATTTTATTCTTTCGACCTATCTCAAATGGACGAAATATTCGATTATTGCCAGAAGAACGGATTGCTGGAATTTAAAGGAAATCACCCACAGCCTACCAAAGATCAATTGGAGGCCGGATGGTGCAGATTCCATGGATCGACTACTCATTCCACGGCGGTCTGTGGACATTTTAGGAAGCTAATTCAGAAGCATGTCGATGATGGGAAGTTTAAGTTCCCGGACAGGCTTATGGCGATCGACAAGAATCCGTTCCCTGTAGCCAACATGGTGATGGTACATCCCGACAAGAATAGGTCTGTACATGACCGATTGGGGGATCAACCATCGTCTAGCAAAATTTCTGTGCACGATCGGCTAGGAGATCGGCCATCGGCTCAAGAGACAGGAGTGTGGAAACGGTTAGGATCTCCGAAGGGGAAGGAGAAGGTTGCGGATGTTTTCGACCGATTGGGGAATTATGAAGAGGATTTTCCAGACAATTGTTCGTTCTCTGAAGGAAGGATCCTCAATAGAGTGTTTTCGGCTCGGTTGAGGTCAGCCGAAGGGAAAGAAGAAAGGAAGCTGAAAGAAGGGCAGGATCGGCTGAAAAACAAAACCGAATTTCGGCCGAAAATAATGCAGCCGAAAACCGAAGATGAACAGCCGAAAGTAAAAGAGGAGTGGAAGCCTAGATCGGTCCGAACTAGGGAATGGAAGCCGAAAACGAATATCGTCCCGAATGGTGATACATTTTCAATCGGGCAGTTCAAGTTCGGCTTTGGGTCTAGTGCGAACATGGTAGGAGTGACCACAACAACTGAGGAGGAGTACTGGTCTGATTCTGAACCAGCCGTGGTCTTCTGCCAGAAAGAGGGATAATATTTCAGCGATGAAGAACCCATTGTGGATTTTTGTTTCGCCAAACTTGAAGCATTTCGGCCTGAGGCCGAAACTGAGAAAGTAGTCGAGGAAGGTTATGAGGCATTTATCCCCGAAGCTCAACCAAGCACGATTTTACCTCCAACTGCAAAGATGTCTCAGCATGTGAGGCCGTTGTATGTGAAGGGTTGGGTTAATGGGAGACCTCTCAGAAGAATGTTTATTGACGGAGGAGCAACCGTCAATATCATGTCATTGTCTACATTGACGAAGATAGGCCGTTCAAAGGAAGACTTACTCCCTACAAGGATGAAAGTATTGAGTTTTGTGGGAGCTCAAACAGCGGCCGAAGGGTGTATTTTAGTGGATGTAACGGTCGGTACGATTTCGATTCCGACCATGTTCTTTGTTGTAGATGCAGAAGTCTCGTATGCGGCCCTTCTAGGCCGATGCTGGATACATACATCTCGATGTTTGCCATCAACACTGCACCAGAAAGTGTGGTTCTGGAAAAAGGATGGCACAGTTGAAGAAGTGGATGGAGACCAACCTCCTTTTCCAGTCAGCTCAGCCGGCCGAATTGATGCGGTATTATACGAAGAGCCCATACAACCATTCCTAGCAGTAGTAGGAGATCGATACCCGCAGGTTGTCGAGTGTGATTGGACAGATTTGGGGTTTGAGGTCAGATATCAGGCCGACGAACGGCCAGTTGATGAAAAAAGTGAATGATGGATGCACAACCGAATCAAGTGATCGAGTTCGAATTGGCCGAACTCGGAGTTTCAGAAGATAAAGCAGGATGGAGCGAACTCATTGATGCTATTCCAAAACGAACACCAGATTTCAAAGCACAAGACCCCTTGAAAATGGTCAATGTTGGTACAGATGAGCACCCGAGGGGGATCCCATTGAGTGCAAATTTAGATCAGCAGATGACAAGCCGATTCAAGGAGGTGTTAATCGAGTTCAATGATTGTTTCGCATGGGACTATACAGAGATGCCAGGATTGGAGCGATCGATTGTGGAGCATAGATTACCAATCAAAGAAGGGTTTAGGCCGCATAAAGAGCCGGCCAAGAGGGCAGCACCCGAAATAGTCCCAAGAAGAAAAGAGGAAATAGAAAAATTGTTAGCGGCCGGATTTGTGAGGCCAGCTAAATATGTAGAGTGATTGTCAAATATTGTTCCTGTAATGAAGAAGAATGGGAAATTGAGAGTTTGTATCGATTTCAGAAATCTTAATATAGCCACTCCTAAAGATGAATATATGATGCCTATTGTTGATTTGTTGATAGATTCGGCCGCAAAACAAGGGATGTTATCATTTATGGATGGATATTCAGGATACAACCAAATCTTTATGGCCGAAGAAGACGTCCATAAAACTGCATTTCGGTGCCCTGGAGCTATAGGAATATATGAATGGGTAGTAATGCCATTCGGGTTGAAGAATGCAGGAGCTACCTATCAAAGGGCCATGAATTATGTCTTTCATGATCTAATAGGAGAATGTGTCGAAGTCTACATCGACGATGTCATGGTCAGATCCAAAGATATGGAAAGCCACTTGGACGATTTACGAAGGGTATTCACAAGGATGAGATTACATGGAGTGAAAATGAATCCGGCCAAGTGCGCTTTTGGAGTGCAAGCAGGGAATTTTCTTGGGTTCTTGGTACACAATAAGGGCATAGAAGTTGATGCAAATAAGACCAGAGCAATCCAAGAAGCCATGCCTCCACATGATAAGAAGAGTCTGCAAAAATTCCTTGGGAAGATCGGTTTCTTGAGACAATTCCTGGCGAATGCGGCCGGGAAGTCGAAACCACTAACCGATTTACTAAGGTTGAAGAAAGAAGAGGAATTCAAATGGGGAGTCGACCAGCAAAGGGCCTTTGTGCTATTGAAGCAAGCTTTGATGAATCCGCCAGTGTTGGTACCTCCAATTTTGGGCCGACCGCTGAAATTGTACATAGCAGCGGCTGAAGAGTCTATTGGTGCGTTGTTGGCTCAAGAAGACGATGAAGGAAGAGATCGGGCGATTTACTATCTAAGTCGAATCCTTAGGGATGTCGAATTAAGGTACCCGCCGATTCATAAATTGTGTTTTAAGTCTGTATCATGCATGCTAAAAGTCGGACTTTTTTGGCCGATCATGCAATGCTCTCAGTGTCCGATGATATCGGAGATCAAGTTCGGCCAAAAGAAATAAATGAAGTAGGGATTGTATATCTACAGCCATGGAAAATGATGTTCGATGGTTTAAAAGCCGCTTCAGGAGTTGGAGCAGGGTTTTCTCTACATACACCGGAGGGCAAGATATACAAGTATTTCGTGCAGTTACCGAATTCCTATACGAATAACCAAGCTGAATACAAAGCATTGATTTCGGGATTACGACGACTAATAGAAGAAGGAGTAAGAGCTATTGTAATCAGAGGAGATTCGGAAATCGTTATTCAGCAGTTATTAGGAGATTTTTCGGTTAAAAGTTCCCAACTGATCAGATTGTACGAAGAAGCAATTGGTTTGTTAGAAGAATTCGACGAGGTTTACATCGAATACATCCCAAGGGAGAAGAACGAATTAGCAAACGAATTGGCTCAACGTGCAGCCAGATATCGGCTAATGCCGATAGCGGGAAATTTGGAAATACATCTGGCCGAAACAGAAAAGGCCGAATGGATAAAGGAGATAGCGCAAACGTTTGAAAACCATCCAAAGCTAATCCAGTCGAAAAGCGGAAGGCGATGGATTACATAGTGATAGGAGGGTTACTCTTCAAGCGGGCCATTGATGGAGTACTACTCAGATGTGTCGGAATGGAAGATGCTAAAAGAGTAATGGGAGAAGTTCACGAAGGAATATGCGGCGCACATCGCGCAGGAAAATCGATGAAATGGAGTATTATTCGGCTGGGGTATTATTGGCCGAATATGGGGATCGATTGTGAGAAATATGTTAAAGGATGCCGCGAATGTCAGAAGCATGGGCCGATTCAAAAGTTACCAGCTGAAGAGCTGCATATAATAATTAAGCCATGGCCATTTCGAGGATGGGCTATGGATATCATTGGAAAGATTCATCCTTCTTCGTCGAAAAGGCATGAGTTTGTGCTAGTGGCAACAGACTGTTTTACAAAATGGGCCGAAGCTCAGGCATATGTCAGCATTGCGCAAGAAGAGGTGATCGAATTTATTAAGAGACAATTGATATACAGGTTTGGAATTCCACAAACGATTCTAACAGATAGAGGAACTGTATTTGTGGGAGAAAAAGTCAAGGCCTTTGCAAAAGAGTATGGGATAAAAATTGTGCACTCGTCGCCATATTATCTACAAGGGAATGGGCAGGCAGAGGCCACGAATAAGCAGTTAATAGGAATTATAAAGAAAATGATCGAAGAGCATGAGAAGCTATCCGAAGCCTTGTGGGCCTATCGAAATGCTAAGACTTCAGCCACTGGATTTACACCATTTCGGCTGACTTATGGTATGGACACAGTACTTCCAGTCGAAATAACAGTGCCGACTTTAAGAACAAGCCAAGCAGATTCAATGTCGGCTGAACAATATGATTGTGCGATGAAAAATGAGCTATTAGAAGTTAATTCCGATTGGGTGCAGGCCTTTGAAAATTTGCAGAAAAATAAAGATATTGTGGCCGATTGGTATAATAAGCGAATTCGTGTGAAGCGATTTGAAGTCGGTGATTTAGTTTGGAAAGTTATATAGCCACCCAAACAGAAGGATGGCCGATTAGGTAAGTGGAGCCCCAATTGGGAGGGGCC
This sequence comes from Hygrophila difformis, assembly GCA_030278955.1. Taxonomy (NCBI): domain Eukaryota; kingdom Viridiplantae; phylum Streptophyta; class Magnoliopsida; order Lamiales; family Acanthaceae; genus Hygrophila; species Hygrophila difformis. The sequence continues at coordinate 25,921,511 of JAOANR010000010.1, forward strand.
ATTTATTGTTCAGACGAAATTACCGAATGAAGCATACATGTTGGTGGACGAAGATGATGAACAGGTGTCAAATCCAGTAAATGCGAGATATATGAAGAAATATTATCCATCAATATGGGACTAAACATCAAATAAGGCGAAAAAAGTGAAGATTTTATTGCATGAGCAAGCATTACAAAAAGGTACTACTTCGGCCGAAAACGGCGTCGATAGTCCGAAATTACAATATACAAGGGAAACGTCCTGGGCTAAAAAGGCTGGGAAGAAACGAAGGCCAGTGGGATCTGAAGTGGGAGATGTCCAACATTCATTCCCAAGCACAAATTCTTCCCGCCGGCGAGAGCAGAGATGGCTGTGCCAATAAAGCCAACTCCCAGGCCAGGAAGAAGAAAATTTTTTATCTGCTCCAGCAAGGACACCCCCTTTGAGCATGGAAGATAGGGATGAAATTCTAGGGGTATGGCCCTCGGAGCTAAAAGGATAGTTCGGTCCCATAAAAAGGCGCGATTATTATTCGACCGCCCAAGACTTTGGGACCGATATTAGCTGGGTTACGACAGGTCACATTAATATTAAGAAATAGAGCAGAGCTTGAATATGACCATCGAAACATATATTAGGAGAAGTGTCAAGAGATCCCCTCCCGCAGAAGGAAGGCGATAGAAGGGTTAGCTGAACTCGCGCCTCATGAAAGGAGGATTTCCGGATCATAAGCAAAGGATCAACTGAAGAGTCAGCGTACCAAGGAAGCCAGGGAGGAGGAGAAATAAAAAGCATCAAGGTACTCATGAAGGACATTGCGAGATCAGGAAATGAGAAGGAAAGAGATGCTGGTATTTATAGAGAAAAATGAAGGGAGTGTCATTTATGGCAAAGAATAGAAACGTAAAGAGAAAAGCATTAATCACGGATGAGACGTTTCAGGAATCCCAATAAAGCTGCAGGAGATATTACTATATCGAGAAAAAAGAAAAGAGGGGGTATCCCTGAGAATACGGAAGGAAACAGACGAAATAATCCACAAAAGACAAACACTTAATAACAGGCCGATCAAGCATACATGAAGGATCGACCAAAGTAAGAGTCAGAAGTAAATCAAGGGGGCTATAATTACATTCGGGAAATAACAACAACAAATATCAATCTCCACTCAAATCATAAGCAATGTCTTCGTCGAAACCACTGGGAAGGATAGTGGCCGAATTGCGGGCAGTAGCGGAAATCAAGATTGATTGAAACTCTTGAAATGATCGAGCTTTAGCTTCGGCCGAAACCGGAGGGTCATCGGGTTGGGACAAGAGAAGTTGGTCGGAAGTGTCTTGGAAAAGATCAGACTGAGCATCTAAGAAGAGAAATCAAAAGAGAAGAAAGGCATAATCATCATATATCATTAAGGCCAAAAGAACAAATTAAATATTACCGGAATTCATCGGATTATCCCCTATAGAAGGATCGACAACAGGGTTATATGAGACCGTCGAAGCATTCGGTGCAAGAGGGAGTTGGGCCGCGACAGAACGAACCCGGTCAACCACAGTTTGAGTATCCGACCACAAACCACGAAAAATACCAATGATATTGTCACTAAAGGACAACCTCAAAGAAAGATAATCCGTTTTCTCTTTGAGACTAGCGAGTTTATCTCTTGGAGCCTGGGCGGATTTGTGGAGCTGCTTTACAAGACCTTGCAGGTGAGCCGATTCCTTGTCAACTTCAGCCAAGGCACTTTTCACGCCTTGCGCCTCATGCTCAATTCGGCTGATTTCCGAGTCAATGGCAGAGAGACGATTCAAATGCTCGAATCTGAGGTCATCATTGGCCGATAACTTACCCATATAGGAGTGATAATCGGAAGCATGTTTGTCAAATTCCATCTTGTGAAGGGTAAGAGAGGCTTGCTCATCTTCAAGTTTTTTACGAGTAGCCAAAATACTGGGAAGTTCCAAGTCTATCCGTAAAAGGCAAGTGAACATTGCTTGGAGAGCATCCGACAAACCAGAGGCCAGAAGATCTTTAGAGAATGCCTGCCTGATATGTGAAAGAAGCAGGAGAATGGGCTTGGTTTGAACGGAGAATGCATCGGACTGTTCAGAAATCAAACATTCCAACTTGTCCAAACAGGCCTTGAAAGAATTAGGAAATTTTGATGAAGAGGGAATAGACGAAGGGGAAAAGAAATCATCCAGAATACTCCTATCTAGAAAAGGAGAAGGAGGATTAACATCACCGATAGCCGATCCTTCTGGCCGAACACGGGCAAGAGCAGGGTCAGGAATAGAGACAACGGAAGAAGAAGGAAGGGCAATAGCTAAAGAAGCAGTCGAATCGGGAAAAACCGAATCAGTATCGCCGCCTCCAAGAGAATGAGAATTCGAGCCAGACCCCAGGCCGGCCGATAAAGCAGGAATCATATCAGAAACAATAGCCGGATTCTCATCAATAGGATCAAGAGCCATAGTGGAAGGATTAGGCGATACAGAAGGACCAGATAAAGCTGCAGCACGAGGAACCTAAGATAGGAAGAAATCAATGTCAATAGGGCGACAGTGAACAATGTAAAAAGATAAGGGAGAGAAATGGCAGGAGACCTGATCAACAGACACAACTGAACCAGGAAGGGGCGAACGAGTCGAGCGTCGCAATGTCTTGGATGCAGGTTCTTTTTTCGACTTCCCCGAACTAGAAGCAGTACGCTTTCGTTTCGAAGAAGTAATAGGAGCAGATGAAATACGTGAACGGGGTGGAAGAGACGAGACATCATCCAAAGCCCCTGCAAAACAGGAATAAGAGGAAAGTTTGAGAAAGATACACGGCACGCAATATAAGAAGTCAAAAAGACTTACTAAGCAAGGGGAGTAAAGGGTCATCCTCTTGAGAAGAACAGGAGTAACCGGGGGCTGAACCAATAACCGAAAATATCATAATACCTGGGAAACCGCGAGAAATAAGGAGGTTCTGCAAATCAGTGCCGAAATTAGCATAAGAAAGAACTTTCTCCCACCAGTCATCAAAACGCTTGGTCGATAGGCCAGGGCGGATGTCGAGAGAACGAACTTCAAAGTTGCAAATTTGGAGAGCTCATGTGCGACAAAGACTTCGGCTATTCTCAGGGTTGAATCCTTTGAAAGATTTACTGTATCGATTTGGATCTCCATGAAGAGGAAGGACTACATCTTGAGCAAAGCCAAATTGACGGTTGACCAAGTGACGGTTATAAACCTCAGAAAGAATAGGATGTTCGGGAGGAACAAACAGCGAGCGGTTAAAAACATGACGAGGAATGATACAAGCATTCCAGACTTGAGCGAATCCCGTCAGAAGGGGCCTACCAAAAGGAGGAACATTGATAGCCGAAACCCAACTACCCGGAGCGCCAGAATAAAGGTGGCAAGAGGAGGGATCAAGTGGGGATCGGTTCATGAAATAATAAATCCATTGTTCAGTGCGCATTTTGGGAAATCGGACTCCGAGAAGATCATTAGCCGAAGGATGGGTAGTATCGAAAGGCTGGGGTTCAAAACCAGAGATATCCCTAAAATGCCAAACAAGCCAGAGGTGAAGGAACCAAAGGGGGCCATGAGATCTGTTGAGGTAACCATCAGCCCATCCATGAACTAGGGACGAAATACCAGAATACAAGTGAACCAAAAAGTAGTCGGTGAGAGGCAAATGAATATCGTCCATGATGGTCTTGGCCAAAGGATAGGTTTCAAGAATAACATTCTTGGCAGGTGCGCACCAGAAGAATCGGCTAAGAAAATGCATCATAAAAGCCACGGATTCCGACTGGGGGAATTCGGGCTTAGTACCACGGTACTTATTAATCCACGAGGAAAAAGTGAGTCCCGAAGCATAGCTGGAGTTTTTCATTGTGGGTTTTTCGGAACCAGTAACGCCTAGAACGTGCTTTCCAAGAGAGGGTAAATCTAAAAGTAGCTTGATGTCCTCAATAGTCGGAGTCATCATACCCCAGGGAAGCAGAAACAGTTAATGGAAGAATTCCAAAAGCAAAGAAGGGCTTGAATATATTTATAATCAGTAGGGAAAGGCTGCATGCTCAACTTAATCAAATGATTAACACCAGAGGTAACCCAAACCGATTCACAGTGAGGAAGAGCCCTTTCGTACCAAGCAACATGTTCTAGAGTCACCAAAGGCCAAGTACTGAGAGGACTAAAAAGTTTGGCAGAAAAGTAATCCGAAAACAAAGGGATCGTCTTCGATTCACCAAAAAGAGTAGAAGCGGAAGCCGCGGCCTCGGCAGAAGTTGCAAGAGGCCCAAGAGCAATAAGATCGCCGTCAATAGAATGAAGTGAAGAGATATCGGCGAGGGAATCTTCGACATCTTTGATCTTTTGAGAAGAAGGTGAAAGAGTCGGTTGCGCCATTGAGAGAAAGACGAAAAGAAGAAAGATACAAAGGGGAATATGAAAAGAAGAAAGGAGAGTAGTTTAAAAAGATAAGGGAAAATGAACTGGCGTGACCGGATTCTAAGGAGAAGTTGGCGCACGAAAAGGATAAAAAGAGGAAATTACTTGAGCTCTTTTCAGAACGAAAAATCGCCCAAGTAAGGAGGGCATCTGTTGGGCCATGAAAAATGGGCCGAAGAAGGATCTCTAAGAAGAGTTGGGCTTGAGATCTATTGGGCCGAGAAATTAAAAGGGAACGATCCAAAACAGAAAAAGAAACCCGAACGGAGGAAGATTTCGGAGGGGAGAGATTTCGGCCGAAAGGGAACTAAATCAGCCGATTGAGGAGAGATGGGAATCGGCTCAGGGGAATCGACCGGAGAGCGGTTATTTCAGCTCCGGCTATCAATAGGGGATGCCATGCACAGAATCGGAGAGATCAATCCAACCCCCAAATTCCTTTATCAAATTTACTACTTTGTATCTTTACTGCTTTCTTTACAGCTTTCCTTTACAGTTTTCCTAGACTCTAGTTTAGCTTATAGCGGTTACCTCCAAGTCCACCGTTGTTTCTTAACAACCGGTAGTTTGGTTCTAGTTTTTCCGGTGAATTCGCCGTTGTTTCTTAACAACAGTAGATTCTCCATTGTATTTTGTTGCCATTCAAGTTCTAAGGAATATTCAGTCAAGTTTGGGCGTAATTTGTCAAGTTTGGGCACATTATCATTAATCCGGACCCGTAACCGGTTTGATCCTTTTCCGGCTCCCTTGAGGAGAAAAAGGTCATTTGGCTCATCACCAAGCCAAACAAGATAATAAAGAAGTTAAATGGGTTGGTGACAGATCTCCAATGAAGACATTGCAAATATCGTTGCCAACGAGGCATCTATTGCCCAAACAAGTGTGCAGTGCTCTTTTAGTTGTTACAGTCTGCTTAAATATTAACAATACTTGTTTGGTTTTTTTTTTTTGTTTTTTTGTTTTTTGTTTTGTTTTTTTTTTATTATGAATGTTAATACATTTCAATTTATGTTTCACATGTCACCTTAGAGCCATAGGCGGGCGTATGCATAGGCCAGGTGGGCCCTGGCCCCACCTCAAATTTAAAAAAAAACTATAATATATATATATATATATTATTAATTTTATATTTAATTGTTTTAACCAAATTAGGACATCTCTATTTTATTGTTCCAATTCAAAATTAATATTTTTATTATTTTAATTTGACATATAAATTATACTTTTATTAAGGTACTTTTGAATTAGCTTGAATATTTTTTTTCCTTGAATTTTGATTTATTAAAGTAATAAATGAATAACCATTTATTTACACAACTACGAAATTCTACTTTGTTATCTTGATCATATATAGTTCAATTCTCCAAGTTTGATAAAGGCTATTACTTTGTTTTAATATAACTCGTGACTCATGACTTCCAATCTTATGGTTGGGGGTTCGATTCCCACCCGGCCCCCTATCCCCCTAATCCCTTTGTAATTTGTGTGGCTTTGACTCACACATACATTTGTGACACATTAATGTCAATGTTTACCAAAAAAGATGTACAACCCACAATATCAATTAAGTAAATTTCTAATGCAAACAAATGATGAGAACTAATTTATACTTTTATATTCTACTGTATTATTCTTCTTGTGGTTAATCATTTTTCATATTTTTGTACTCTTCTATTAACAATTATATATAATTATTTTGTATACTTAGGTTTTTTTTTAAAAAAAAAAGAAAAAAAGATTCCGGCCCTACCGGCCAAAAATTCCTGGGTCCGCCATTAGAGCACTTGGCTAAGTTTGCTTATGAGGCTGAATTATAGTGGTGGTCATATGTGCCTGCAATTTTCAGTTTACCGAAATAGTCTTCTCCAACAATCAACAGGAAACTGCAAACGCTTCGATATTTTCTTGTTAAGTGAACAATAAATCACTATTTTTCCAGGCCACTGCAGCCATCGGTATTCTTATTAGTTTCTTGGACAAATTATTTATTGGTACCAATTTGAAGGTTTTAGTTTGTTAAGTAGTATCAAGTTAAAAAATCTTAATTTCTAGTACCAATTAGGTGAAAATTCCTATTTTTAGTATATTTATATAAATTTAACCATTTTTTCATTTTTATCTTTTTACCATTAAATCAACTATATTTATATCTTATTTAAAAAGGGAACTATATCTATATTTTAAATTTTTAGAATTTAAAATGTAATATTTTAAATTTTTTCCTTTAATTTCTTATTTTTAAAATTCTTTTATTTTCTTTTAAAATTCTTGTATCAATTATATTTTTCCCCTAGCATGTAACAGGCCGCGTAGTAAAAAAAATATATTTTTTAACCTACGGAATTTTATTTAGTAAGACAAATAAAAAAATATTATTTAAACTCCCAGCGAAAAAAATTATTTAAACTAGATTTTTTTTATATCAATTAAAAACTATATTTTATGTTTCCATCCCAAGATAATTTTTAAGTAAGATGAATAAAAGAATAAAATAAAAGAGATTTTTTAGCATACTAAGAAAGATAAATAAAAGAATTAATAATACATTTTTTAGCGAATAAAATTATATTTTAAATACTATTATTTTAAAAAATTATGTAATATTGAAATGAATACATACTCGATTGATATAAGAATTTTCAAAAATGAATGAAAAAAATGAAAAAAATTAAAATATTACATAGCTTTTTAAATTTTAAAATATAAATATAATTTTTTTGCAAATAAGATATAAATATAATTGATCTAATGGTAAATTAATAAAAGTAAAAAAGAAAAAAATATGCACTTAGGAGTACCATTATATACTGATGTAGAATACTGTTTTCTAGTTATTTACAATATTGTTGTGAAAGTGTTTAAAGTACTATTTGCACCTATTAAGAATACTATTATGTGCTTATGTAGAGTAATGTTATGAAAGTGTATGAAAGTGGTAAAAGTACTGTTATGCACTTATTAAGAGTAGCATTATGTACTTAGTAGAGTACTGTTTTCTAGTTATTTATATTACTGTTATGAATGTGTTTAAAGTACTGTTTGCACTTATGAAGAGTACCATTATGTGCTTAGTAGAGTAATTTTTTCTAATTATTTACAGTACTATTATGAAAATTTTTAAAGTAACTTTTGCACTTATTAAGAGTATTATTATGTGCTTATGTAGAGTACAGTTATAAAAGTGGTAAAAGTAATGTTATACACTTACTAAGAGTGTGCTTTTAGAGTACTATTTTCTAGTTATTTACAGTACTATTATGAAAGTGTTTAAAGTATTGTTTGCACGTATTAAGAGTACTATTATGTGCTTTTGTAAAGTACTGTTATTAAACTGTTTAATGTACTGCTAAGCACTTATTAAGAGTACTGTTATGTGCTTAGTAGAGTAATGTTATTTAGTAGTACCCCTGTCCCACTTGAAATGTCTCATTTCATTTCTACACACAATCCAATTCACTTTTTTAATCGTTAATATCTCAAAATATATACAACTAAAAATTATATAAAATTTATATTCTAAAACTATACGATTAGACGAATCCAACAAGACCAAACTCGACTATTTTTTTCAAATATATAATTACAATAATATTGAGCCAAAGTTGAACAATGAACAGTGTCAAAACGTAAAACTGGACAATTCAATTGGGACGGAGGGAGTAATTTAGAGTAATGTTATAAAAGTTGGAGATTAGAGTTATTCTCATTTCTTTGGTGCCATGAAATTTATTATGATTTTATATGTTCCAATATTACCTTTTGTAAAAATTATAAATAAAACCTTTTTTTAATTTAAAAATAATAAATATATTGGGATGAAAAAATAATGAGGCTAATAAATAAATATATTAATTAATAATATCCAATACTATAAAAAAATTCTATTATTTTAAAATAAGTACATATTGGAATGAAATAAGAGTTTGAAAAGAGAACAAAAATAAATCAAAAATTAAGACGAGATAAAAAAATATTACTTCTTCCATTTTTTAAAGATAGCTACATTTGTGAATGTGCACTATTCACACAAACACTTTGACTTGAAGTTTTATCTTAGTTATACAAGTTAAAATATAGCCAAGTGAGATCTTGTTATATTCGTCTCGTCTTGTAGTTTTTAAATGTCTAACTTTCAGAATTTTTACTTGTACCAAATTTGAGTTATTAATGATTTAAAATATGCATTGAACTGCGTGTCGGATGGATCCGTAGCAAAAAAATAGAGGAAGTATTATTTAAAATTTTAAATTTTAAAATCTAATATATAAATATAATTGATACAAGAGTTTTAAAAGAAAACAAAAATAAATAAAAAGATTTAAGGAAAAAAATAAAAATATTACACAAAACTTAAAACTTTAAAAAGTTACGTTATAAATATAATTTTTTTTGAATAAGATATAAGTATTAATTGATCTAATGGTTAAAAAATTAAAATAAATAGTAAAATCATATACATATACTAAAAATAGATTTTTTTACCTAATGGTAATAAATTATAAATTGGTACTAAAAACTAAGATTTTTAACTTGGTACTACTTAACAAACTAAAACATTCAAAATGGTACCAATAAATAATTTCCCCTAGTTTCTTTTTGGCATTTTCTATTTATTGTATTTTATTATTTGTTTGATTTATTGTATTAAATTTTAATAGTGAAATAACTATCTCCACTCCCAACCTATAGGTTGTGGGTCCGATTCCCCACCCACCCCATATCCCTCCCCTTTATTCCGGCTTCAGTGATATGGGGTTTCAGCTTAAGCGAATGTTTTGGATTGAGCCTTTATGTATGTATAAATTTTCAAAACAACAAGCATAAGATATATTTTCTTTTAAAATATACTATTTATCTATTAGAAATTTCTTAAATTTAATAGGATATTTAGATTACTTGCACCGAGTAGTATATTTAATGAGTAGGTATATTTAATTAAATAACTTAAAATTAAAAAAATCAACAGAAAAAGAAAAAAAATTATGTTTTAATAAATTTAATTATAAAATTTAAATATAATATATATACAATATATTAATTTGATAAATAAAATTAAACGAATAGTAAAAGGAATCAAAATGGAATATTCTTAAATAGAGGAAAATGTAGAGTTGATTGTTGGAGATGAAATGTGAAAAACTGTAAAATTGACTGGAAAATAAAATAGAGTTGACTGGAAAGTAGAGTTTATTGCTGAAGATGGCCTTATTGTGCCTAATTTAATCAACTACTGTGTGGCATGTAATTGTTTGTCATCTTGAACTTGTTCTCATTCCAATTTCTAAATCTGCTGTTTCATCTGTGTCTTCACTTATTGATGAATCTTGATAGAAAATAGGAACACATTTCGTCTCCTCTTCGAGATGAAACAAGCTAAACTTCTTCGGATAATCTCTCATGCTCGCTCTGTTATAGCGAATTCATATCTTTTACCTCTCATAAATTTATTTCAGGACCATTTCTTAATAATCTCACCATGCGCGGCGTCGTGCGCAACCCACGAGAACTAGTATTAATATATACATAAATACACACATAGTATATTGTAAGAAGCCTATTATATTCAGTCCTCCATGAGATGGAATTCATGGTGAGAAGAAATGTGTAGAATCCCATTCTTAGCTTTGTGTGTTCAAAATTACAAAGCTCTATGGACCATGAAAATATGGCATGTTACTACTTTTCGAGGACATCCAAGAAATACCACAGTTCCCAAAATTCATAGCCACATCTATCCCATCTGAAACATATAAAAAGGTAAGCATTTCACAGGCTTGGCTATTGATGCTGAACTCTGGCCATGTCCTAATGTAATTTCTTTGTTGCTGCAGGTAACTTAAGCTAAACTAATGAAGTAAAAAAACAAAAGTTAGACAACTTGAAGTTTGTAGTATACAAAATGCTGCAGTTAAGGAGCCTCTACGTCTACATCTATGTGTCGTTCCACACCGTGAAATTAGTTGATGTTCCATGGCAGATGGCCATTGCATTGCCTCTGGATGATGCAAGAGTCGGCACCCCAGTTGGTATCCAGTTGTTACACAACGAGCCCTGATGGTCGTTGTAGACTCTAGGCAAGGCCATCCCATTATTCGACGTTTCTTGATTGTAGTACAAATTCCTCGCCTGCTGATGTTGCTGATATGCATCCCCTGTTCCAAACATTCCCCCATCTTCATTGCTTACCCCTTCCTGATTCGTCATCATCCCTAAGGGCAACCCAAAACAGGAACCAGTCCCATTTATGGTCCCATTGCTGTCATATACACCTGCAGCCACACTGGGATTAGGACAAGAATCAAGGCTCATCAGATTATGCAGCGGCAAATTCTGTGTGTTCCCTCCCAATTGATGATCGTTGAAACCGGTGGATTCAGAATCTTGCTCCTGCTTGCACCAAAGCCTTCCATAGGGATACATGTTTGCCACGCCGTGCACTTGCTGGAAAGCAATGGAATTGGAAGGCCAACCATGTTGGGCATGAGGATGAGCACCATAGCCGTTTAAGTGCGCCTCTTGATCCGTCGCGTGCAAATTCAAGGTGTTCCCCGCTTCATCCACAATACGGTGCAATTCCAGACCCTGCATGTTCTCTGCTGCAGTTTCGGTATCCTTCAACCGCTTGGCTGCTCCACCAATTGGAAGGGTGGTGCTCTCCATAATGCTCTTCACATCGTACCGACTGATCTCAAAGTTGGTCACGGCGTTAAGGCCACGGAACTTGATGGCTGCTATGTCGTATGCTTCGGCGGCTTCCTCTTGTGTGCTGAAAGTTCCCAAGTAAAGGTCCTTGTTTCCTGCAACTCTTCCTATCCTTGCTTGCCATCTTCCATGCTGATGATGCCTAAAAAAAAAAAAAATTATGATCTTTTACCCCAAGAAACTACTTACTTTTTAGTTGTCTTTTTAGAAACAAAAAAAATACGTTCCAAAATAGTTGTCACTTTACATACTTATCTCATACTTTTCCAATATTAACCATATATTATCATAAAAGATATTTCTAGAATACTGTGCATTCTTTCTCCACTCCAATTTTATTTTTTATTCCCAAAGAAAACACATAGGGATAAAAGAGGTGATTACAATCCTTGGTAAATGAGTTTCTTCCTAAAACGACTACTAATAAAGGGGAACATGTTATGCTCAAAACTTCGCCTTAACTTACTCATCTGTAATTTTTCTTAAGATTGGGGTAATAATGCAAGTATAATTTTACCTGGTAACACCTCTGTATATGGAGGCTCCACGAGAGAACCCACTGCTCTTCCTACATTATTATTTTCACAGATATTAAGATACATATAATAAGCATAATAAATTGAAATTCCAGAGTGAACGTTAGGTATGTACCTTCTTAGAGATGCTACATATTCCTGCCTTGTCATGTGCTTCATTTCCTCTATATCTTTGTCATAATTGTTTATCTAAGGTTTTTAACCCAAACATGTGTCAGTAATAAAATTTCCTCAAATATGGATCTTTTTTTGCAGGCACTATATAAAATTATGAATTGAAATTTACGCACTGGAAAATTAGTAGTGGTGGTGGTTCCCCAGTATTTCAATGCTGCTAAATCATAAGCCCTGGCTGCCTTTTCTTCCTTGTCATAACCTCCTACAAATAATATAATTTAATATTAATAAGAAACCATAGTTCGAAAGTGGAAACAAGATGAGGAAAAGATGGGAAGATTTACCCAAATAAACTGCAGTGAGATTGAATCATGCCGTTTGAAAGGCATACAAGGAAAAAGCAGCAGTTAGGACCAAGAAATTTCATTTGTATTACAATAAAGAAAACCAAATGGAATTATTGGCAGACAAATTTTCCATTCAAGCATACCATACCTTGCCTGCCTTTCCGGGTCTGTCCCTCTCTTCTGCAACTATTATCCCATAAATGTGCCTCATATCTTCCTGTCCACCTATGTCTGCCCACCCACACACACGCACACACAATGGGCAAAGCAGAAAATTTTGTTAACATAATGAGAATTAAAAGAAAAACTTCAAGGGAAAAAAAAAAAAAAAAAAAAAAAAAAAAAGAAAGAAAAAAAGTAAAAGAAGCGAACCCTTTGCAAAAAGCCCACAAGATGTTTATAACTTAAATCAGACAGAAAATGAAACCTTGTTACACCACGATAAATCGATGTTCTCTGCCCAAATGTGTCAATAGATTTCCTTGGCAGATTTTCAGTTGCACCCCCGCTCTGGCTTGTATCAGTAGTAGGTGCAGCAGCCCCAACTGAACCACACTGCTGCAACTTGGTACAACCTGAAGAACCAGTGCTCATGGAAAGGGACAAAGTCTGAACACCCGGGGGCATAGTTGGAACTGTAGCTGGAGCTACGGCGGCCTCGGTGGCCCCTGTGTCGGTTGCAGTCGGGGGGTTGTTCCTCAGCCAGTTTTTTATCATGGAAAGGCCCATGGTGGTGGTGGAGGTGGTGTTTGGATAGTTGTAGTTGTAGTCGGTGGAGGATGCTATGGGGTGGGATTGAATCTGCTGCTTGTTTGGTTCTTGATGATTACTGTCAGAAAAAGAGTGCCCTAGAAAATTTTCAAGTTTTGGGGTTTCTTGATTGCTGCATGAGTAGGAGCTGATGTTGACATCTTTGGAGTGCCAATCGGAAAACATCAAAGATTAAAGTGGCCATTAGAATCAGTATAGTATCTAAAATAAACTCAGAATGAAAAGAAAAAAAAAAATTAGGGTTTTTGCTGTCTTGGAGTTTGAGGGAAATATTGTTAAGACTTGAGTGTTTTACAAGCAGAGAATAGTATTACAGTTAAAATCTGGTTCTGAAATACCGCAGGAGTATTCTGTAGAAACTAACCTTGAGGGTGCGGTGCAGCTGTAGTGTTCCTGTCAAAAGCCTGTACAAGGCCAAAAGGCGGTGCTGTTTCAGGGTGAAGAAAAGAAGGGATAGATGATGAATGAGGAGGCATGAGATCAAAGCATTCGGCAGGAGCATCTGATGTGAAAGGAAGCTGTTTCTGCTGCTGCTGTTGATGATGATTTTGATGTTGGTGATGAGGTGAAAGAGAGAATCCCAACCAGTTATTCATGGATGCAGTAGTCTTCGGGTTTTTATTTCTTTCGGGGAAGAGATTATGTAAGAGGGTTTAGATTGTGGTGACTAATGAGATGGAGTATAAGGGGGGAATCATCAGATACACACATCTTTATTGGTTGGTGATAGTTGATGCATACATCTTAGTTGAAATTGCTAAAAGTGACATGATGAAATTGAAAGGGAGGAACATATTACATAAACATGATGATTATACATAGGAGGAATTGAAGAGGAAGAGGGTGGTCAGAGGAAGGAGAGAAAGGGTCCAAAAATAATTCAGAGGAATATGTCATAAATTTCTTCTTCCAACGCAAAGCTGGTCATGGCAACAGTTTTATACTATTATAGTAGGAGTACTAGATATATACTCCAATACTAGGAGTAGGAGTAGGACTCTCTCTCTCTCTCAAACACATTCAGTCTTTGTGTATCAGTCTCTCTCTTGATGTTGTTGGTCATAGATGTGGTGCCTTGGAGTTGAAGGGCAGGACACTGATCCCAAAAACACCTCTGTGATCATACAATACACATATATTATACTCCCTCTCTCCCATTTAACTTGTCCTGTTTGATTTCTGCACACAATCCAATGCATTTTTTCAACCATAAATATCTCAAAATATGTACAACAAAAAATTATATAAAATATATATTATAGAACTACATGATCATACGATTCTAACAAGACCAAACTCGATTATTTTTCTGAAATATATACTTGTAATAAAATTGAGTCAAAGTTAAACAATGAACAGTGCAAAAAAGTCAAACAGGACAAGATGGCTGGGACGGAGGGAGTATATACTAGCCTTCGTTAGGAGCGGGCTACGCCCCTCGGTCGTAAGATTTGATATTTGGATGGTGACGATAATATATAATGGTATGATTGCTTCAATTGTCTCATATAGATTTTACTACATTTGATAGCCTTAACGATACTAAAATCTAAGGGGAAAAAAATGGCATTTATATTTTCAAATATTAGTTTAATGTAAGAAAAAAATTGGAAGTAAATTAAAAAGAAAACTTGTATGCCTCTATTTATGCAAATCTTAGCATTGTCAAATGCAAAATTAAAGATATTTCGAATAAATAAAAAAGGAAACGTGACCAGTAATGGCGTTTGAAGTAAATATAGAAACAAGTTAAGTTAATAATAACTCGTATTTATAGTAAAAGAACACAACTTTAAGGGTAAAATGGTGATTTTACATAGTAAAGTAAAAAACATTAATGTAGCCAATTAAATACCCTTTATACTTCGAAGGGCAAAATGGTCATTTCACGCGCTCAAGGATAAAATGGTCATTTCATATAATTAATTAAAAACTATTAATAGTTTGAAGGGCATAGGGGTAATTTCAAGTGTCAATTAACTTCTATTGACATATATATATATATAATGATATATATTTATATATATCATATAGTATGAATATTTGAGAAGTGTGATCACAGGAACCCATGGAATGGACTAAGCTAGCTAGCCAGCTAGGGTTGGTATGTACTTGGTGCATATATGGAAGGGCAGCTATGTCATTTTATCCATCTCAAATCTCACCTAAACAAAAATGTTGTGTTGCCCTACCATCCAACACATTATTATGTGAGACATGAGAGTATGAAACATCCCAAAAAAACAAAAACATTAGTAACCCACAATAATATATAATATCATGGAAGTGTGCATTTTCTGTTTTCGAGCTAGCTTAGCTTCTGTAACAGGCATGACTTTTCATGATATATACACAATCAATATATAATGTTCAATTATCAATAATATGCATGGTATGGTCATTGTGGAGCTTGAGCTCAATCAAGGCATAGCTATCACTACAAGAAAAAAAGGATTTCCCGACCGCAAACACCGACCGACGGAGTACGGGTCGGATTTCCCGACCGCATTACCGACCGCAATAGGCAGCGGTATTAAATAGCCGTTACGGGGAACCAGAACCATAAGCGACTGGATTGCCGACCGAAATTATCGCGGTCGGTAATACCGACCGCGTTACCGACCGCATACCTAGGTCATATTATTTCAGCCCCAATTGTTGTAACTCGTCATTTCCATTCCGTCCCACCATTTTTACTTCCTCCATTCACCGTGCCCATCGCCGACCTCCATTCCCGACCACCGTCGCCGCCGCCGCCGACCATCCGCCCCTCCTCGAGCGCCGACGTCCCTCGATTGGAAGCAAGTCTGCTCGCGAGACTCGTGCCCGACGCGTCCGAGGCAGCCTCCAATCGCCCAACTGGCCGACCCCCTCCCCTCCCGGTCGTGTACCGTCGCCGCCGCACTTCGGAATACCGTCGCCCTCGCCGGAAGGCCCTCGGCGCAAAGCCCCTGTCCGCAAACCGCCGGCGCCGGAAGCCCCTGCCTCACCCGGCCCTGCCCGGCAATCCCACCACCACAATCGGCCTCTTCCATTCGAGTATTCCGTTGAGGTATTCGATTCACATATTCTTGCTCTTAAATTCTATTCGATTGTTAGATAAATTTTGTTGATTGTGGCATTGTCTTTGCAATTTTTTTCTATCGATGGTATTTGATTTTTGGATTGTGGCACTGTGTTTCTTCGTCGATTCCATTTGATTTTTGATTTTTGAAGGAAATGTATTTGATTACGTTGAGTTGATATATGCAACTCTATTTTGTTCTCTACGTAGCAAAATTGTTAAAAGAAAAAAAATTGTGAAGATAAAGTTGGGTTAGCAATCTATTTTGGCATAGTACGTTGATTATATTTGGATTTTTGCAATTACAGATTCATATGTATAATCCCCTTGTTGAGTAGATGCATATCTATATATGATATGCTCAATTTCAAGTTCGTATGAGAAAGTTATGTCATATCTAGGGGTGAAAACGGGACGGATACGGGCGGATAGTACTCATCCCGTATCCTATCCCATATTTTTTTGTCGAATATGGAATCGGATACGAATAGGCCGGATACAAGACGGATTTGGATTTTAACTAGGATAATCTTATAATTACTAAAATTAATTTTTTTTTTTATAATTTTAAGTGAAATCGGAATATACTACTATGTAAGCTAAACTAATTTTTAAATTTTCCAAGATCATTAGTTATTTCGTTCAAAATATCTAAATAGCATCACTACAAGATGTTACATACTACGGTTTTGATGTAAAGAACCTAATGATGTAGTTGAGTTGATTGATATGATTTGATTTAATAAATTACATATGGCTTTCAAGCTTTTGATTATTTATACATATAGTATTACTTATTTATTTTATAGTTAATATACTATATTATATTATAATATAAAAATATATATAAATTTTCGGATATTCGGATAGAAAATACGGATAATATCCGCAATATATTCGGATTTTTCGGATACGGGCGGATATCTACAATCCCATATCCTGTCCCGTATCCGCCGGATATAAAAATTTGAATTCGGATTCGAATATAATCGAATACGGCGTCGGATCGGGCGGATATTATCCGCCCCACTTTCACCCCTAGTCATATCCAATTGTTTGTGTTGGTATCGTTCATCATCTTGGGAATTGCTGTTGCTATATTGTTGGTTTCAGTTTTTGATTGTTTGTTATTGTAGTTCTTCTAGTTTTGATTGCCACACGGCTAAATTGGTATTGTAGTTGAATAAAATGGATCTATTATTATGTTGGTTTCCTAGAGGTTTTTTTCCTTCTCATTCTATATTCGAATATTATATTATCAGACACAATTGGCCACTACTTTATTTTGGAAAGCAATATCCAAGGGCGCCGACGATCTGCATCGATTTCATTGGCCTACGAGGTATTATAATTTGATCTATGTTCATTAAATCTACTATGACTAGTTTTAAAGATTTACTTAGTCACATTGTTACTTTTTTTCGTTTTTTAATTCTGTTTATATAATATTCAAGTTGTGGGATTTTTTTTTTAAGTCTATTTCTGACAGTGGTTTCTGATTTCTTTTACCGTACTTAATTGTAGATGCAATTCGTAAAAGATTATAATAATTTATTATAAAAATTATAAATGATTTATTTATTATTATAATAATTATACTACTTTCAAATATAATTAGAAAGCACGAACTGAAAATAAATCCTATTAAAAGATGTTTTCTAGTGTTGTTCAATTAGAAAACGAGTATCAATTGACTATACACCCTATAGATGATAATTCTGTCGTTTGGATTAAATTGAAAGCATTCGAGTGATCAATAATATCCAAGTTCTAAACAAATCTTTCATAGTATGGACCGAAGTTGGATGTACCGCTCCCGACGTAGTCTTGGAGAACTAACATCTGAATTTAAGAATGGGGTAAAATTATTTATACAGATGTCTCATCAAAACCCAAAAGTGGATAGAGCACAAGGTAGACTTAGGTGTCCATGGAGTAGATGTAGGAATAAATGTTATCTATCTGATGATGACATCACATATCATCTATATCGTGATGGCTTTGTTCCTAACTACGAAATATGGACGTGTCACGGAGAGCCACACCAATTTAGTCGCTATTACGATACCGATACGGCGCTCGCATCAATGTCGGCACGTGATGATGACTATATACAAATGGTGTGCGATGGAATGAGAATTGGTCGACCCGACACAATACCAAATGAAGATAATGATGAACCTAGGCCACTTGAGGAGCCTAATCCACAAGAGAAATTGTTCTTTCGTATGTTGGAGGCGGCAGACAAAGATTTGTGGCCTGGATGCAAGAAAATGACCCTTCTGTCTACTATTGCTAGGTTATTAAATATTAAGGTCGAACACAACTTATCGGAGAGGTGCTTCGATACTTTGTGTCAACTAATTCTTGATACACTCCCCGAGGATAACGCTATGGTTAAGAATTTTTACGAGGCAAAGAAACTACATGAGGGCTTAGGGTTGCCTGTTCAGAAAATTGATTGTTGTGAAAAAGGGTGTATGTTATTCTGGCGCGATTATTCGGCCTTAGATAAATGTAAGTTCTGTGACGAGCCTCGCTACAGAGAATCAAATTCGAATTCACGGATTAAATGAAATACATGTTCTATTTCCCACTTAAAAATAGATTGAAGTGATTGTATGCGTCGGAGGCGACGGCGAAGCATATGACGTGGCATGTAGGACATCATCATGGCTCAACTGGGGAGCTGTGCCACCGACTTTGATACAATACATCCTGAATTTGGTACGGATGGTCGGCATGTGAGATTGGGCTTATGCACTGATAGTTTTCAACCGTTTGGTCAATCGGGATCTCAATACTCATGTTGGCCAGTCATTTTAACTCCTTACAACCTCCCTCCTGATATGTGTATGAAGGACGAATATATGTTCCTAACATACATAATTCCGGGGAAATCAAGCTCAAAGCAGAGGATTGATGTTTACTTACAGCCTTTAATCGACGAGCTCTTAGAGTTGTGGGACGTTGGGATCACTACAAACGACACATCCACATGTCAGAACTTTCAGATGAAGGCAGCCTTGATGTGGACAATCGGGGATTTTCCGGCGTATTCTATATTGTCGGGTTGGAGCACTTATGGGAAAACTGCATGCCCAGTTTGTATGGAAGAAACAGAATCTATAAGGCTCAAAGAGGGTGGGAAACAGTAGTGGTTTGATATGCACAGGAGGTTCCTCCCCTCCAATCATCCTTTTAGTGTTTATCAGTCCAAGTTCGTGAAGGATCGGGAGGAGCATGGATCGCCACCTAGGTGTAAAAGTGGTGAAGAAGTCTTAGCGGATATAGAAAGGCATGGCCTACGACGTGTATACGAATTAGGAGGAGAGAAAGCGAATAGAATACTAAGCAAGACATGTGGATGGAAAAAGAATAGTATATTCTGGGATCTACCCTATTGGAAGACGAATTTGGTTCGACACAACTTGGATGTCATGCACATTGAGAAGAATGTGTTTGAAAATGAGTTCAATACTGTTATGGATGTTCAGGGGAAGAGTAAGGACAATGCGAAAGCACGTGAGGACATTGTGACCTTGTGCAACATGCCGGAATTGCATAGGGACCCCGCACAGTGAAATATCCAAGGGCAGTGTATACAATGGACAAGGACAAGAGGGATGTGTTACTGAAATGGGTGGCAGGTTTAAAATTTCCTAATGGTTGTGTATCCATGTAACACCCCGGTTTTGATAACCTAGGCCGGGATGCCACCACCACACCTCCCAAGCAAGATACGACTTGATTCGAGCTCACTTGAGAGATGCAAGGCTAAGGGTATAAAATAATTTAAAACAACCAACTCCGGAAGTACTTATATTTAAAAATAATAATCATCCATATATGCAGCGGAAATATAAGTTGTGCAGCGGAAATAAAATATAAGGGCCGACATGGCAAAAAATCGGGTTAACAGGCCCGTATGCGGTCTCATGCAGAAAATAATTTAATGTCCAAAATAAATCCCGCCAGATGTATGCTCATGCTTCATACTCTGTCATAGAAAAATAAACAACGGGTTTTATCAGTATATAAAATACTGAGTAAGACAATTCCTAGCATAGCAATAAAGAGGTTCTTAATTATTAAATTTCAAAAAGTCATTTTAGCATGCATGTTTAGACAACAATAAAATCCACAATTTCTCATAATCGAGTTAATTTAAAATATAATGGTTTAAGGCGTAGGCATAAATTTAAAGACAAATTTAAAAGCATAATTAACGACGTAAATAAATAAATATAAATTTAAGTCTTTTAATTTTTCTCGTCACTACCAATCGAGCTTCAACTAGTTTCTCATATACCTCATATCTCGGTTTTATGTATTTCACTGTCATTCGGCAAGCTATGTATATCGATTGCCATTCGGCAAGCTCCGTGTATCGATTGCCATTTGGCAAGCTCCGTGTATCGACTGCCGTTTTGACAGGCCGTGTATATCAACTTTCATTTGACAGGCTTTTCAATGGGTTTCACTGCCACTCGGGCAGGCCATGTATTTTTCACTGCCGATTTGGCAGGCCATGTGCACAACTGCCGTTTTGGCATAGTTTGTTTTCATAACGTTCACCCTCGGCCATTTTGGCACAAAGCGAAAAGCTAGGGGGGCACCCTGCAAAGCACTCACCCCCTACATAGGTAACGGATATCATTTTAACTTTAGTGTAACGGGAATTTCGAAAATATAGCTTTATCAAATGACGAGGTTTCGATCGTTTCTTTACAAATCTCAAAATCTCACAAGTTTAGACCGTTGGTTGTCACAGTTTACGCCTTTTTAGTTTAAAAATTTAATACAAAGGCGATTTATCTGAAATTTTTGCAGTATATCAAAAACACCCTAACGAACAACTTTCTTGCTTTAAGTTTTTCAAAATAAAGTGAGGAAGCATGTCGAATTTAACGTTTTTCGCACAGACAGTGGGCTGCCAAAAATTCTGTTCCTCATAGTTTCAAAATTAGGTTTTTCGACTCATAAAATGGACTCCAAAAGTTCTGAAATTTTGTGGACAGATACTAGACATGATTATCTACAACTTTTATTTACATTGCAAAGATTAGTTCGGAGTAGAAATGGTAGAAACATGCTCATCAAGTTCGAATACATGTACTGTCAGTTTTTCGAAAATGCAGATTATGTCCGACGCGATTTGGGGTAGCAAACGTTCATGAAAATCTCTGAAATTTTTACACAACATAGCTTAAGGTATTAGGATCAAAATTCTAGTTTTGCATTTTTCGGTTTGAACTCTTGAAATAAGGGTTTTGGTCGGATTTCAGAAAACGCGCGAATTGGGGTTTTTAGGTTCGATTTTTATGTTTCGTTTCAAAATCACTAATTCGGACACCCCTAGACCACCCGTATTGATATGAAAGGTATTGACTTACAGTGGGTGTGATAAAGGATGTCTCCGGGTCGATCGGAATCGATGGATGGCTACGAACGGATCTCCTCAACCCGATTTCCCCTTCCTTTGGCTCCGATTTATGTTTTTGAGAATAAAAACCGTAAGTTAGAATCTAAATCCAATAAAAACTATCAATCGATGTTCAAGACTTCAACTTACCACTATCTAAGGACTGAAAACTCCCTCTCCACGTCCTCCTTGCTCGGATTTAGTCGCCGGAAATTCGTCGGAAAGTCGTCGGAAGATCGGAACTTTGTGTTTTAGGTTTTGCGAGGGTTTGGGATGAATGTGAGAGGCAATGGAGGATTGTGTAGCCTGATTTTAGGGTGTTAGGATCACATAATATCGACCAAAATCCGCTCCCCCCGAATTAGGCCAAGTTTCCATCGTCGGGACATGAAAACATGGTAAGAAAATCGCCAAAACGCGTCATGGTGTGCTGTCCTGTGTCACCCCGCGGTATCGGCACGGTATTGCTCCAGACCGTGCGGATACTGCGCGGATCCGGCCTAGGCTATGTCCTGGGTCGGGTCGTGCGATCCGTCGGGCATTTTCTCCTCTATTTCGGACTTCTGTTCTCCTACGTTTTCGAGCTCGATTTTTCGGGTCTTATCTTAAATTTATCTCGTCTTGAATTAATCCCGTATTCGAAATCTTGAGTCCGTCGCGTTTGGATTCGTCGGCTTCTAATTCGTCGTCTTTTGACTCCCTTGTAATAATTTATTTATTTAAATCATTTCCGACTTCACGGGTTCTTGGAATTAAAATTCTTTTCTCTCTTGAATTTAATTCCAATTCTTTTGACTCAATTCATGGAATGTCTTCGGGCTTCCTTTCCCTCTTTTATTCCATTTTGAATTTTTGAATCTATCGGCGTTTCATTTCCAAGCAATAATTTATTGTGATAAATTATTTTCTTCCTCTCGGATATATTTCGACCTTGATTGGATTAAGAAACTAATTTTATTCCTTTGGATGTCGATAAAAAATCTCGGGTATTATAGTCTACCCCCCTTAAGAATCAACTTCGTCCTCGAAGTTGTGTTTCGGCTTTTCTCGCGCTAAGAGTTAGGGTCCTTTTGTTTATTTTATTATTTTGTGACTGAACTCAGAATTGAAATTTCCAAGTTGCCTACGTACCCCGTGAAGGGATCAAGTCATTACGTAGTTCAAAATAATTTGAATTTGTTTATTTATTATTGATTTGGGATACATAATATTCGGGTCGTTACATCCTCCCCCTCTTAAGATTACAGTTATGTCCCCATAACTGCCTATACATTATTCTCAAGAAGGTTTGGGTTTTGGTCTTTATTCTGGGGGGGATCGATGCCCTTGGTTGTTGCCATTTCGATCGTCTGGGTTCTATGGCTGCTTAGGTCGAGTGGTCACATCCTCTCTCTTGTTGATGTTCTCTATCCGTGTCCGGCAGTCACACAGCCGATGACCATGTCAACCACATCGAAAGCATGCTCCAGGCTGAGGGCATCCTCTCGCATAATGTGGTTTACCACACCTTGGGCATGGTGGCGCATAATCACCATGGTTGAAGACAATCCCCTTGTTTCCTCCATTGTCATTTTGATGTGGTTTGTTCGAGTTTCCACGGGAATAGTCCTTATTCTTCTTGTATTCTCCTTGTGGTCCTAGGTTAGTCTCGCCTACCGGTTTCCGTTTCAGTCCTTGAACTCGTGCAACCGCTACCGCACGATGTACACAGCTTGTAGGTTAGGATAGTGCTCCCCCGTGATCACCTCTCTTACAGATAATTTCAATCCCATTTCGAACTTCTGTGCCTTTTCTAAATCGGTCGGCACTAGCCTCGGCGCAACCCGAACCAACTCCTTGAAACGGTTATAGTATTCTTGGACCGTTTTTCTTCCTTGCCTCAGTGTCGGGAACTCCTCATACATAGCAACCTTCGTGCTCATGGGATAAAAACGATCCCTTAGGCCCTCCTTAAGTTCATTCCAAGTATAAGTATCTTGATCTTCCTCGGTATTCCCTTGGAGGTTTTGCCACCACTCGTAGGCTTCACCTCTTAAGTAGTAGGTTGCCACCCAGACTTTCTCATCCTCCGGGCATTTGATAGCATTCAGGAGCTTGTCGAAAGTACGAATCCAATCCTCCAACTTGGCCGGGTCCTCTTGGCCATCATAATGGGGTGGTTTGTAGGGGTTCACTAATGCTAAGTAGTTGGCTCGGGCTACCGGTGGTGGTACACCCGCTTGTGCACGTTGCACTTCAGCATTTCCTAATGCTACGAGTACTTTTTCTACCGTCCTTAAACGTTCATCCATGTTGTTGGGAATAGGAGGCGCTCATTCTCCTACATTCTGAGGAATCTCATTGTTGTCAGGTGCGTTGGGGATGTCAGTGTCAGTGCCGTTTGGACTTACCTTCCTCAGTTTTCTATTCTAGGTGCCATTTCCTGATATTGAGCACGCGAAAATGAGTTTCTAATCTAAGGAACGTTAGGAGTCAGGAAAATTTGAAAGATAGATCAGTAATGGCCGTTAATAGATGTGGGCACGCTAAACATAAGTGATCGAGAGGTAGGACTAAGGCAAAGTTAGTCTTTAGCAAGCGCTCCTAAGTCAAGGCCAAGTCGAACACTAAATAAGAACGGTATCTATACAGATAAGTTAAATAAATACTTTGAAGATTTTTAAATAATGAATGTATGCATATGCATCCCCCCCCTCCCCCGAAAAGTATTTTATGTGCTTACCGAGACTTGTCGGAATAATTCTTATTTATATTTCCCATGGGTTTTAAATAAAATTCTTCTCCATGGAAATAATACCTTAAAAATATTGAAAATAATGTTTGAAATTTTGGGCCTCTATATTGGGCCGAAAAATAACAGTTTAAAATTTTTTTCCCGGGCTCTGATACCACTTTGTAACACCCTAGTTTTGATAACCTTGGCCGGGATGCCACCGCCACAACTCCCAAGCAAGATACGACTTGATTCGAGCTCACTTGAGAGATGGAAGGCTAAGGGTATAAAATAATTTAAAACAACCAAGTCCGGAAGTACTTATATTTAAAAATAATAATCATCCATATATGCAGCGGAAATATAAGTTGTGCAGCGGAAATAAAATATAAGGGCCGACATGACCAAAACTCGGGCTAACAGGCCCGTATGCGGTCTCATGCAGAAAATAATTTAATGTCCAAAATAAATCCCCCCGGATGTATGTTCATGCTTCATACTCTGTCATACATACTCTGTCATAGAAAAATAAGCAACGGGTTTCATCAGTATATAAAATACTGAGTAAGACAATTCCTAGCATAGCAATAAAGGGGTTCTTAATTATTAAATTTCAAAAGGTCATTTTAGCATGCATGTTTAGACAACAATAAAATCCACTATTTCTCATAATCGAGTTAATTTAAAATATAATGGTTTAAGGCGTAGGCATAAATTTAAAGACAAATTTAAAAGCATAATTAACGACGTAAATAAATAAATAAAAATTTAAGTCTTTTAATTTTTCCCGTCACTACCAATCGAGCTTTAACTAGTTTCAAATATATTTCATATCTCGGTTTTATGTATTTCACTGCCATTCGGCAAGCTATGTATATCGATTGTCATTCGGCAAGCTCTGTGTATCGATTGCCATTTGGCAAGCTCCGTGTATCGATTGCCATTTGGCAAGCTCCGTGTATCGACTGCCGTTTTGACAGGCCGTGTATATCAACTGTCATTTGACAGGCTTTTCAATGGGTTTCACTGCCACTCGGGCAGGCCATGTATTTCTCACTGCCGATTTGGCAGGCCATGTGCACAACTGCCGTTTTGGCATAGTTTGTTTTCATAACGTTCACCCTCGGGCACCCTGCTGAGCACTCACCCCCTACATAGGTAACCGTTATCATTTTAACTTTAGTGTAACAGGAATTTCGAAAATATAGCTTTATCAAATGACGAGGTTTCGATAGTTTGTTTACAAATCTCAAAATCTCACAAGTTTAGACCGTTCGTTGTCACAGTTTACGCCTTTTTAGTTTAAAAATTCAATACAAAGGCGATTGATCTGAAATTTTCACATTATATCAAAAACAACCTAACGAACAACTTTTGTGTTTTAAGTTTTTCAAAATAAAGTGAGAAAGCATGTTGAATTTAACGTTTTTCGCACAGACAGTGGGCTGCCAAAAATTCTGTTCGTCACAGTTTCAAAAACGGCTTTTTCGACTCATCAAATGGACTCCAAAAATTCTGAACCTTTGTGGACACATACTAGACATGATTATCTACAACTTTTATTTACATTACAAAGATTAGTTCGGACTAGAAATGGTAGAAACATGCTCATCAAGTTCGAATACATATACTGTCAGTTTTTCGAAAATGCATGAAAATGCAGATTATGTCCGGCGTGATTTGGGGTAGCAAACGTTGATGAAAATCTCTGAATGTTTTATACAACATAGCTTAAGGTATTAGGATCAAAATTCTAGTTTTGAGTTTTTCGTTTTGAACTCTCGAAATAAGGGTTTTGGTAGGATTTCAGAAAACGCGCGAATTGGGGTTTTTAGGTTCGATTTTTACGTTTCGTTTCAGAATCACTAATTCGGACGCCCCTAGACCACCCGTATTGATATGAAAGGTATCGAATTACAGTGGGTGTGATAAAGGATGTCTCCGGGTCGATCGGAGTCGACGGATGGCTACGAACCGATCTCCTCAACCCGATTTCCCCTTCCTTTGGCTCCGATTTGTGTTTTTGAGAATAAAAACCGTAAGTTAGAATCTAAATCCAATAAAAACTATCAATCGACGTTCAAGACTTCATCTTACCACTATCTTGGGACTGAAAACTCCCTCTCCACGTCCTCCTTGCTCGGATTTAGTCGCCGGACATTCGTCGGAAAGTCGTCGGAAGATCGGAAGTTTGCGTTTTAGGTTTTGCGAGGGTTTGGGATGAATGTGAGAGGCAATGGGGGATTGTGTAGACTTATTTTAGGGTGTTAGGATCACATAATATCGACCAAAATCCGCTCCTCCCGAATTAGGCCAAGTTTCCATCGTCGGGACATGAAAACATGGTAAGAAAATCGCCAAAACGCGTCATGGTGGGTTGTCCTGTGTCACTCCGCGGTATCGGCGCGGTATTGCTCCAGACCGCGCAGTACCTTGCGGATCCGGCCTGGGCTGCGGCCTGGGCCGGATCGTGCGATCCGTCGGGCCTTTTCTCCTCTCTTTCGGACTTCTGTTCTCCTACGTTTTCGGGCTCGATTTTTTGGGTCATTCTCGGATTATAAATTCTTATCTTAAATTTATCTCATCTCGAATTAATCCCGTATTCGAAATCTTGAGTCCGTCGCGTTTGGATTCGTCGTCTTTTGACTCCCGTATAATAATTTATTTATTTAATTCATTTCCGACTTCGCGGGTTCTTGGAATTAAAATTCTTTTCTTTCTTGAATTTAATTCCAATTCTTTTGACTCAATTTATGGAATGTCTTCGGGCTTCCTTTCCCTCTTTTATTCCATTTTGAATTTTTGAATCTATCGGCGTTTCATTTCCGAGCAATAATTTATTGTGATAAATTGTTTTCTTCCTCTCGGAGATATTTCGACCTTGATCGGATTAAGAAACTAATTTTATTCCTTTGGATGCCGATAAAAAATCTCGGGTATTACAATCCAACCTTGGTAGATGCGTAGATATGAATAAACATCGAATGTTTGGCATGAAAAGTCATGACTGTCATATTTTCTTGCAACGTCTACTACCAATTGGATGGAGGGAGCTACTTCCTCAGAGTGTGTGGGAACCAATAACAGAATTGAGCAATGTCTATCGGGCCCTAACTGCGAAGACGCTGAAAGAAGCAGATATAGATAGACTGGCCATAGATATTCTAGTAGTCCAGTGTAAGTTGGAGACTATCTTCCCCCCATCCTTCTTCGATTGTATGGAACATCTACCTGTCCACCTCCCTTATGAAGCTAGCCTTTCCGGTCCCGTTTAATTCAGATGGATGTACCCTTGTGAAAGGTATAATTTAAATTTGTTAGTAATTTAAATGATTCAAGTGTTGTGTAAATTCAGTCGTAATTGTAAATGATTTCATATTCTGTAGATATCTTAATCGACTCAAGCGAACTGTACGCAACAAGGCACATGTTAAAGGTAGCATCTGCAATGCATACATAGTTCGCGAAGCATTTCAGGTCGATGCTCCAGAACAACTTGGTATCGAAACCACGACTTTCACGTCTGGAAGGGAGCGGCTAACAGATACCGAGGTCCAATACGTAGACCTCAGTGGGATGACGACGTTGTTGACTCTGATTCCTCCACGGACACTGATTCTTCTTTAGATGACACAGATCCGGATGATCCGTCACAGGAGACTTCGGATGAGGATTTCGAAACTTAAAATGTGATAAACTTCTTATATACCATAACAACTATTACGCATTGTATGTTTTTATTACGAATTAACGCTTATATCGGAATACGATTGTCCCTTATACAGATGTCTGAGCGAGGGGGTGGCTCTTCTTCGAACACGCCACAGCGGACACTTACATCAGCCGAGGAAGCGGCAAGGATACGGAGGGCGAGGGAGGCATATCGGCGACGTATGACAGGTATTTGTAAAATGCGTTTACTATCTTGTGATAACATTTCGTATATGATTCTAATTAACTTTGTACTCTTAATTCTACACTCCTGAATTGCAGTTGCAGATGCCAGTCAAGAAGAGCAGCCTATAGTACCTGTTGCAGACACGGCCGTTCCAGAGACACCACCACCACACACTCCAGGTACTAATAACTTTTTAAATAAAGTAGCTCCAGTTCCTTCAAAATTCAAATTAGACTTTATTTGTTGTTAGGATCGGTGGGGTCTTCGCAAGCGGTTCCACCCGTTCCTCCTCCCGTAGCTCCGCAAAGTACAGACATGGTGCTCCTTGCGCCGAAGCCCACAGATAGGATGTAAGTATTCCACGTTATATTAAGTTATGTTAAATGTTACTTAATTTTTCCTTTATACCACATGAGTCTTCATTTTAATTATGTCGTTTAAGGGGGGAGCATTGTCTTGAAGTATCGACTTCCCGAACTCAGTTGTGAGGAAGATTACAGACATATATCCCAGACGTGCGGATATAAATGGGATTAGCTGGGGTAAAGTATCAAAAGAGACCAATGAGTTCTATTGAGGAGAATTCCAGGTATGATTACTATCTTGCATTGATAATTATATTGTTCAAACTAGTAAATGAAATGCTCTCTTTATTTATCTGCAGAAAGTTGCTCGTTGGGCTCCCGAGCATGCCCTTGCTGTGAGAAAGGAATGGGAGAAGAAAAACATTGCACGGTGAGTTGTATATTACAACTATAGTGTTTTATTGTAATAATTGAAAATTTGTTGACCTAAATTGCAAAAAACAGGTACAAGGATTACACTTTGGACATCCGTAGTAAGAAAAATCAATGCCGGGGGATGCGCTTGTTGCAGAGAATTGGAGGCGAATATGGGATTCCCAAGTGTTCAAGGATAAGAGCAAGAGGGGAAAGCTGAACAGACGTCGTGGTCAGGAGGATGCACCTGCTCTCCCCACACACACTGCCGGATCCAAGACATTTCGAGCCACTCTTGATGATCTGGTATGCTTTTCAAATCCATTAGACAAAATTATATGGTATTTAATGACGCACATTGGGATCACTACCATTTTGTTAAATATATATAGTCAGCTGAGAAGGAAGGGCTTGTCCCCTTGCATGAGCTCCATGAGCACACACATACAAGAAAACACCAAAAGGACAATTGGGTACATGACAAGTCACAGAACCTTCAGGTACAGAATCTAAATGACTTGTTCAATTTGTCGTTTACTTCAATGCTAAGTTGTTTGCCCCTTTTTTAACAGTATAAAACAGGAAGAGTTTAATGCTGTTGTTGAGACCTTAAGCCAGGATCCACAGATTGGCAGTAGCCTTGATCCTGATCGCGTCTTCCTAGATGTAGCTGGTGGCCGGGACAGGCGCAAGGCCATATATGGCATAGGCTCCGTAGCCAGGTCGATCAGGTTTGGGGATGCTGTTGATTCCACCCCTCCACCGCCTACTTCTCAGTTTGTGACGCAGGCCCAGTTTGATGCGTACACGGCGACTATAGAGCGTCTTTCCCAGTCACAGATGACCATGGCGGAGCAGATGGAGAGATTGTTGGGACGTCGGGGCCCTCGATCCCCACCCCGCGGGGACGGGGATGATGATCTTGGATGCTGCTCGGGAGGAGGTGACCTTGGTGTTCATTGACTGTGCTCTACTTTAGTTATGATCTTTGTCAGACGTGGACTTGTTTGTTTCTATTATCTTGAGACATGTTGGACATAGAATTCTAGTTATTACTTTATCGAATGTTTCTTGTTCGAAGATTTCGACACATGAATTTGAATGATCTATGTTTGAAATATACAATATGTGAAGATTAGATTGTTGGTGTATTGATGTATTGATGAATTTGATAATGTATTTTTTGGTATTGGATGTGAAGATTGGATGTTTTGGCTATTTTTTGTTTTGGTTTTCACAGCAGCAGGTATGGACTGTGGCAACAGCCATTCTGCTGGTGCAGGGTCAGCTTTTACCGACCGCATATGCGGTCAGTATTTCGGTCGGTAACGTTGGTCGGTAAATCTACCGACCAACTTGCGGTCGGGAGTGGGTCGGGAAAATCGCCGACCACACACGACTTGGTCGGCTTAAAAATTCGGACTAACACATTACCGACCGGCAAATGCGGTCGGGAAGCCGGTCCGTAACGGTCAAGACGACCCATGTTCGGGTGTTCCCAACCGCATTTTCGGTCGGCATTCCCTTTATTTCTTGTAGTGTATCTAGCGCACGAACTAACCATACTCATATATTGATTGATTGATATACAAATTAAAGTTAACATGCTCGATCACTACACTACTTGTGTTGTGATTGTGAAGCCGGTAATAATAGAACTAGATATACGAGTACCACCACCTATATATCAGCTCGCGAGGGGGTGGGTGGCTAGTCGGATTACACGTACGTAGGGGCATAAATATACTTCATTAGAATATATTGGATCGGACTAGCTCTCTCATCTAGCTAGTAAGTTGAATTACTTGACTGGCTGGGAGCATGCATATTTGCATAGAATTGCCCAATATTACAGAGAGATATATATAATAAAAAAGGCATGCATAAAATTCTGTATGTATTCTTCCTGGAGATATACTCTGTTTCCATTTTTATGAAAATGTATCGTTCCATTATTTTATGACTTATGAGACTCGTTAAACTATGAGATGATGCATTTTCATAATAACATGGAGGTAGTATACATGGTTGATGGTAGTAACATCTAGAGGTCATCATGCATGCATATATATAATACTACATATCAAAGAGAAATAGTACTACCTCCGTCTTGGTGTTTTTGTTACGTTTGGTTTTTTGCACTATTCACTATTTAACTTTGATTCGAATTTTTATAATAGCTATGTAAGAAAAAACATAGTCAAGTGAGATCTTATTAGATTCGTCTAATCTTGTAGTTTTAGACAATTAACTTTTTATAACTTTTCTGGTACACAATTTAAGTTATTAACCGTTAAAAATGTGTATCGGCATACATGCTGGGTGGGTCCGTAACAAAAATAGTGAGACGGATGAAGTATTAATTAGTAATGTCTTGACGACTCAGTATTTTTGTTTTCTTGTTCGTCTATATGTAAGTATTATTTTAATTTCTTGTAGAATAATCTCTAATCAATTACTATAAAGGCCTAAATAAAGGAAAGTATCCTAGCTAGCACCTTAAATTCTTTCTTTGACCAATTAATTAATTAATAGATAGGGTTTAATTTCGAGTGTATAGGCATGCAAACAGAGGATATATATATATATCTTCTATCTATCTATATTATAAGAGTGGAAGAAAAAAACTTTGCCAAGCTGAATTTGATTCCTGACCATTGGATCAGATTTCAATTTTAATTGTGACCGTTCGATTCTCAATTCCAGGCCTTTCTGTCCTAATTTCTCATCTCTTCGATTTGTTCGATCCTGGAGGCTTCTATTATTCTTTCTTCTATTGATCATATTCATCGCGCCTCCAAGCCGGACGCCGCGTGCTCTCTCCTGTCTCATCGCTGCCTACTTGCCTCGCTCTACAACAGTCAATCTGTCCCGCCTGAATCTGTGCTGCCTTTTCGGCTCCGTGTGATTTTTTTGCCGCAAGTGGCTTCTCCGTCTCATCCCATCTTTCCTCAAAATCCTAGGGCACAGAAGTTATAATCCTTCTTAGGGCATCGCGGGTTCCAATCCTATACAAGAATCTGGTTTATGGGCGAAGATAATGGAGGAGGTAAACAAATTCCCTCTGCCATTGGTCGAGATTACAAACAAAGATTGAAGAAATTTGCAAATTCTACAGGGTCCTTTGCAGGCCCATCTCCGCACTCCATCCCGCCCTCGACTGTGCGAACTGCCTCGCGTACGGGTCTGTACTGCTGCTGGGCTAGAATACCGCATCCACCGTTTGCTCCCTCTATTTCAGCCCCTCTGACTCTGTGGCACTTCTAGGCTGGAATCGTTGTTGAGGGCTTGAGGCTATGCCAGTGTGTGCCGGTGCATCCGTCGGCCACCTCTGCTACCACTCTTGTTGACGTGTGATAGGCCATAGGTTCATTTTTAGTTTTGATTCCACTAGGGATTTCATTCCTAGAGTTCAACCATATTTATCTTTTGATTTTCAATTCTTTACATATTTATTCTTTTTTGGTTTTAATTTTACTAGCTTCTGTGTGCACCTGATTTAGGCTTGCGAACTTGCTTTTGTTGTTGGAATTTATTTAGGCCCCTGTTTATGTGATTATTCATGCGTTCATATATCTGTGATATTTGTGCCTCCATGTTGAGGAGCAGGCGTATTATCTATCCATGGAATATCTTCAGGTTCTTATTGTCTCTGCTATAATTTAGGATGTCATTTGATGGTTAGATATTGTGATATTAATATCCCAATTGTGTGTTAACAGGGTAGAGCGTTGTTGAATGCAATTGGCAATATATTGCTCATTTCAGTTTATGCCGAAGCACTGACAAAGCTGGGCACAATTTGGAGTATGTTGCCAAACAGGTGGGAATTTTGGTAATTTTGTAGAATATATATGCACCCTGAGTTTTGTACTAGACTTTGACCCCTTACACAAGCCATTGAAAGATACATGTTGCTCTGAATAACCATTATGGATTAACATTTCATAACATATGCTTTCATGGGTGCTCATTACCATGGTTTTGTTTGTAACTCCAAAGTTTTTTAGATGCTTCTTTAAATTCTTATTTTGTGCACTATTTTAATGTTGATTATGTTGTTTAGTTGACCTGACTGGGTATTTTGAGAAACATGAATTTGTTTTCTATGCAATGTTGGATGAAAAAGTTTCAAATGATGAGATATGGTGTATTAAAAAATAAGTCATCGTCAACGCAGCGCATATATAACTCCCTTTAGTCAATTCAGGTGAGTCTGTAACACCCCGGATTTGATAACCCAGGCCGAGGTGTCACCGCCGCACCTCCCTAGCAAGACACGGTTTCTCCGAGCTTGCTAAAGAGATGCAAGGCTATGAGCGTTGGAAAATGTTTTAAAAACACGTCCGGAATTACTTAAAAATAATAATGTAATATCATCCATACATGATAAAAATAATAAGTTGCAGCGGAAATTAAAATACAGGGCCGACATGGCCAAAACTCGGGTTAACAAGCCCATATGCACATCATGTAAAACAAATAATTAAATGCCCAAAGTAATCCCCCGATGCATGATCATGCTCCGTACTCTGTAATGGAAAAATGAACAACGGGTTTTATCAGTATATAAAATACTGAGTAAGTTAATCCCTAACTAACAATTTAAGGGGTTACATGTGTTTAATTGAAATTACACTTTCATGCGTTACGAAATTAATTTAAAATTCATAGTTTACTTGCAGCGGAAAAGCATGATTAATTTATTCAAGACGAGAATACATAATTTAAGGACTTAATTTAAAAGCATAATTTAAAGCATAATTTCAGACGCGTAATTTGAATACATAATTTAAAAACATAGTAAATACGATTTAAGCGTAAATAAACACTCACACAAGTCTTTTATATTTCATCCCGTAAACTAAGAAGAGGACACCACACAAGGGAGATCACTAACGAGGCAATCTCAAAAATCATAATCAGTTAGCCGGTGAACCGGCGGCCGCAGCCATATCAGTATTGACTGCCGTTTTGGCTAGCCATGTGTATCTACCGTCAATTTGACAGGCATGTATATCAACTGTGGTTTGTCAGGCCTTTCAAACGGTTTCACTACCACTCGGGCAGGCCGTGTATTTCCCACTGCCGATTTGGCAGGCCATGTGCACAACTGCCGTTTTGGCATAGTAAGGAGACCACTAACGAGGCAGTCTCAATAATCGTAGGACCACTAACGAGGCAGTCCAAATAAAGGGAGACCACTAACGAGGCAGTCTCAAAAGATAGTAGGACCACTAACGAGGCAGTCCAAATAATTTGTATGAAGATCGGCTCAGCCTAGTGAACGGGATTTTTCGAAAGTTCGTATTTCAATGTTATCAAATGATCGATATCGCGTTTTCATAGTTCGAGTTTTCTCAAGTTCGAAAAATCCTATTCGAGGCAGTTTACGCCTTTCTTAATTAAAAATTCGTCTTTACACCAAAAATTCTGAAATTTTTACAGTAGTTCAAAAACACACACGCGAACAACTTCCATGTTTTAAGTTTTCGGAAATAAGGTTCCGAAGTGAGTCGAAATTCGAGTTCATTGCAAGGAATGATTTCTGTCTTAAAAACTGGTTCCGTCACAGGTTCGTGCAACGCCGATTAAAAATTCATTTCAAAACTAATTGATGCGAAATTTTTACAGTAACTACAAAACACGTTAAAGAACAACTTTCATGTTTTAAGAATTTGGAAATAATGATTTCTTGGTACTCAAAAATCGACCACAACTCACTGCATACTCGCGGCCTTCGAAACAGTTTTAAAGCAGTTCTGAAAATTCGACTGTTTGATATATCAAATGAACACCAAAATCCGTGAAATTTTATATGCATAATCTAGACACAATTATCTACAACTTTTGTTAAGGAATCCAAAGTTGAATCATTCGAAAAATGGGTGAAAAACATGCATCAAATCGAATATGGAAAACTGTCACAGTTTAAAAATGTTCGGGATGTCACAGAAAGTTTACGGCATAATTTGGGATAGCAAATCTTAATGTCAACGGCTGAAATTTGGACACAAGATAGATGAAGGTGTTAGGAACAACTTTTATGTTGAAACGTTTTCGGTTTGAATTCCCGAAGGTCGAGTTTTAGGCGAGTCATTGAAATTGGACGAAAATAGGGTTTTTGAAAACCGATTTTTGTTACAAGCCTATATCTCGAGTTTTAAACAACAAACAACCACGAAAATTTGTGAGTAAGGTTTTAACTTACAGATTTGAAGATTAGGATTACTGGGATGGGTGTCCGCATGCTCTAGGGTCGCGACGAACGGCCAATCCTTCCGATCGCTTTTCGTTCGTTTTCCGGCGTGAAATCGTAGTAAGGGAAACGGGTTAGATTTTGAGTTTCTAAGTATTATGGACGAATTAAAATGTTAGACCGTGGCTTACCAAGAGTCTAGAGGGCAGGGCTTGGTTCCTTCCGCCTCGTCGTCGCCGGAATGTTCGTCGGAAAGTGGATTCGGAGAGCTTTTGGCTTGGAGAGGAAGAATAGAGGGTGGCTAGGGTTTGTTTTCTAGAAAATATGGGGAAGGGGCGGCCACACAGTCTCTATAACCTTCCCCCACTGCCTTGATCCGCTTCCCCTTGATAGGGGACGGATTTTTGGCAAGAAAATCACCATGGAAGGAAAGTTTACACCTCCTGCACCTCTGGCGCGCTGGTGACGCGCACATAGGCCTTTGTCCGCGCTGAGCACGCGGGGACTGCCCTGGAGTCGCGACACCTCCGTCCGCGCGGTGGCCGCGCGGCGTCGCGCGGCGGGCGCGGGCCAGCCGGACCGGCCGGTTCGACGATCCGCGTGTTCTGTCGGGTCTTTCCTTGCTTTCCCCTATCGGTTTTCTACCCCCTACATGTTAGCCCGATTCTTTGGGTCGTCTCCGGTTCGGAATCTTTACCTTAAACTTGTTACGAGTTCGGCTTATCGCTCGTAACATTTCTGTGTCCTAATTAGTCTAGTCTAAATTGGTTCCAACTCCTCCTATCGTCCTTGTGATCTATTTTGTGATTTATTTCGTGACTGAACTTAGAAATTAGTTCCAAGCTGCCTACGTACCCTGTGAAGGGATCAAGTCATGACGTAGTTCAAAACAATTGGAATTCGTTTATTTGAAATACAAAATATTCGGGTTGTTACATCCTCCCCCCCTTAAGATTACAGTTATGTCCCCATAACTGCCTATTCATTATTCTCTAGAAGGTTCGGATTTTGGTCTTGTTTCTGAGGGGATAGATGCCCTTGGTTTTTGCCATTTCGATCGTCTGGGTTCTGTGGCTGCTTAGGTCGGGTGGTCACATCCTCTCTCTTGTTGATGCTCTCTATCCGTGTCCGGCAGTCACGCAGCAGGTGACCATGTCGACCACATCGGAAGCATGCTCCCGGCTGAGGGCATCCTCTCGCATAATGTGGTTTACCACACTTTGGACATGGTGGCGCATAGTCACCATGGTTGAAGACTATCCCGTCGTTTCCCCCATTATTGCCTTGAGGTGCTTTATTCGGGCCTCCCCGAATATGGTTCCTCCCTGAGTAATTGTTGGTTCCGTGGTCCCGTTTCCTCTTGCCCTTCCCTTGGTTGATTGATGCATTTCCCTCGGCAACTAAAGCTCCCTCTAGAGTTCTCAAGCGGCCACTTAAGTTCTTGGGTATGGAGGCCACTTGTCCCCCTTGATTGGGTGCACTAACGTCTTGTACTGGTACGTTGGGTTGTCGTGGCTCTTCGTTGATGTTGGGTGGGATGGGTGGATTGCTAGGTCTTCCTCTTGGTGCCATTCTATCACAACGCACGGGGATTAAATTTCTAATGATTTAATAGTTTTGCGGAAATAATTAAATTAAATGGTGTTAGTAGGAGCTGTTTAGGGTGTATTATAATGTAGCGTTTCAAGTTATTTATAAAATATGCGGTGTTTAGATTTTAGAATTTATTTATTTTTATTTATTTTTATTTTTTTATTTTTATTTTTTTATTTTATTTTATTTTATTTTATTTTTTTATTTTTTTATTTTTTTTTATTTTTTTTTTGAAAATAAAATTTGGGTTTAATGATAACCAGGTTTACAAATTGGTTTGGTTGTTTTGATATTTTAAAAGCATATAAATACTTGTATTTTAATATTTGATTCAATCGCTGGAGCCCACAATAAGATATTTGGGGCATTAGGAATATTTCTAATAATTAAAACTTGCATTTTTTTTTTTGACAAAAGAAAATTTTTGGCACGAGAATAAGAATGCCAAAGGTCGAGATTTGGTATGGGCGCGCTAAGCAAGGGTGATTGAGATCTAAGACTAAGGCAAGATTAGTATCTAGTTCGCTTCTAAGTTGATGTTATGTCAAGTTTTAAAATGGAAATGTCACTTAACACATATAAGAGTTAGCGCAATGTTCAAGTGGGTATGTATGCGAATGCATGTATGCTTTATACAATGCTACCCCAATCCCGAAAAATATTTTCGTGACTTTAAAAAATTGTTGGAAAAATTTCTATGCATACGTAAATATTTTCCATGTGTTTAAAATAAATTTTGTTCCATGGAAATAAAACTTAAAATTTAAAAATAATAATAATGGTACTTAAAAATTTAAAAATAATATTAATATTTGTTTAAAAATCCTTGGCCTCTATATTGGCCAAAATAATAATAATTTAAAAATATTTTCCGGGCTCTGATACCACTCTGTAACACCCCGGATTTGATAACCCAGGCCGAGGTGTCACCTCCGCACCTCCCTAGCAAGACACGGTTTCTCCGAGCTTGCTAAAGAGATGCAAGGCTATGAGCGTTGGAAAATGTTTTAAAAACACGTCCGGAATTACTTAAAAATAATAATGTAATATCATCCATACATGATAAAAATAATAAGTTGCAGCGGAAATTAAAATACAGGGCCGACATGGCCAAAACTCGGGTTAACAAGCCCGTATGCACATCATGTAAAACAAATAATTAAATGCCCAAAGTAATCCCCCGATGCATGATCATGCTCCGTACTCTGTAATGGAAAAATGAACAACGGGTTTTATCAGTATATAAAATACTGAGTAAGTTAATCCCTAACTAACAATTTAAGGGGTTACATGTGTTTAATTGAAATTACACTTTTCATGCGTTACGAAATTAATTTAAAATTCATAGTTTACTTGCAGCGGAAAAGCATGATTAATTTATTCAAGACGAGAATACATAATTTAAGGACTTAATTTAAAAGCATAATTTAAAGCATAATTTCAGACGCGTAATTTGAATACATAATTTAAAAACATAGTAAATACGATTTAAGCGTAAATAAACACTCACACAAGTCTTTTATATTTCATCCCGTAAACTAAGAAGAGGACACCACACAAGGGAGATCACTAACGAGGCAATCTCAAAAATCATAATCAGTTAGCCGGTGAACCGGCGGCCGCAGCCATATCAGTATTGACTGCCGTTTTGGCTAGCGATGTGTATCTACCGTCAATTTGACAGGCATGTATATCAACTGTCGTTTGTCAGGCCTTTCAAACGGTTTCACTACCACTCGGGCAGGCCGTGTATTTCCCACTGCCGATTTGGCAGGCCATGTGCACAACTGCCGTTTTGGCATAGTAAGGAGACCACTAACGAGGCAGTCTCAATAATCGTAGGACCACTAACGAGGCAGTCCAAATAAAGAGAGACCACTAACGAGGCAGTCTCAAAAGATAGTAGGACCACTAACGAGGCAGTCCAAATAAAGGGAGACCACTAACGAGGCAGTCTCAAAAGATAGTAGGACCACTAACGATGCAGTCCAAATAATTTGTATGAAGATCGGCTCAGCCTAGTGAACGGGATTTTTCGAAAGTTCGTATTTCAATGTTATCAAATGATCGATATCGCGTTTTCATAGTTCGAGTTTTCTCAAGTTCGAAAAATCCTATTCGAGGCAGTTTACGCCTTTCTTAATTAAAAATTCGTCTTTACACCAAAAATTCTGAAATTTTTACAGTAGTTCAAAAACACACACGCGAACAACTTCCATGTTTTAAGTTTTCGGAAATAAGGTTCCGAAGTGAGTCGAAATTCGAGTTCATTGCAAGGAATGATTTCTGTCTTAAAAACTGGTTCCGTCACAGGTTCGTGCAACGCCGATTAAAAATTCATTTCAAAACTAATTGATGCGAAATTTTTACAGTAACTACAAAACACGTTAAAGAACAACTTTCATGTTTTAAGAATTTGGAAATAATGATTTCTTGGTACTCAAAAATCGACCACAACTCATTGCATACTCGCGGCCTTCGAAACAGTTTTAAAGCAGTTCTGAAAATTCGACCGTTTGACATATCAAATGAACACCAAAATCCGTGAAATTTTATATGCATAATCTAGACACAATTATCTACAACTTTTGTTAAGGAATGCAAAGTTGAATCATTCGAAAAATGGGTGAAAAATATGCATCAAATTGAATATGGAAAACTGTCACAGTTTAAAAATGTTCGGGATGTCACAGAAAGTTTACGGCATAATTTGGGATAGCAAATCTTAATGTCAACGGCTGAAATTTGGACACAATATAGATGAAGGTGTTAGAAACAACTTTTATGTTGAAAAGTTTTCGGTTTGAATTCCCGAAGGTCGAGTTTTAGGCGAGTCATTGAAATTGGACGAAAATAGGGTTTTTGAAAACCGATTTTTGTTACAAGCCTATATCTCGAGTTTTAAACAACAAACAACCACGAAAATTTGTGAGTAAGGTTTTAACTTACAGATTTGAAGATTAGGATTACTGGGATGGGTGTCCGGATGCTCTAGGGTCGCGACGAACGGCCAAGCCTTCCGATCGCTTTTCGTTCGTTTTCCGGCGTGAAATCGTAGTAAGGGAAACGGGTTAGATTTTGAGTTTCTAAGTATTATGGATGAATTAAAATGTTAGACCGTGGCGTACCAAGAGTCTAGAGGGCAGGGCTTGGTTCCTTCCGCCTCGTCGTCGCCGGAATGTTCGTCGGAAAGTGGATTCGGAGAGCTTTTGGCTTGGAGAGGAAGAATAGAGGGTGGCTAGGGTTTGTTTTCTGGAAAATATGGGGAAGGGGCGGCCACACAGTCTCTATAACCTTCCCCCACTGCCTTGATCCGCTTCCCCTTGATAGGGGACGGATTTTTGGCAAGAAAATCACCATGGAAGGAAAGTTTACACCTCCTGCACCTCTGGCGCGCTGGTGACGCGCACATAGGCCTTTGTCCGCGCGGAGCACGCGTGGACTGCCCTGGAGTCGCGACACCTCCGTCCGCGCGGTGGCCGCGCGGCGGCGTGCGGAGGGCATGGGCCGGCCGGACCGGCCGGTTCGGCCGTCCGCGTGTTCTGTCGGGTCTTTCCTTGCTTTCCCCTATCGGTTTTCTACCCCCTACGTGTTAGCCCGATTCTTTGGGTCGTCTCCGGTTCGGAATCTTTACCTTAAACTTGTTACGAGTTCGCTTTATCGCTCGTAACATTTCTGTGTCCTAATTAGTCTAGTCTAAATTGGTTCCAACTCCTCCTATCATCCTTGTGATCTATTTTGTGATTTATTTCGTGACTGAACTTAGAAATTAGTTCCAAGCTGCCTACGTACCCTGTGAAGGGATCAAGTCATGACGTAGTTCAAAACAATTGGAATTCGTTTATTTGAAATACAAAATATTCGGGTTGTTACAGAGTCATCTAGAAAAATTCTACTTCGATAAGTTGAGATTTCACCGGCACCGCATATATAGAAAAAGGCTTAGGTTTCAGTTTCATTAGATATTAACACGCAATTAGTATTCAAGAAACAGGGAGTTGCCTCAAAACACACTGCTGGGTTTGTTGCAAAGGATGTGCCTTTTGAAAATTCTTTTTCTTTTCTATATTACTTTTAAGTTCGCAGCCTCTTCTAATTTCTCTTCTATTGCTACCTTGATGAAGGTGGATTTCTCTCTTTCGTACTTGTGTTTCAGCAGTGAGCAACCGAAAAAACTGAGGGCCAACACTATATGAAGCATTTCTAGGTTTGCAATATCCAACTAAAAACTATTTCATTCTACCTTGTAATTTCTATGTATAATTGTATATTTCCTTTTTACACCGGTGACGCAGGATTAAGGAAGAATGTAATTGTTCTCATTATATTTGCAACATTACAAAAACCACAGTTTTGGATTTTTTTCTACTTTATTCATTTTTTTAATAGAATATGCATTTGTTCCATATACAGGAGCAGTTGCTGAGTGTTCCAGCCTATGCAAAAGCTATTCTTATCTTCTTTGGTATCTTCTTTGGTATTCCAGTTAGTCCACCAGGTTGATAGACATCTCCCATGAGCTTTGCAGTCTGCTTTGATCAAATTGTACTCGGCTGCATATTTCATGTTGGAAAAAATCTTATTCTAGATTATGATATCTACATCATGTTGAGGTAATGAACTTTCTTTCTTTCAGATTATTTTTATGTGTCGCTACCCTACTCTATATTCTGTTCGACTGCCATCTCTTGTTCCAATTGTGTTGGTATGAGCTGATTATGTATATTAAGTAATTTTCTGTCCTTATGATCATGTATGGGATGTTTAGTATTTAGTTTTCTACTTTTCAGGATATATCTTGTTAAATTGGCCTAAATGGGATGCAATATTTTGCCCAATTAAACAATAGTTGCTTTCGTCAGTCTAATTTCTTTCACAAAGCCAAGTGTAGTTCCAAAAGTTGTATGAGATAATTATAAGAAATCAACTTCCGGTTTGATTTTATAAATATCTGGCGACTCGGGCCAGGGATGAGTTTCTCGTGTTACTGAGTACTGAAAGCTACTGTTAATGCTATGTTGTGCAACTTAAGAACCAATTCTTAAGTATTAGAATAAGAACTAAATCTTAGTTCTTATAACGCACTAATTTAAACTTCGAAACCTAGGGATTTATTGTGCTGCCCAATAAATAAGGAGGCGTCTTATTACTCTATGGATGAGCAAGATGTTCATAAATGTCCATTCTTGAAGAACATCAATAAACCATCCCATTTTCCTCTTGCTTGTCTGAGTTTTCCCGTTCATGTAACTTATAGTTTGGACATTTCTATGTAATGTATGTAGTTGCTATAATGCCCTAATTTCACTATTCCTTGCAATTTGTGATTCCATTTTTTATAGTTTCCCATTTTAGTTATGGTCATTCTTATTGTTCCATTCCCCCTTCCTGGTTTTCCATCTGTGTAGTTTTCAATGATTAAATTGGATTTACTTTGGGGAAATGGTTTACTCTATTTGTTATTTTGTTTGTCAATGTTCATAGATAAAAGTAGCACTAATGTACTGAATGATATTGTTGACTGAACTTAGATTTAGTATGATATGTTAAATATTGCATGCAGAACATGAGATGAAATTCTTCACAATGCTGCACGACATCTTTCTTGAAGGTTATATCTTATTTTGTTTGTGAATGTGGAAAATTAATTTCTTCGGTCTGTAGCTAATTCTAATCCCATGTAGTGGTATACATGTATTTACTGCCCTTGCTGGTTTGCTTTGGTTGGAGCCTAGAATGCCCTCTTCATGGTGGATTTAATGAGGTACATATCTTTTTAGTGCCTACAAAGCTTTGCAAGGAGATTATTGTATAGTTGTATTACAGCAGGGTTAACTATGTGCTTGCTAACTCAGCAAAAGTTGATATTAGTTTTGGTATTTCAATGTGTTTTTTTCTTATTATATATGTTGTGCTTATGATGTTGAATGAGATTGAGATTGGAAGTAGCATAGATAATATAACTGATTTATTAAAGGAGTAAATAACAGGTTTAACTCTTTCCATGGCTTTAATTTCATGCCCTGCGCTGTATATGTGACTCTTAACCCAATTGCTCAATCATGTTCCCCTGAAGATTAAAATTCATATAATTTGTAGGTAGTGAATATCTGGTTTTGGCCACACGTATACAAGATGTATGATCCCCGAGCTAGAGTCATCAAGAAATTTGGAGAAGAGATTTTTTTTGTTGTTGGCAGGGATCCCCTTATCAAGGTGGGATTATTCAATTTAGTTGTAATTTTAATCCCGTAGAATGTTTTTTCTATAATATGTTATGGAGGACTTTTTTTAGATGACTTATATAATGATTTGTGTATTGCAATTTGTAGGACTTTTTTTCAATTTAGTTGTAATATTTAGAACTCGGATTATTTTCTGTAATCAAGAGGACTTTTTTTAGATGATTTATATAATGATTTGTGTATTGCAATTTTATACCCCTATAATAAAATTTAAAAAGATATGCTTTTGTGCACTTTGTGTTAAAATTGTGTATGATGCTTAATGGGCATCCCTTTTGCGTATTGGTGCGGTTATGAAGAAGTTGTTTGATGAAGGATTTGTAAAGCAGGAGGATTTGTTCATTACATCTACATCTAAACTCTGGTGAATATTTTTAGTTAAAACTAAGTGTAGGCTGTGGCATAGATTCGATTTTAGCTTAAAATTATAATCTTTTGGGCATGAAACTTATGTTGGATAGCATAAATATACCATGTAATTGATTATTTGCTGTATTTTTTTCTTATTTTCTTCAAATACCTTTCATGCAGTTTCTTACTGTTTGTTGTTTGTTAAAAACTCAAAATAACTTCAGGAACCGTGATGAAGCTCGTGAAGATGTAGCTGCAGTATTAGACCAAACCCTGGAAGAGTTGCAACTTGATTCTTTATAATTTTAAACTGGTGACAGGACACTCAAAACATTTTCTCTCCAACATAGGCAGAAAGAGGCTTTGTGTACCATTGATTCGGCTGGCGGGTGATGAAGTTGGCTTCTGCATTCACCAAACAGATGTATTGGGTAAGAGAAATGGGTATTATTGGTGATTTAAGTAGGGAGTGTGTTGTTGGAATGGCTAATGCAAGCTATGCAGCATTTAGTTACAAAAATTTCCACAGCACTCAACCTTTAGATTTCAGTTTTGATTTAGTCCATCTACTCTCAGGCTACTTCATAGTTCATTCATCACCAGTTTCATGGAAATCGTCCCTGTAAATTCGCTGCGTCACTAGGGTATGCATCACCGACTTTTTCCTTTTCTATTTCTCAGATTCAAATTATGTTGTTTGTTTCTTTGGCATTTGCTGCTACCTGCTAATTGGTGCTTACCTGTTACTGATAGTTTTGCTAATTCTGTCCGAAATAACACTTCGATTATTGATTTCTTCTCCATCGCTTGATCCCTGTTCGGCATTCTTCATTTTTGGAATCGTAATCGCTACTTCAATTGGGTTCGTTGCATTCTTTAATTGGGAAATGATTTTGACTATTTTGGGGCATATATGATTGTGGTTTAGTCAAGGTTTTTTTTTTTTTTTTCTCTCATAAAATTGGCATCCATAGCTAATTGATGAGTAAGAAATTGCGGCCTTGGGTGAATGTGTCGGGAGAAATGATTTTTTGTATGAACATGTGGATTTGGTTTGTTTTTTAGCTAAATGAGTTACTTTATTTGGCAAAGCCGCAAAGCTTTCGAAGTATCTGGATTCCTTGCTGCCAAAGTGCAAATTGACTGAATTATGGGAGTTTATCAGCATCATTAATTTCTTATTCTGACATTTGAAGATTCGACTATTCATATTATTTAATTTTAGGATCATGACCTCTTACTGATGTCATCCATTGATTTTAATCATAAGAAAATATGTTTTGATGATTTATTTTTTTTATTTTTTTTATTATTATTAATTTTTTTTTACATACAAGTACAATTGTGACGATTAGGTGATATTTTTATTCTCATTATCGCAGTGAATGGGATCAACCACCTCTAAGTATGAGACCGTCAGGTTCTGTTCCAATTAAGGTAACTATAAATTCTTTTTCCTTGTACTCATGTTTTAAGTCCATTCAATATCTTACTTATTTCTATTGACATTGCTGAGTTGATATATGCATCCACGATATTTATGTTACCTTCCATTTTTCCACTTAATAAACATTAAGAGAATAAATGATATGATCTAG
Source organism: Hygrophila difformis (assembly GCA_030278955.1). Lineage (NCBI taxonomy): Eukaryota > Viridiplantae > Streptophyta > Magnoliopsida > Lamiales > Acanthaceae > Hygrophila > Hygrophila difformis. The sequence continues at coordinate 25,966,219 of JAOANR010000010.1, forward strand.
GCTTTTGATTTGTTTGGTTGGATTGTGAATGGATAGAGGTATAAATAGCGTGATTATATTGCACATTTTATATACTGTCTGAAATATTTCTTACTTTGCTTCTATTTCCTGCAACAAGAATTGAAATGATTATATCTGACCTTGATGTGGGTTCTTTACTTTAAAAACCTATGCACAACTTCGCTCATGATGGATCCTTAGTTAACAACTATCCTTCACTTCAATTCCACTTTACCAATATAATTGATGCCTAATTTTTGGTTTATTTCTGCTTCCTCGCTTTTCAAAAACTCGATATTGACAGATTTCTGATGGCGGCTTCGGTTAAGCTTCCGGTCGAGACCAAAATTGCTCATTCATCAGTTAATTCTAAGGAATCTAGCAATCCTTTTTCACAAATTGCTTCCAGGTTTTGGATTATTCATCCTATTCCCTTTCTCTATTAGTTTCGATTGGTTTCTTAGTTCAATTGAATGTTTTACATGTTAAGTTTTAATTATAATAATTTCATTTGGGCTTTACTTGAATTATACATGTTAATTCAATTCATTTGAATTTATGTAATATGGGTTAGGAAAGCATAATTAATTAAGAAAAACCCGAAAAACTTGGGCTTGAGATCACTTTACAGAATCTTCTGTATTTATTGGAGAATTTGTTACTCTTTGAAGGTCTTATGTTACTCTTTGCATTTGTACATCTTTTCCAGAGAGAACAACAAGCTTCCTTCTTGTTCGTTGTGATGGAAGTTGAGCTCTCGCTTCAGTTTTTGCAATAACAGGGTTAAAGAACGGCTTTCTGCCAATGAAGTTGCAGTAAGTTCATGTTGTCTTAAATGTATAGCTTGTATGTGAGTTTGCTGTGGATTATTTTACTTAATTTTTCACCAATAACTGACCATTTATAATCTTCTTGTTTGATTTTATTTTTCCTTGTTCCTGTATGTTCCCAGACGAAAGCAGGAAAAAGGAGCAACTTCTAATGCATCAAAGCCTGGGTATGTGATTGTCTCCTCCATTGCTAACTGGATTCAGTTGAATGGTTGAATGCATTCTTGAATATTTTTTGTGTTCATGACATGTTAATATTGGTGGAGGGTGTTTATAAGCCTTGAATTTGAAATGAATTTTAGCCAGATGAGAGAATTAGTATTATCGTACGTGATAATCATTAGTCTATTATTTTTAAGAATTGAACACACAAAAACTTCCTTTGTAGTTGTCCTTCTGTGGTACCCTGTGCGCCACTGTGAGTACGAGAGACCATGTAGTTTATAGTTTATTATTTTGCCCGATCCGTATTTAACTTGTTGATTTATGCTTGCGAAAATTATTGGCAAATTGAATTTTTTTTTATTATGTTGGTTAAATTGTTGCTTGAAGTGTTTTGTGTGCAATTTCTTTTCTTTTTTTTTTGGACATTTGATGTTGTCTTTCATTTAGATGCATTTTTTAATCGAATGGTTATTCGTGGGAACTTTGTATTGGTTAGCTTTACATCCCTTGTCGTGATTCCGTTCTTTTTCTTTTATCAAATTACACTGGTGAGCCTGAAATAATCAAATGCATTCCTGTTACAAACCTCTCTGAATTATTCTTGGCATACTGATGCCTTAAAAACCTTTCATCATGTTCATAAAGAAATGTATCTTATGTTTTTTACTTACATGAATGTTGACGCCACAGACCAAAAAAGCATACACAATGTTTTCGCTTTGACTTTCATTGTTCCATGAAAAGGATGCTTGCTCTAGAGTGCTTCGATCATTACTTGTTTCTAATTTTATCGACAAAATGAAGCTTTGAGGGCACTCAGTGACATATCCTGATGAGGAGCTTCAGAGTTTGGTATCTGGTCATGGATACAAGCGGGGTGATAGGGAAAGGGTCCATCAACAGATTTTAGTTTATTGTTTCTTCCATATGATAATCAATTCCACATTTTTTATGTTGTTTCTGTTCATTAAAATTTTCTCTTATGCTTTATTTTTGTGTGCTTTCATGGATCTTTATGAGTAGAGGGGCAAGTTTTATTGCTTTGGAGAACTTCCTATTCTTTGTTAAGATATTTTAGGCAATTACCTTCTATGATCTCCTTAGTAAATTATTATTATCCATTTGATTCTCCATTGGAACGTTCTTCAATGTCTGGGAAGAATGGGACTGGGAAAGATTTGCTTGAATCAATATGGTATCTTTTCCTTGCTAATATTTTATTTTTATGTTTTGAAGTACCTTACTAAAAACTCACTCTTCTTTGTTTTCTTCTGTTGATTGAAAAGCATGTTTTTGGGGACTAACAACTCTAAATTCTTGATACGATTCATTCAGTTGGTGGTATGAGACAATGATGAACCTGAAATAAACGAAGCTGAGACCAAGTCAATTATGATGATTTCATTTAACTTTCTTATGTTAATCACTACAAACCAAGTCTGGATACATTTTCATTCCAATTGGTTAGATTCAAAGTCAATCTTAACTCAACTCAATTAAAGCCATAATGTTTTTCAATCAATTCAACTATCATCATGTATTTACTCTGATTGTGTTTGCTCACTGAATTCTTTCTTGAGTTCTGTACAGTTTTAATTCAAATAAATCCATGATCATACATAGTTTTTAGGGCTTGATATAAACTTTAATGATAAATAGTCGCTGCATATTTTCCAGGTTCTTATGTAGCTTTCTTGGGATAGAATTAGTGAATTGTCCGGTTTAATAATATGCTTTTATGTTTTAAAATTATTTTCAGTGATTTTTAAGTGATAACATATCTTGAAGGAACACCCGCTGATTCTGCATCCTTGGGAATTTCCAAGGCTCTGTTCCCCTCTTTACCTGATCTGGTATTTACTGCTCAAGCATTTGGTATATCTATGCATATCTTGTAAATGCTCTTTCTTCTACCTTTTTCCAATATATGATCATATACACGCGCTTCTTTCTACAAGGCACAATACACTGATTAAATGCTTGATCAACTAAATAATATTCAATGCGTCTGTTTCATGTTTATATTTTGCCACTACTATTCAATGCAATATAATCTTCATTTTCTTTTGTTGAATAACAACTCTCTCCTCTCTATGTTTATTCTGCAAAATGGAATTGATAGTTTGATACATGTGAGAGAATGGTTTTACTCCAAAATGTTATTTTACATCTATGATTTTAGCAAGAAGAATGTCTTACATAATTCTATGTGCCATGACTTCAATTGCAGGTAATCAGTGGCATTAATATGGGAAGCAACTGCAGCAGTCGCATGTTAGTGGCATTACCAACACGCATAGCTTGATATTTATGATGATCTATGTTTTGGGTTATTTAGATGCCTTATGATGCTTTCAATTTTCTATGGGTGGTAGTTTTTGTCTTTTTTACTGGTATTCAAGTGCGATTCTCATTGGTATGCAACCAAGTGAATGTAAACAATTTGTTACTAACCTGGCACTTGACTGGATGCACGACTTGGTTGTTCTTATGGATGATTTTTCCTATTTAGAATCAGGGAGATTAATGTTTTTTCAAATGTTTAAAACATTTCTGTTAGCATGATTTTTTTTTCAAGAATCAACAATAGATTGTGTATCCTTATGTTTGAGTTTTCTGATGTTACAGGATTGCAGCCAAATCACAGTTTTGCACAGAGTATGCTTATATGAAACCGCTTGGTGTAGGTTTGTCCATACTTCCCATATCAAAAATTCCTTTTCTGCGTTTACTATTCCATGTTTGTCTTTGTTAACTGAGGAGCTCTTTATTTATGAAGTTTCAATGATATTGGGCATTGATGAAGACAGAGGACCCCTCAAGTTTGATCCAGCTGTTATTTCTTCGATTGCCTGAATCCAGTTAATTTGCTTAAAGTGTTAATTACTGAAAAAAAAAGTGCATTCAAACTTGAGGTACTATCTTTAGTCTTATATCTTTAACTTATAAATTTAGATTTCAAGACTTGTGTTTTGGCTGACTGTCGATGGCTTCTCTTATGTATCTCATTTTCTCTTTGTTGGAGGTAACCTTATTCGGCAGTTCATTTTCTCAATGGGCAGTTGTACGCTCTAAATACGTTGTGCATCGCACAGCTAAATTTGCTTGTATTTATATACATATACTATAATATTAAGGGTTATTACACGTAGCAAAGTAGGTCTGTAGGTGGCTCACTGTTGTTCATATTATTAACATGTACTACAGACTGGTATAGGATAAAGTCATAAAGAGGTTATTATAAAATAGTGAAAAGAAGAGATTGGTAAGTGTGAGTTTGTATGTATGGTCAAAACTCTCGGACACACACGTATAGATATGAACAGTCCCAAGTTGATTAATGATATTATTACCCTCTCGTTCTCATTTCAAATATTTTATTTGATTTCTGCACACAATTCAATGTACTTTTTAAATTGTTAATATCTTAAAATATATACAAGTAAAAATTATATAAAATATAGTATATTATAAAATTATACGATTAGACGAATCTAACAAGACCGGACTCGACTATATTTTCCAAATATATACTTACAAGAATATCGAGACAAAGTTGAACAATGAACAGGGTAAAAAAGTCAAACAAAACATTTGAGCTGGGACGGAGGGAGTAATTAATAATTAGTGGTTTGAAACTTGAAAGGGCGTGTGAATGAATATAATGTAGCTAGACAGAGAGGGAGGGTCCTCCGGTCCAACTCCAACTCCAAGTTAAAGCATTATTTAATTGATTAGGAATTAGTATTTTGAGGGTAAAACACATGGTGCCAATAGGGGAATGCATGGGTTTGGGTAATTTACTTTGTACCCTTCACCATGTGGTTTAATTTCGTAATCTTAAAACCATCCATCCCTTTTGAACGTTCAAAGATTTCCTAGATTCCCTTTCACTTAACACTATTAATTAATTTACTACAAATTAAATTACCAAATAGCATACTACATACATCATAGCTTAGAGATTAAGATTTAAGTGATATATACACTAATACCCGAATAAGTAAAAACTAGTGATCTAATACTAGTTTAATGTAGAGCCTTGTGATACATGCTTCTTATTGTACTATATTTATTTAGTGGAGTACATCGTAATTGTGTCAACACACACACAAATAAAAATAATAATAATAAAAAAAAATCAACAGCTTGACGAATGGGCACAATTGACGCAATTTAGGAATTATTATTATTATTATTATTATTATTATTATTATTATTATTATTATTATTATTATTATTTCAGAATGGAGGGGCCGGGCTGGTTGACTGGAATGGTCCAAATGGTATTTTAAGGAGCAATCGATTAGGTGGGTGTGGAAATATATAGGGTTTTGGTTGATCACCTGCAGGGAGTAAGGAGTGTTTGCATGGCCTATTAACGAAATCGACGACAACTAGAAAATTAGAAGAGAGACCTGGTCGTCGATCCAATGGGTAAAAAGATTAAACCAAGGCTAGAAGTGAGGCCTGACCAAATTAAATAGTAGAGGAAGGTGCTTGACGTACGACTAGATTAATTAGTTAGAAAAATTAATGATCATGAGGCTGAAGGCCCGCCGGCCGACCAAGTTAAAAAGAAGCTGCATGGATCAAATCTTACCAAACTAATTCCACAACTAAAAGAATTAGTTTACCGATCGACGACGCCCAAAAACTGTTGTAGGTAATTAATGTCCTCATTACCGACCGACCGAAAGCATGCTGTGGCCGGGAACCTAACACATAGCTATTTGGGCAATCGTGGGCGGTATAGCAATGAAACCAATGGCGGTATAGCAATGAAACCAAAACAATAACAATAAATTAAAACCTAAACACATACATCTAATTAATTAGGCGGGCGATAAAACCACAAAATAGCCAAGTACTTATAATTCATTTCTACAAGACGCAAAAGCAAAGAAATCACTAACGCCCTTCATCTAGTTATTTACTAAGTACTATTAGACTAATTAACGAAACCATATACACCACAACTCTAACAAAGAACAAATCCATAAGAACATAACATGACGGCCTAAGAGAGAATCGTAAAATTGAAAAGTTAGCTACAATTAAGGTGTGGTGGTATTAAATTTCTTTGTGGTACAATTAACTAGTGGATTCGAATGATGTTGCTCGACTAGGTGATGCCCTTGTTGCTTCTGTCTGAGGTGTTGAATGCTGCTGTCGCAATTACGAACATGTTAGTTCCAAAAAAATAATTAAACGATCAAGATACAAAAAAAGAATACAATATACAAGATTTTAATACGAGGATTTGTTCGATTTGTGGAATTCGAAAAATATTGGGTAAATACACTTAAATATATATAGGTTGTGAAGTATCTGATCCATGCCTGCATGTAACATATCGGCAAGCTAGGTACCGTGGCGTGTTGTGGACACAAAGTTACGTTGATCTATTTTTGGGCGGGGGATTTTCTGCGAAACTTATCGCCGGATAAAAACAACTTTCGATAAAGGCGTTGGTACATACATTAGCAATATAATATGATTATAATCTTAAAAGGCCTAAATATTCTTTAGTGATATTAAAGTCCCCGATCCACTAGCGCAGAAAAAAGGTCAAAAAATAGGCGCCAATCGACCAAAGGATAGGAGAGGCGAAAGAAGGGCCGGCGGGGGAGCGGTTGACCGGAAGTATGGGTAATTGGTCAACAAACATGATGTAGAATGAGCTAGCCCGGACGGTTTTTGCATGGAACGTAGTAGTTTGGAGCGAACGAAGGTGAAAAGGATATATATCTATTGTCTTGCAAAGAACAATAGGTAATTAATACTGGTATAAAAAAGGATATCTATTGTTCCCATTAATTAACCAATATTTTTCTTTTTCCCCTTCAAAAGTTTTGGACCCAAAAATTATTGGGAGTTATGCTTTGCATGCCAACACAAGATATGCAGAAAGATTTAATTAGTCTCCCTTTGATGTTGGCTCTAATTAAGTAACTTGCTATCCTCAACATTCTACAATGTCCTGGAAAGATTATCGAACTTACCTGCAGCCACAATAGTGTTAGTTCTTTTAATATTAAAATCAAAATTGGACAGGGCAAAAAGACTATTAGGGGTATTGACAAAACAACTAAATTGATTCAGCTCATCTGTGAGTATTGTGAGACAAAATAGCTTTTTCAAAGAGACAAATAACTAATTAAAAGAGAATCCAATCAGCTCTTTTTGAATCCACTGCAAATAGTAGCGTTTTGGATTTCAACTTATTGTAGGCAAAAAACTTAATCTTAAAATTACCAAATAGTTAATTTTGACTAATTTTATTGCTCACGGAATCAGTTAACAACTATTAACTGCCAAGCATACCCAATGACATGACCTGATAGTTCCAAACTTGGGTTATCTAATCTTGTTCAGCAGTAGACTTTGATCAGAAATGATCAGAGATACATGTCTTCGATTTTGGACCTTTTTTTTTTTTTTCTTTCCTTGAATCCTTCCTGCTCTCTTTTCATATTTTCTCCAAACTACAAGAATATCTGTTATAGCGACCGAAATTCGTTAACTATCTTACGGGGTGTATTCGTTTGAGATTTTAATAGATTTTTATGAACTTTAAAAAGTCGGTGGATTTAGAAAGTTATACTCCACGTAGAGTTGATCGATTTGTATAGAGTCTATGAAAAGTCTGGCTGATTTTAGAGAGATTTCGTGTAATTATAATTTTTAAGAGAATCCATTAAAATCTATAAAGAATTAAAATCCATAGAGTGTTGAATTAATACCTCTAGATTTTTAAAGACTTTTTAAAATCTGTGTTGAATACCTCTATATTTTTAAAAAAAATTTAAAATCTGAATTGAATACATCTAGATTTTTAAAGACTTTTTAAAATCTAGATTGAATACACCCCAACTTTGAAAGTGCAAAAAAATCCCGTAGAGTCTCAATCCAATATACCCCACTTAGTTTTAGCTACTAAATCTCCAATTTTTCTAGTATTCAAGAAGACGACGAAGAAATAAAGATAAGGAAGTTTGCATGATGATGAGTGTGGTATATATATAGTATTTGGGGGCGTATTCAATTCAGACTCTATAGGATTTTTTTGAACTTTTAAAGTTGATGTGTATTTAATACAGATTTTAAAAAGTATTTGAAAATTTTGTGGCATTCAACAGTCCATGATTTTAAATCTTTATAGATTTTAATGGATTCCCTTTAAAAATATAACTAAACAAAATCTCTCCAAAATCAGTCAGACTCTTCATGGATTCCATACATAGTTACCGGGAACGGGGAACGGCCGGCCATTCTCCGTACCGGAGTGATTCGTTCCAAAATATGAAACGAAAACGTACCAGATCACTGATCCACGTTCCGGCAATTGAGGCTGAGGAGGGGTATTTTTTCTTTCAAGTTTCGCACATAGTTCATGGCACCATAGTTGGTTGCGCTTTCCATTATTAAGATTTCAGGAAACATGCATGTTCTTCACTTCTTCTTCACTGTTATCCTGACTGGCTCTGTTTATTCAAAAAGGAAGCGGCGGTGGTAGAAGAAGACATGCAGAGAAAGAGAGAGAAAAGGAATAAGATTTTGGGTTAGGGTTTATGTGGGCTCGTTTTACATTTTTGGTTTGAAATTGACCAATCCAATATATAAAACTCTTAGGCTTTGGGCTTCTAATAGTACATACTTTGGATTCCTTGTAATATGGTGGAAACCTTATGAAAGTAATAAATATAGTATTTCATTGTCTTTTGCTAAAAATTTTAATTAAACTCTTTATTACTAAAAAATATTTTAATATATAAGAAAAAAATGATATTATAAATCGTTCCCGATTCAATAAGACTAGCGTTCCGCGTTTCCGTTCCCGTTCCCCGTTTTGAATCGTACTACGTTCCATGTAACTATGATTCCATATAAATCAGTCAACTCTACGTGGAGTCTATACAAAATCAATTAACTCTATATGGAGTCTATGGACTTTCTA